>OZ037935.1:2685657-3285657 GCA_964035585.1 Polytrichum formosum | reverse complement strand
TTCTTAACCCTTTCAAACTAATAGAAGTTATGTTTTGATGTTTTATGATTATTCACAAAAATATAAAAAGAGTGAGGCTTGATGTGAAGTTATGTTTAGGCCTTAGGCTTATGTGGTGTAGTTAATTAGAAGCTTAGCGGCATGAAGGAAGTTCTTTGGTTAGGTGAATGTAGCATGTGGTGGACCAATGGGAGCTCCTTGAGTTTAAATATTTGAATTGGGATCCATCTTGTTGGTTTAGGAGTTGAAGGCTTAGCGGATAGGATAAGAGCATACGAGGTAGGTGAGGATCGAGGGGCTTACTTGGCGGATCGGATAAGAGCCTACGAAGTAGGAGAGGATCGAGGGGCTTATCTTGAGCTTTGAGGGGTGCTCACCCCTTCCCTCCCCCTATATATTCCTCTCTCTCACCTTCTTCATTCACTTGTGTTCCTATTCACTCTCTCTTCCTTCGCGCTTTTCCATCTTGCACGTGTGGGTGCACACGTGTGTGTGGGCACATGAGCATGTTGTATTGAGAGGGGAGTGTGGGTAAAGGGGAGAGGTTCATACAAGGCCTCCTTATCCTCTCCCTTCCCCTCTCCTTCTCTCTCTCTCCCTCTTGTTGTTCCTCTCATAGAATTGAGTGTTAGAGTTAAAGTTGTGTGGGAATTAGTAGAAGGTTAGTGGAATTAGTAGAATTCATAGAGACTTGTAGGGACTTGAAGAGACTTGTAGAGACTTGAAGGCCAATGCTCTACCTATTCAAGAGACTAGCATTAATAAAGCATCATGATTACAAGTGAGTTGGGAGCTTGTTGAGATGGAAGCACATTTCATGTTATCACGAGCTTTGGTATCACACATGTGATTCTCAAAACCATCACCCGGACTAGGACGCTTAAGGGTGGTGGGTTTGGCCTCACACAACCTTCAACTTCATAATCGTACTAAATTTTTATTGGGATGTAACCAATTTACGATCACCGAGATAAGCACCCAATCAACTTTACAAATGGCGCCTGGACTATGAAGAGCTGGAACATCGTGGACAGAAATTGTAGCCCAGTTGGATGCACTACATCTTTCTGAACACATTCGAAATGTATGGCAGGAGGACTTATTATGACACAGTGGATGGCAACTTGCAGACAAGATTTTTATTCTTCTTTGGTGCATGCTGGGCGAGCCACAGCTAGAGACAGCCTTGTTGCATAATTCGCTTGCAGAAGTTCCATGGGGGCGGGCCGCAAAGCCAATTGCTAAAGTCCAAAACCAAGCAAGTGCCTGCAGCTGCATAAAGGGCAGGGTGACTCAAGACTAGCCTACTTGCATAACATTTTTTCTTCATAAGGTAGACGTGTGTTATTTGGATGCTTTTCGCTTTGCACCCACTTCTCGTAAAATCTGAAACACGTAATAGCATTAGTGCAAGAAGATTACCAAATCCAAATTGTGCTCATAGCCATTTGCCTCACGATTTTCGAAGCTTACATGGATATCTCATTATCAAAGTGAAGATTTATGTGCTCATTAAGTGGTCATATAGGTCTCCTCAATCATGTTGAACGGTTAGCATATATTGAGCAAGTAGTCCAATCTCTTTTAAACACATCATTTTTTGTGTCTGTTCGTAAATCCCCACCTAACCATATACTACTCACCTTTGGTAAAAATACTTGGCACCTCCGCATATGCCACCAAAATCCACCCAAACATCCCATCACCAAAGAAAGCCATCCATGCGCAAAACCACTCATCAATCGCACCAATCAAACAACCACCAATGCACACAACCCTATGCAAGGTGAAATTGTCACATGGCCTCCCATGAGAAGGTATCCTACAACTCTTTTTCTTTGAGAATTATGGCGTAATTGTTGGTAGCGATGCCATTGGATGTGTCGTCATCATGTATTGGATCGGGGCGTTTGTTGTGCCTGCTTTTGTGGGTCGTAGGTTGGTAGTGAGGCACGCTGATTTGTGGTGTTTTTGGGGTTTGTAGACGAGAAAATATGGTTGTGGGATGCCGTTTTAGTGTGAGGCCAAGTTGCCAAAGCGAGAGAGACAAGCATGAATAGAAAATATCAACCACACTTTAAGGAACATTATTTTGAAATTCTATGTTTTCACAAAAGCTCTTCTCCAATAAACACATGGACATAGTATCAGGACACCATCTCCACTTCACACAAATTCCAAGTCAAGAGAAAAACAATAAGGAGACCGGCCTCTCCGATAGCATCCACTTCATAGTTCCCTTTGAGACTAGCTTCTAGAACATCAATAAATGCAAAGAAAAAGAAGCATGCACCAAAAGACTCTACAATGTGGACATTGCATTTGAAATGGAGTATCAATATCCCCTCAAAATCAACCTCAATGCCATCACCACAAATTGGGTGGGATTTATCAAGATATACCTTCAACACCCACATAAGGATGGAATAACTCTACTCAATGGTGAATGAGCATTTGTGATGAAAATGGAGGGTGGAGGGAAGGTGATTGCAAAGTGGAGAAGGGTTACAAACTAGTCAACAAGGAAATAATTCTTCATCTACATCTCAAAGGTGACACTCTACATGGCAACCTTGCACATAACATCTTCAAAGTGATCGTCAAAGAAAACTACTACAAAGGCAAACAACTCAAATTCGTGACACGAACCACACCGCAACCCACAAATGACTTCACATTCCTCACACTTTCAACCGAGGAAGCATGAGAGCTACTCTTGAAGTGTGGACTACACTACAATCAAGAAAGGCTTAAAGTTAGTGTGACTCACAACAAAGAGACTAGGAGTGCTCCGGAACTTTGAATTAGCAAACACTCATGGTCAACAACCTCCCTTAAAAATAATTACAAACCACTATTGTGCAACACAATCAAAGGTCTCTTTGGTGAAGGTAATATCATTGGCGCCACTTTCGGTAACACCTTCCAACACACCAAGGACAAGCAATCTGGATGGTGGCATATAAACACCATGTGTGCTATGAGTCTCAACGTGTTGTGTACATGGAATGGGTACATTGGTCCACTATCATGTTAGGAAGGCGAGTGGACTCCATGCCTCACAAAGGAAGCATTAATAAAAGAGAAACCAAATCACACTTGCCATGTGACTTGCACAAGCACCGGCAAGAGAAGTCATGACCAATGTTGGCATCAACAATTTGACCATTATAGAGAAAATTAACCTTCAACAAAACAATGTTGGGATAGGAGGAGAAACTTGATGGGAAACTTGTCTCACTCGCCTAGTGCATTAACCTCAATACCAACCAACGAGTGGAGACAACAACTGAAATTCTCCACCACAAGCCCACAACGCATCAAAATTAGTAAGAGATTCGGCACAAGAATTCCAATTGTCCAACCACCGCATGCAAGGGATAGTTCAACACTTGGCCATCAAATTCCCCAAAGTTCTCCCACCCCCCGTGCACATTGTACAAGGACCCTCCACCTTCTTGACCAACAACCAAATAACGCCACTTCCACCATTATCAAGTTCATGAGGCTTCCCCAACGCACCCACACATCATCAACATCATGGTCATATACATATTTAATGGATAGACACCGAATAATATACCGTCAATGGCTCTCATTACTTGTGTTTGTTTTATGTACCTAAAATATCAATAAAGAGGCCAAAAGGTTTGTACACAATACTCTCACAATGCATTTAATTAAACAAACAATAATCGCACCACTTGTGAGCCCAATTATGTGCCCACAATTCAAGTTAACCTCTGAGATGCCCAAACATGTGGAATTGCAAATTGATTAAGTATTCAAAAGCTTGGAAGTGTTGTATTTTCAAATGTTGATGCAATTACGTCAAGTTGTGAGACTGAGTGCCATTAAGGAGTAGAGACCAAAAGAAAACAAGGGACTAGTTCATTTAGTGTTTAGGTGACACTTAAAGTTCAATTGGCTTGACCCAAGTTAATGATTGTTTAAGGGTTGATGGGTGTTCTTTTAAGGGGGGGGGTTCACTTGTGGGGAGGTTAGTAGAGGCGAGGCCAGGAACGGCCTGGAGGGAGACTAGCTATCCGAGCTGGATTTCCGGGAAGGCCAGGGGGCTGAGAAGTTCGGAGGAGGCAGGCAGAAAAAGAACGGCAGGAGAGAGGCTCTCTTGCGGGCAGGGAGCCTTACCTGGGTGAATTCCAGAGCTGGAATGATGTGTGGAGAGTTTTTTTTGGTTAGCTGGAGAGGCTTCGAAGCTCGAAGCCAGCAGTTTCAAGGCGATTTGGTTGACCCGAAGTAAATCAAAAACCAGGATTGGAGGCTAGCAGCATTGAGGTTCACTAGTAGAAAACATGGTAAAAAAGAACCGCAGTCGTTTTCCCATTGCGGTTCTTTTGACCACCCTGATCTGCAGTCACTAAACAACTGCAGATTTGTTTTTGTGGTTTACCGACTGAAATTTAAAAAATTTCGGGGCGTGTAACACACCGTTGGAAAGGTATTTTGAAGACCTTTCCAACGGTATATTACAAGCCCCCAAATTCTTAAAATTTTAGTCGGTAAATCAAAAAAACAAATCTGCAGTCGTTTAGTGACTGCAGATCAGGGTGGTCAAAAGAATCGTAATGGGAAAACGACTACGGTTCTTTTTACCATGTTTTCTACTAGTGGTTGTGTCAATTCTCAGGGGCGGGCAGTTCGATTCGGAGCGGCAGAATTCTAATTCTAAAGTAGGATTTAAGTCAGGGCATCGACATTACTGGGGGAGGCTTCTCAGCTCGAGGCCAGGGGTGGAGTTTTGAATCAGATATTCCGAGGTTGATCCCTGAGGTGGGATTCGAGCCATCAGGTGTGCCTTGAATTCTAATCTAGGAAGCGAGCTAAGGGCATCAACCTGATTCAGGTCGGCATCTAAGGCTAGTCGGAGGTGCAAGGGCGAGCGAGCGGCACAGAACTTTGATTCGGAATGACTCAGATTGGGAGCCAGAGGCTTGCAGCCAGGGTTGAGAAAGTTGAAGTGGACTCAGCAGTTCTAAGGGAAAATGCTAGGCTCCTGGGTGGGTGAAGGGGCCTTAAGCCGAACTTTGGGTCCCCAAGTGGAATGCACGGCTGGGAGATTGGACTGCTGGTGTGAAGTTGAGGCCCAGCCACTTGGTAGGGTAGGGGATTGGATTAGTGAGGGTTATGGTCAAGCAAGGTTACATGAACCTCTAAGTGTTGGGTTGCTTAGGGATCTAGGAGCTTAGGTTAGTTAGTCGATAACACACATATTATATAGGAGATTAGGAAAGAAGAAGATATTAGTGTGGGTGTGTGTAATGATCATCGTAGGCGCATAAGTGCTTTTCAACACTAATGCCCTATGGGTTTTAATAAAAAGAGTGTGTTTGTATTCAAATTCATTGGAGCATGAGTATGGAGTTACCGAGGCTAAGAGTCAACAAGGACATGTGAGCCATGGACTTCCATTGGACTACAGACGCGAAAGAGTGGGGGTTTATGGCTGACATCACTCTTCCACCAATTTCCTATCACAAAGCACAAAGTGATTTATTAGCAAGCACACTATTAAATGCAAGTGGTGAGGTTTGTTGAAGATTGAATGATGTCAGAGTTTTGCATTGTCGGCCCTAGGTAGTCTATTGGACCACTGAGGCAGTTCGAAGAAAGCGCGGATGGCAACCAATCACATGATGGCAACAACGGATTGCAACGTGAATGGATAGTTGCAGGACCAATATATAAAGATAGCATTAGCTTGTAAAGGTCGTCGAAATTAGTCACGAGATGGTTAGTATGCCACGAACACAATGCATATTTTGACAACGACGTAATGTTGACATTGTTAATAAAGGCCATGACCAACTTTTGACATTGTAGACACTATGCCATGTTGTTGTATGATACATGTATAACCCTCAATACAACATTGTTGATTGCTTAATGAACTAAATGTACATGTTGTCATCAAGGTCTTGACTTTCTATCCCTCCACGAAACCAACAAGAACATTTGGCAACCATGTTGGGGAATGACTAAGGTTTAAGACGTGAATGGTCAAACGAGATCAAAAACTCGTTATTGAATCCAACCAACCAACCCGTAACATTAAGCATAATGACCAATAAAACAAAAAATCATGTTCCCATTATGGAAGAAAGTGAAGAAGAAGAAAATACAGGTAGAGAATTTTAACAATGCATGAATATAATGATGACGATAAACTCAAAGGACCATGTGATGAGCACAAACTGTCAACATGCTTCAAAAGAGCACTAGTTCCTTGGATACAACAAGGATTAATGCACATGCACCTCAAAACACTTGACAATTTGGCTAACACGGCTAGCGTAATGTTCACCGAACTAGGAAGTCTAGGAAAAACCAATACCATTGTGGAAGAAATACCCACCAACACCGCATGCAAGATTTGTGGACATTTTGACCAAAATCTTTGTTTTCACAACCTAGTCACCCTATATATAGACCTTTGCAGCCCAACGTGTGTTGTGTTGTCAATGTTGTAGGTGTGTTGTGTCGGCTATTCATAATTGGAATAAAAATCGAATATCTATACATTATGGACACAAATATTATCACATCCCGGTCAAAAGTTGCATACCTTAGACCACCACAAATGAACCATGCAAACAAGTTGGCCACAATTGAGGACAAATACTCACACATGATCAAGAATACTTGTTGCTAAGCATCGACCGAAACTTAAAACAAATAACATAAATTTTGTTTGTTGTCATTAATAATGGCGAATACAAGGAATTCAAAATATCGTCCTCTTTCACAAACAATGTAAATGGCTTGGTTGTAGTACATGAGCTAGCACCGACATCATTTTTTGATAGACCCATCATAGGATGGACAGTTGACGAAGATGATCAATTCCAACTAGTCAACCTCGGCATCGACGCACATCTACAACATGTTAAGATAAATAAAGACACGCCTAAAGAACTCAAAAGGGAAGCCATAAACTTGTTTTAGGAATTCAAAGATATTTTTGCCTGGACTCATGGAGATCTTTGAAGTATGCCATGCAAAATAGCTTAACACTACATCAATTTTGAACCTAGAATTATATTGATACAACGGCAACATTATCATATGAATCCAAACTATGTAGAACGTGTTAAAACATAACTCAATAAACTAATTGAAGCCCAAGTTTATTTCTCCCGTAGATGCAACCCATTGGCTCACCCATGGTGATTATTCCAAAAAAATCGGGAGCATTCCAAACTTGTGTTGATTTCAGAGAATTAAATGCACCCACCTACAAATACCATGAACCCCTTCCCTATATGGACGAAATCATCAATGAAGTCACCTAGAAGCATTATAAGAACAATTTTGCATGAGTATTTGCAATGACAAGGCTATCAACTATGGGTACAACATGCCATTATTACTCCCTCTAACAATGAAATTTTTTTCATGGTTCTTCATTTGATGGAGTGCTACGCTATAAGTATGGCAAAAAAAACTCCAACATTCCTTCAATGCCTCTCTGACGTGTCAATTGAAACTGTTAAAGAAGGTAATCGTTATGCAAATGTGCAGTTGGCCTAGAATCATAACAAACTTTGCGCTTTTGTGACAAACAATGTACCTCAATTGAATGTCAAGGAACATGTTGCATACGGAACCATTTTGGATTTTGTATCACAAGCTACTAGTGCTATGTAAGCATACCTGCAAACAAAAGGAATTATGAACACAAAAGACATCTTTGCAACGCATTACCGGCGAAATTATGAAACAAAAGAAGAATTGTTATTCGTGTGGTTCTTCTAGAATAGTTGCATTACTTCTTGATGTGGCCTCACATCTCATTTGACATTCAAAATAACATTCACAGTTAATGGTGCGTTTATTGGCGGCACAAATAGAAACTCTAAATATGCAACAATGTTGTGAATTGCTCATTTGGTAATTTGGAATGAGGTGCCCATGCAAGTTGTCATTGTCCCAAGGTTGTTGACATAACCTTGAGAGGCATTTGAGATGTTCACATCATATGGATGTGTCATAGTGGTGTTTGAAGAGGATTTTTGTCAAATCATGCCCATTGTTCCAAGAAGGACCATGGGTCAAATAGTGGGAGCGTGCATGGGTATGTCCTTCTTATGGGCCAAAACAAGGGTTCTAAAACTAACAGTAAATATGCGCCTACAAAATGCATCAACCGATGATAGGGGTTTTGTTGCCTGGCTATTGGAAATGGGAGTCAGATTCATTGTCAAAGATGATGGCATCACCTTACATTGCAGTGATGTACACAAATAACATCTTCTTTGGACACGCTTAGTGAGCAAGTATACAATGGCATTGTCCTCATAATGTTGGCGTCGACATTCTCAACAACCAAAATAAATTTGAAAACAATTATAAGTGAAGTATTGAATTTTAACATAGCTGATTCTAATCAAATGAAGCTTAGAGTGGACATACGCATTGCTTATCCTAATAAATGCTTGAATAATCTTGATATTTGTGGTCTGCCATTGGCCACCTTGGATCTCAAAAATTTGGTTGTCCTTCTTAAAAATTTGGCCTGAAACATAGTTGTGTAACAACTCATGCATGATTCTCACGAGAACCTCCAACTGGGCATTCAAAGCCCATATGCTTTTAGGTCCACGTGCCAAGAGCATGTTACAATCATTCCCCTCATTTTCTTGTCCCCTTTATCGGCCAAACTACCTTTTCAATTGACAGGTCACCAATTTCCAGTGGTGTTGGCATTTGCTATGACTGTGTAGGGAATTTTTTTGCAATGAGTGGTTTGGATATAGCAGTGCATGTTTCTAGTCATGGTCAACTACATATTGCATTGCTAATGTTTCAAATGAAATTACCATTTTTCATCCTAGTGACAATGCCAATGTCAAAGACAAACAACGTTGTATATTCCAAGGTTATATGGGATAAAGTCGTTTGACGTTGGACTTTTAGCCATTAGGATTTATTCATTCATATGTGTGTGTGTGTGTGTGTATACATACTTATTATATGTATTTTTATATTTGTATTGCATATTTTTCTTTGATTTTTGCTCTTTCTATAATTGGTAGATTTATCATCGAGCCCAAGTATAAAAACATTCATTCAATCTTTTCTAATCCGCATATAAGTAGATTTAAAAATACAATGCAATTTAAATATGATTTTCTATTAAAAATGATTATGTTGCATCCTTGAGATTAGCTCAAACGCTTTGTTTTCTAACACTCATGTGCCAATATCAATTTCAAATTTATTGATTGATTATTTTGTGATGTATTTTGTAATTGTGCACAAGTCATCACGATTCTAACTTAGTCCCACCTAAAAATATTGATGACATTCAATAATGAATTAACAACATAGTATCACAAAATTATTGCCAAACAAACCGCTATTAACTGCCACAAAATAAGAAATAAATAAATCAATGACTGAGGCCAATTAAGAAAATATAGTCAAGGTCTCACCAAATACATAGACACAAAATATAGTGGCTCTCTCAACCTCCCCAAACTCACGCACCAAGCATGGTAAGATCTCTAGCCGCCAGAATTCTATTCCGACTAGCACAAGAAGTTCCAATACATGAGGACAGTGGACACCGAATAAATTGCATTTCTCTATAAATAAAATATAACTTGATTTAAAATACTTTAATAATTCCATCTACAAAAAACTTCCACACACCCCAAAGAAACAAGACCAGAAAATATCTTAACAAATTTTATTCTTATAATACAATAAAATTTATTCAAATACAAATGCCAATCAAACATCAATCATGTGTGAAGAATAATGCAAATGTCAATACCAAATCTTATCTAAAATTATCATAGAAGCTCTCTAACAAGCCAATATAATATTCCCTGTACAACCAAAATCCACACTCGATTGTGAAGAATTTAATTAATTGTTTGATTAATTTACCTTATCATGGTGGTAAATAGGGATTTAGGAATAACTAATTTTATTGGTTGAAGAACTTTAAAAGATATATTAGCTTAGTAGGTAAAATTTTAAACCAACGGGCATCAAAGAATCATCACTAAATTTGTTAGAATCAACTAAACTAAAATTAAAGAACAAATGATAGATAAGGATGTGACTTTTAATTATTTTGAGGATCCAAGGTAATTACATGCGAAATCGATCAAACAAGTAGAGCCAAGCGAAGTAGACTAATGGAATGTCCTTTTGTCTTTGCACATTTACCTCAGATTTTAAATCGATAAGTGTTTTTTTACACTACTAAGTCAATAACAGAGGAAGTTATTATATAGAAATCAAATTATTTTTAAAGTTTTCAGAGGGATATCTAAAATAAGTAAAAAATTTAAATACGAAAATGAAAGAAATTCTCACTATACACCACTTGAGGCAATCATTGTAAGAGAAGATTTGAGCTTTCTTTGATTATCTCTCATGTTTTTTTCTTGTGACTTATGTCTCAAACGTTCGGAGGTCTGAACCCTTTCACTTCTATATTCTATCTCCTTCGACTTTGGTCTCAATCTTCTTCGACTTCCTTCGACTTTGGTTTCAATCTCCTTCGAAACCCTTTGACATCGATCAACTTCACCTTTGCTCTATGTTGTGAGATTGATACGACCTAGGAACTCAGGAACAAAAAGATAACTAGAGTTGTAGAACTGCTAGTTATTGAATGTAAAAGAGCCTCGGTAGGCTCACCCAGTATATAAATATACATACCACCCTCATGGAGGAGACACAGTTGTTACAATATTTTTTCTTTCTCCCTCTCGTTTTCTCCTCTGTCACAACACGTTATCAGCATCGTTAGCTCTTTCACCATAGTTTTTTGTAGCTCTCGCTCTTGCTCTTCTTCACTCATATTCATTATCTACATCAAACTCTTCTTATCTCTATTTTTGGCTTCTACTATTATACTGTTCTGTTGTCCCAATTTTTCTAGAATTTTTGTCTATAAAGGAGTTATGTTGCCCAATTTTCTTTAGAAATTCTATCCATAGAAAGGTTATGCTGTCTACATTTCTAGTCTAGCCTTTATACTTTTCAAATCTTCTTTCAGATTGCACTCTCTCTTACCGAAATGCTGTCGAAATTCTCCTAGAAATTTTCTCCTAGAAATTCTCCTATAAATCTTATTGTTATGTTGCCAAAATTTTCTTAGCAAATTTTTAACTACCTTTTTCTTCATTTTTTTTTAAAAAAAAACTTTTAACTAACTTTTTCTTCATTTAGAACTTTTCGAGAGTCATTGCAAGTACCTAGCTTATTTTAGCCAAACTTTTGGTCTATTTTTTTCGCCCTTCTACAATGGCGACCTCCGCTAACACTCAACCCAATAATCAACCCCGCACCCAAGTACTCATGTTTGATGCTTTGGAGGTAGATGGTAGTAACTTCTTAGAATGGAACACTGATATGATGACATATCTTGTTGCGGAGGAACTTGACGGTACTTTGGATGCGGCCATAGCAGCCTTATCAGAAATGAAACCGTCATATCCTTCATCAGCCTTAATGCTTATCCGACGTCACTTGGCCCCATCTCTACATCAACAATATATAGAGGTGAAGACCCCTGCAAAACTGTGGCAACAATTGCAGGCACGCTTTGCGTACGATCAGACCTTGTACCTGCCACAAGCACGCCACGAATGGGTGAACTTGCGTGTCATGGACTTCCCCAACTTACAAGCCTTCAACACCGAACTACATCGGTTGTGTGCATTACTCCGTCTATGTGGAGAGAATGTTTCCGACGCAGAGTTAATTGATAAGACACTCTCCACCTTTCCTCCTGCTACTATTATTCTTGCGCAGCAGTACAGGAACATGCACTTCGCGACACATACGGAACTGATGTCCTATCTCCTTTCAACTGAGAAACAGCAGGCCCTTCAACTCAAGAGCGCAGAAGTCCGACCTCCAAGGGAAGTCCATGCAACAGAAGCTGTTGTACCAGTCGCTAAAGCTACCACGAAGCCAGCTGCTGCTGCTACTACGGAGGTGCATTCAACAGAAGCAGCCAAAAGACAACCACGAGGTGGAAGGGGTCGTGATAAGGGACGAGATCACCGCTACTCCTGTGGACGCGACAACAATAAAGATGATTCCCGTTGCAACAGGCGTCATGACCATAATTCCAACCGTGATGACATGCGCACTTCTAATAGCAGATACGATAAATCGCCACCCTTTCATGGTCAATCAAGTCGGTCACGTGAATCTGGTCGGTCAAGGGATGAATGCTTCGAATGTGGACGATATGGTCACTATGCTAGGGAGTGTCATTCTTCACAATATATTCGTGACATGTACAAATAATTGAAGGAATTAAAAGAAGGCAAGAGAGAAGTACATACTCTTGATGCACCTTCTTTCAATGACCTTGATATTGAGAACTACATGGTTGTCAGGTCCAGGGATGAGTCTATGTCTGATGAAACTGCATTGTTGGATAGTGCGTCCACTCACACAATTTTAAGAGATCCGTCATTCTTCAATAATGAATGCTTAAAGGGACCCTGGCAGAGTTGTGATATAATTACAATTGCCGGAAGCCGGAACTTCATGTTTCGGGAGGGCCGGGCAACAATAATCTTGCCCGGGGGATTCCCCCTCAGGATTCAAAGAGCTATGTTTGCTCCCGCCGCTCCCCGTAGCCTGATCAGTTACCGGGACTTGCGTGCCAACGGGATCCACCTTGCTACTAGCGGAGCAAGTGATGAAGCTGCGTTGATATTGATAAAAGATAAGCATGAAATTGCTACAATACGCGCAGGCCCAAATGGGCTTTATCCGGTTAGGATAATGGCGGACGCGCCTCAGTGTAACATGACCATGGTCCCCAAAGCACAGCTTTGGCACAAACGTCTGGGACATCCTGGCACCACGATATTCCGGAGGATGATACCAGTCTTGACATGTCACAACTTGTGTACAAGTGATGCAGAGAAGGTTAAGGATTGCACAACTTGTATTAAGGGGAAGACAACATTTTGTTTGGGACTACAAGTCCATCATCTTCCAGATGGTAGTATCTTACTTCATCAAGAGGCCTACACAAAGAAGTTGCTGAAGAACTTCAACATGGCTAATGCAAATCCCATCGGCGCTCCCATGATTGGTCGTAGCAAGCTTGGTGATGACCCGTACCGTCTTTGCGAGGAGGAGGAGGAAGAAGTGGATAAGACAAGGTACCTCGCAGCGGTCGGTGCATTATTATATTTGGCCACACAAACAAGACCAGACATTGCTTTTGCAGTCAGTGTGCTCGCTCGTCACAGCGCCAAGCCAACGCATAGACATTGGGCAGGATTCAAGCACTTGCTGAGATACCTTAGAGGCACGGAGGATCTCAGGCTTCATTACACGAAAGGTGCAGAATCAGATATCGTGGGTTATGCAGACTCTGGATTTAAATAAGATGAAACCAACGGTAAGTCCCAGACTGGTTATATTTTTGTTAAGAATGGTGCTCCTATTTCTTGGAAATCTGTCAAACAGACTATAACCGCGACGTCTACAAATCACGCGGAGTTGCTGGCACTACACGAGGCTGCAAGGGAAGATGTGTGGTTGCGAACTATGGAGCAGGCGATTGCGGAACAATGTAACTACTCGAAGCACCAACGCCACTGTCATCCACGAGGACAACGCTGCTGCTGTCGCTCAGGTTGCTACAGGTTTTATCAAAGCAGACAGAGTGAAGCATATTAGTCCTACGTTCTTTGGCTTCATGCAGGATCTCGTGGAGTCAGAGCAGGTCCAGGTAAAGAAAATTGATTCAGCACACAATATGGCGGACGTGTTGACAAAGGCGTTTCCTGGACATAAACATCGTGAACTGGTTCGAGCTGCAGGCATGAGAAAACTCCAAGAACTGAGCTGAGGGCGCACTCTTTTCTCACCTCAAGATTTTATCCCAAATGGGTTTTGCTTGAGGGAGTTTTTAACGAGGCGCACCTTCAACGTTCCTGCGGTCGAGGAGGAGTGTTGTGAGATTGATACGACCTAGGAACTCAGGAACAAAAAGATAACTAGAGTTGTAGAACTGCTAGTTATTGAATGTAAAAGAGCCTCGGTAGGCTCACCCAGTATATAAATATACATACCACCCTCATGGAGGAGACACAGTTGTTACAATATTTTTTCTCTCTCCCTCTCGTTTTCTCCTCTGTCACAACACTCTAAAGACCCATGACTTAGTTTTCTAGTAGTTTGAGTGTTAGTATTTCTCAAGAGATATTGAAGTTATTCTTACTTTATGAATAAAAATATTTTATTACGTTTTTTTTCTATTAAACTTACAGTCTCATCCATCTTCTTTAGTTGGTTGATAATAACTATTTTTTAAAGTTTCATTTGTAAATGATCTTAAATGGATAAAGACATGTGACTTTAAAAGTTCGCGACGACTTGCTTCTAAGTATAATTTTCACATGTTCTATATGTATAAATAGATGTTGAAGTTTTTCTAGAACCATTACTCTTTGAAAATATTGTAACTATATTTAGAATCTATTAATGTTTCTATAAAATAAATTTTATTTTAATATAGCAAATTATTTAGCTTCACCATAGCTATCCACAGTTTTTATTTCTACAAGTTTTATATCTTTAGGTAGATATTAAATTTTTTCTAGTCCAATAAGTCTTATTTCAATCCAGAATATTATCATAAAATTATAGATGTTTTTATGACGCAACTTACAAAACCTTCTACTTTTTTTTAAGGATAATTTAGGCTTCATACATAATCATATTAGAAGTATTGCCACCTTGGGTTGTATTATAGTAACAAAATTTTATTAGAAGGGTCTAAGTTACTTACTCCGCAACAACTAAGTTTGAGTTGGATTAATTAGGTGTTTAGTGAGACTATCTAGATCCATTCCGCTCACTAAGACTTTCAAAACTTAATCTTAGTTTATTTGTGATCTAAAGGTGAGCACAAACTCATATTTGAATCGGAAATCAAAAGGGTGTCTACTTTAGCTCACATCGGCCAAACAAGTCCACAAACTACAAACATGCATTGTTCTAAACCTACTCCATACCGAAGACAATTTGCTACAAATGGAGACCCCATACACAAAATCACATATGTAAAAACCATAATTAAAAAGACAAGCAAGAAGCACATGCCACCCACCATCAATTCATGTACACTTGGCACACCCCCAATGGCACTATTGCAAAATGGTTTCATAAACAACATCTACTCAAGAAAAAATACTTAACATTCAACCACAATCTAGTCCTAATCAACAGACTCACCCACATTAAATACAACACCAATATACCCGAAGAAGCCAAACACTCCCACCTGTAAATCACACATTTGCAACAAACTTACAACAAGCCATATATAACACATCCAATCTAAAAATCCCTACCCAGAATCCCCACTCCACCATGAAGTTGTACAAAGTCAACATAACGTGCATTTAAGTAAATCTAGACATATTCTCAAAATATGGACTTTTGGGTTGCTTCAATCCACGGGGGGGTCACTCCATTGTCAAGTTGAACACCACGTGCGGCCAAAAAAAATCTACTTTTGGTAAGTTGCATCACCAAAATGGGTCAAAATTTTATCAAATTTTTTTCATGGGTAGATATACATGGTATCTATTACATAGTAAAAAATGGTAACTAAATTTGATGATATGTTTTTTTAATAAAACATACCGTTTCTAACTAGAATGATGCAGAATTGAACTAAAATAATTGCTACAAAAAATGAAGATGACTAAAAATTTCAAAAAACTATACAAAAGATACTATCAATGATTATGTATATGTAGAAAAAATATCATAATTTTTAAATTTATCTATTCCATGTAATATAGGGGTAGCAAACTTTGGCCGCACGTGGTGTTCAACTTTACATGGAGTGAACCCCCCGTGCTTCAATCTTGTTGGCAAATTCGTTGATATACTTCCAACATAAGTAAATTCTACAAAAGATATTTCAATTCTCCATGAAAATATCTAATTTTTGATGTTAAATCTATGTAATTACATGATAATTAATGAAAAATGAAAAATCACTATATTATTATCTTAGTCAATGTTGCATATTCTATCATAAGATCCTACCATACAATTCTATTAGAGGATCCTATGATAGAATTCAACACGTTTTAATTATGGACTTGGACTAAGTCTAGTTTTACTTAATCATCAATTACATATCATATGTGGATAAAATCCCCAAAAAATACACCCCCCCCACTCTCACAATAATTTTACACCCCATAGCCTTTAAAAATGACTCATTCTTGTAGTATTCACACATCCTTCTCCCCAATAGAACACGAATTGGCAACGTAGTAGGCTTGGGAGTGTTTAGTCTACTCAACAACCTCCAAGTTGCCGAAAGACTACCGGGCTTCCAATACATACTACGAGCATAATTGTACGCCATATGGCTAGCCCTAGTCAACAAAAGAACTTGCATGGCAGCGTCAACAATATATACCTTAGTGACAATTACATGCATTGACCATCTGCGCAACACCATTACCCAAAAAATTTCTTATAGCCTCCACATTACACTACATAATGTGGGCCCAACATAGAATAACCATCCAAAATATCAGAGCACATACAATAATTCATGGCAATGACTTAGCACACACAATTGCTAATGATGGCACAACCAAGGCCACCATTTCCCCCACACCCCACATACAATTGCACATGCATTTCCATATAGGCTTACCAAACCCCCCTCCAGCACCAACCTTACCATAATCATACAAAGTCTCCATTCTTTCATCAACATACTCACAATTGCACATGCCAAAAAACTCCACATGTGTTCGATAAAACTTGGACCTAAACCTCGATGCATGAATACCTATAGTAGCATGACCATTCCAGATAATTATAAGGTTCTACATAAGCACAAGGTGAACAATGCACGTGCTACTTTGGATTAGGTTCACTAGGTTCATTGGGCTGAATTTTTTCATGAGTATAAATTAGGCCAAATTTGCGCCATATACGTAAAAAATGGGTCACCAATGAAGATATACACGCCAAGCTCTCTAAACATTCTTGACAACATAGCAAATCACATGTGCACAAATAACGCAACTACTAAATGTTATGGGGAACCACACGAGGAACTATTTTGGTCTACGACACACACAACTCATACCACACACTATGCCACAAAAACAAGAAGGATATGTCGCCACACTTGCTATCGCCGTGCAAAAACAAACCCCTAGAAGACCTTAGAATAGCAAGATACAATGTTGCCACCCACCAAAGCACAAACCTCCTCAACTTATGCACATTCATAAGATACCTCACATTAACCAATGTTGAAAACTAGCATGGCAACCCACAAGATAACACCATCCCACCGTGGATACTAAGAGGAGACTATTATAATAATCATTGTACATGCCAAGTAGACCTTTGACCAGTTATGAACAACCCAACCCTATACTCCCAACTCCCAACCACACACCGTGCACATATTAGAATTTACATTCACCCATGATTAATACATAGAACAAGCCATGGAAAAAGAGAATCGCTAATAGAAGCAATCAAAGCACAAGGTTGGCAAGTTGAACCCCTCATAGTCATCACGGCAAGAATAAGAGGTGCAATTCACAAAAGAAGCATGAGCATACTAAAAGACCTCCACAACCCCCTATCAACACCTCCCATCTAGAAAAGTTACTAGGTTTGCCCCCTAGGTAGGATACTACACTAATTATCCTAATTGGTACATGTTGCTATTCAAAATTATGCAATTCTACAACTATTTATCAAGAATGCTATGACTATTATATATGCAATGCTTGGTGATAGTTTACCGAGCAAAGTCAATTATGTTTTCTTTAATGTCCAAATAACCTATTGAACTTTCATTAGTATAAATTGAACTCATGAGTAAGACGTTTTTGCATTGCGCAACTCTGAATAGTAACACACACTAATTGGGACAATCGGTGTAGAGCTTATGTTGTCATTTCAATAGAGCCCTACCATGTACTAAGGGGACTCTCAAACAAGGTAGGCCCAACAGGCTCAAATTCATGTCGATCCATCCCGATGTTAGTCTTTCCTTTTCTTTTCTAAGATACCCGACGTAGTACACCGTTTATGGTATCTAGTGTCACATGTGTAATATTGTCACTTACCTTGTTTTGAGGCATTTGCTAGGTTACATCGATGATCAACAACTTCACCATTATTGTCAGCTCATGACACTGGGCATTCAAGTAGCATGAGTATGCTTCAATAGTGTTACGAAGTGTGTACCTATAGTACACAATGGTGTACAAGTTGACTAAAATTTACATAAATGACAATTGACTTTAATATACTCAAGAACATCTACTAAAATGTAAACACACAACACTTACCATTAGTATGCTCCAATAATATCCTCCTCTTGCATACTACAATCCAAAACTATCACCCCAAGCATCCCAATATGCTACACTAAAAGTTACGTGAGCATTTCTTCACTTCAAAAAGCTAACTTATGTTAACAAATAGTATCATATTGGCAATTAGCAGGCATGGCACTTTGAGACCTCTCGTCGTCTCGTTTAGGCCCTTCCGCAAATAAGTGTACGTGACACTAAATACCATAAACGGTGCACCAGGGAGCGTTGAGTTTTCCTTTTAGGAATTGGCTGCTCCTAAGAGTGGTGTGGAAGCATTCCGAATTTAGCCAACGGGAGCCACAGTTTCTGTACTGTGATCGACATGCATGGATGATGGAGCGGCCGTTCCCAGGACTGCGGCAACGAGCCCCCCTGTAAAACAAGAATAGTAAGGAGAGTGACGACCCCTGTAGTGTGCTTCCCGTCTGGAAATGGTAAACTTAATTGGCAGGGAGCATTGGCTCCTTCTGGATTGAGCAGACTGCAGAGAATACTTAGCCTTGGTGCCCTGCCACACTGACTTACTTTGTGGCATGTATTTCGGACATGCAAATAGAAGGCCCGCACTGAATCGAGTCGACTCGACTCCTGCAGTCGGAGTCGTTCAAATCACATGTGCAGTCCCAATATTCCACGATCCAGATCCTTACTTCCAGGCTCATGTCTTGGCCATGTTCACTTCGCCCCGCCCTTTTTATACTCTTATTTTCCTTCACTGGTTGCCGTATGTAGTGCATGAATGGATTGGGAGGGAGTCCCTGTTTAAGTAAACTATATATTACTAACTTGGGATGTCAGCTGCATGTGCTTCCTTGGTTGGGGAGATGTATGTATATGCACTGGATCTCGATCGGCCTCCGGAATCCGGCTCCTTCGTCAAGAAAGGTGAGAGCCGTTACTAAACTTGAGCAAGTTGCCTAAAAGGAGGAAGTCAAATTTTCAGACACCGGGCTCTACCTTGACTGATACATGTGTGTTCTAAGGGTGGCAGGCCACTTTACACCACACTGTTTTGTTCAAACAGTGTGGCTTACACTGTTTTGTCTATAACGTTTTTACCAAAACTATCGTTTTCTACCAACGTAGTTATATCATATTCTTCGATGTGCACACTGACTACACTAAGCATGATATTTAGCGTCACTTACTGTTTGGAATTAGGTATTTTAGGTCATTATGGTAAACTTTTTGGATGACGCTTCTTATGAATGAGTGAACAAATATTGTCATGGATGATGGATGAGTTCATCCATTGGCCAAAACCCTAGACATGTAACAAGACTACTCCCCTCTAAAACAATGTTACACAATTTAGCACCCCTTTGTGTTAGCGTTTGGTGTACAACATGTGATCATGCTCTAAGTAAGAATCAAGGAGACTCAAATAGAAACTAAGATGGTGAGAATATCGACATCCAATGCCTTCATTTGTCCTTGGGGCCTACATAACAACCATGAGCTGCCGAAAAATGTTCTAGTTGATGACCATTCTCTATTTCTAAATTTATCTCAAATTCAAAAGCCAAATTATTTTGACACCATGCCGCCTAGATGCAATTCTGAAATCTTTAGAGGGAGCAACAATCCATAGTTGCACTTGCGTTCTAAATCACAGACTAAAAATTCGATGCGAATTGCATGGAGAATGATGCATATTTGGAACATGACTGAATCCAACATAACATTATTAAACAATATGCATTCGTTTTGTGGACCTTGAGAATGTGAATATGGGATGCTCAAATCTTGTGCAAGGAGACTCAAATTTAAGATAGAGCTTCTAGCATCTCATGGTTATATTCTCAGGGCCCATAGAATGAACACACACTGGTTAATAATGTTATGAATTGCATTTCGGTATAAGATCCCTAACTCCAATCTGTCCATTGCATTTGAAGCAACACGGACCAAAAGCTTGTGGAGACTAGTGTAAAGAGCCGTGTTAAATTTTTGACAAATGTACACAAATTTTGTTGTCGCTTGTCGAGTGAAAGAAACAAAATTTGTGCGTCATTTATCCACGCCTTTCTGCTTCTCGACATAAGGTAAGGTAGGTGTGCCTAATTTGGTTACTTATCTTAATTAAACACTTATTTTTTAGTGGTTTGTGATTAGGTGCAGCTCCCAAAACAAATACCAACAAGACATGTGTTTAAAAGAGATTGGACTACATGTTCAAAATATGATAACCATTCTAAACTCAACAATCAACATAATTGGGGGGGGAATATATGACCATCCAATAAGCACAAGAATTCTCAATTTGATAATGAATAGGAGGTCCAAAAATCATGAGGAAAGTGGCTACAACCTTGAATTGGATTAGCTCACCATCTCACACTAGTTGCATATTTTGTATCCTAGGAGAAGCGGGCTAGGTGGGAAAAGTAACCATTTAAAACCCGTCTACCTTAATGACTCATGTAATTTGAGTCTCATCTCCCCTCCCCCTCTCATAAACTGAAAACCAAGAAAACCCCAAAAAAGTGCATGCCCAACCTCTGCAAATCAACGGTTGTTGGTGTTTAAATAGCTTTTATTTTATTTTTTAAGCATTTAAAAAATCATCACTGCTTTTACAATTCTCATCACATACTACCTCTAAAGAAGCTCTCACATAATCCCTAACACTCCAACATTATGCATTTTCATTTGACAACTTTGACCCAACCCACGATTAGGGTGCATGTCCCCGTCGTGGTATGATTAAAAGAAAAGAAAAGAATATCCGGGAATACTACGTGGAATATTGTCAGTCCCACAGAACATTGTTATGAATCTGAATAATGTTATGTGATGTGGATGTAAGTAATCATATTTGTGTATGCACAATGTTGCCATTTTTGGTAGTTATAATATTAACATAAGTTTGAGTGTCTGGAATTTAAATGTGTAAGCTAATCATACGAGTTCCAAAAAGTATGAGGTATATGGTTAGGGGCATGATTTTAATTTGTTAAACATTTCGCACTAATTGTGTGTTTCATATCATAAGAGAATGGGTGCAAAGCCCACTTAAGACCCACTCACATTAGAATGAGTGTTGATTGTCATGGGCATGCAAGAGATGCCAAACATAATTTACGTGTGCACCTACTACCATGAATAAGATCATCACACTTAAAGCCTTCATTGAATCGCGTGTGTTGCAATTGCACATTGTTGGTGTAGGTCTTCCTTTACTTGCTAACCTATGTGGATGTTTGAGTTTAGTGTAAAGCAGATGACCCTAAAACATACACTGGTAGTAAGGTAGGCAAGACCTTATAAAATGTAGCACGTCTCTTCATTTTAGAATGCAATTCTCGGTGTGTTGTTCATTGATAACCAATAACCCTTAACTTCTCGAGAGGCCATTTTTTGGCTTCTGAATGACTCTTAAAGGCAAATTCATCCAAAAAGGAGGTCCTAGACAGGTCACAATAGGTATCATTATGTTCCTCGTGAAATTTTCTTGGCAATGGCGTTGATTCTGTTCCAATTTGAAAAGACGGTTGTTCACAAGAATTTTCCAGGGGATTGTTAAATCGACCATGTAGCTTGTTGAAACGACCACATAGATGCATCACGTGGTCACATAGCTTGTTAAAATTTGATTACTAGAGGTTCTAGGAGCACTCATGGGCTCCCTTGAGTTTTGCTCTTTGGATTGTGTCTAACTTATTCTGCTCTTGCCTTTGTTTGTTTGTTTGATGCAATCGTTGAGTTACATGCTATGAATGAAAAAAAATTCAATGAGTTTCTCACTAGAAAGTGAAAGTAGATTGTATGAGTAACAACGGCATGTTTAATTCATGATTATTATTTTGTATATGTAGTGGAGGCATTCATCACATTAATTTGAAAAGCTTAGTATAAATACATGAGTCCATTTTCTATCATGCCATTAGTACGTATACATTTGTTTTTATATGTAAATTTTTTGTATATAGGGGGTTTAATTTCATAGTGACCCACATAAATAAAATAAAATAAAAAGTAACGCCCGTATCTAGATACCGGCGTGAATGTGAGCCCGTTAGCCCAATGCTGATCACTGGTTATGATGCAGCATGGGGGTTTATGCCTCTTGTGGGAGGTGGGCTCTGAAGTTTTACTAGTATTCCTTTAATTATTTGGGGGGGAAACGGGTTCTTGTTTATTGTCGAGTTTCCGTTTGTTTAGGACAAGGTATGTGAGGTACTTAATGGCGTTTTGATGTATATTTTTCATGAGGGTTTTAATGTTGTTTTTTGGGATCTTTAAGTGGGCCAGTTTGTTTATGGAGTGCTCATGTATAGCCCCTCTCACACCAACTGTGATGGTGATGAGGGGGTTGGTTTGCCACCCTTTTTCTTGTATGGCGTTGATTAGCAGGTCGTACTTGTTGTGTTTGTGTGTGAGGGCTTGATCAGGGAATCTGTCATGACAGTATGTGAATTCTATAAGTTGGGCTGTAAGTGCGGGGGAAGGTGATATAGGTGTTTGTGTGTGGTTTGGGGCTCCGATAATGCATAGTATATATGGGCTTAGTTTGGCTTGGCATTGGCAGGGTGTTTGTGTACATGTGCATTTAAGGAGCCACTCCGGGATTGTTTGGTCGGGTGGTTTATTGTTATGGTGTCCTGCATTGGTCAATGTGAAAAATCGGGTGTTTTTGTTGGCTTGTAGGGTTTGGGTGATGAGATGTACTGCTTTATTGTGTCTTGCGATTCGTAAGCCTTTTAAGTATGGATGTTCACATGTGGATAGAAGGTGGGGCCATGTGTCTCTGTCGTTACGGTGGCACAGTGTGCAGTTGGGGTTCTGATGTGTGAGAGGCCAAAAAATATTTTTTCTGTGGTTTCCCATGTATTGTGCGTATCTAAATTTTAGCGTTTGGGTGATTTGGGCGTCTGTGATATTGTTATTTTTCCAGAAGTGGTTGGATAGGTTTTGGTTTATTTGGATGTTTGATAGCCATTTGTCTACATAGGGGAATTTGTTTTTGGCTGTTGCAGATTCGTGATTTCTATGTTCTTTCGTTATGAATGTGTGGAGGTTGTGGATGGCCCCGTCGTGTGTAGCTGTTGGGCAGATTGCGAGCCAGTATGGGGTAACATGGGCCATGTGTATGCGTGGGGTAGCGGTTGGTTTTTCTAAAAGTGTTCCCTTATTGGCCAGTATGTTAGCTATCTCGTTCCCAGTGATGCCTGAGTGTGCACGTACTTTGTGAATGTAAATTTTGTGTGGGGTCCAATATATCTGGCGTATGATATATGATATTAGGAGTTTGTTGGGGTGATGGTGTTGTGATGTTGGGTGTTGTATGTGATTATTAATTAGGTATATAATATTTAGGCTGTTTGTGAATATGTGTGTGTCTAGTTGGGTGGCTTGTATGGTTTTGATGGCAATGAGTATTGCGTTCAATTCAGCGCGGAGGATGTTTTGGTAGCCTGGGAGCCTTTCCGCTATTCGTGTGTTGTTGTTGGGGCTGTAGATTCCCGAACCTACTATATTACCTTCTATTCGTCCTTCGGCATTTTTGGTAGGTGGGATGAAGGAGCCATCCGTGTAAATGATGTGTTGAGGGTGGTATTTGAGGGGGTGATTGTGATAGTATCTATCAGGTAGGGGTGTCGTAGGGTTACTTATTGGGATAGGGGTTCTTGTTTTTGGGGCGTCTTTCCACGCTTGGGAGATTCTAACGCGATATTTTGTGGGGGTGGGTCGGATGGGATGTATGTCTATGTGTGTCTTAATTGTGGCTTTTAGGACATTTTGCAGTACATGTGGGGTTTTTAAGTTCAATGTCTGATGTGTTTGACTATGTATGCATATTATTGATGTTAGGGATGGCTCTGTGTATTGGTAGTACCTCGGCCATTCTGGTGTGGGGTCATATTGTATAGCGTGGGGTGGGATGGTTGTTATTATGTGTACGTCTATGTTCGCTGTGATTGGGAGTTGTTGTGGTGTCTAGTCATTATGATTGACAATTAGGATGGTGATTGTGCGTGTGTCTTCTTTGGCTGCCATTCTTGCCCAATGAATGGCTTCTAGTGTTGTGTTATGGTCTGTGGGGTATGCTAGGCCGATACCTTTCCATCGGGAGGATTTCGCTTGTCCTAGGGAGCCAAATATGATATCTCGGGTGTGAGGTGAGTTGTACTGCGTGAGCTGAATGGGGCAGGTGAGTGGGGATGAGTAGTATGAATGTGTGATGTTGAAAGATTCTATTAGTACTTTAGTGATTTCCGGGTGAAGTGTGTGATGGTTGTTGTTGGGTTGTATGACTTTATCACTATATTCGTTAATTTGGGACTTTTTCGGCATTTTGAGACAGTTACAAATATAAGAAACTGGATAAAATCACACAGATATTGGAGAATGTTGTAAGATGCAAATACTTTGAAGCGGGTGTTCATATCAAGAACCCAATTAAGAACTCATATCAAGATGGTTTAGGTAGGATGACCCAAACATTAGACCATGTTGTTGTGGTCCATATATTAATTTGAGACAAGAGAAAGTCTCAAATTAACGAATATAGTGATCTTTGGGTTTTTTCTTGGGGAGTATAGTTATGTATCTTTGTATGAGCCATAGGATTTCTGTTTCGAAGTCTTGTGGTGGGGGCTCTAGGAAGTTGGTTAAATGTTGGAGTGTGTTGTGGGAGTATCTATTCCATAGCCAATGTAGTCTTTCCGTAGTAATGGTGGCCATGAAGTTCCTTGCTTTGGTTGTATATGTGGGATTCCGAGGCTTGGATTTGTACGGTTGGTCTATTTGCGAGGATGTCTTTATCTGGGTTACATTCTTGTGTGGATAATTGTAGGTTGGTGATGTTGAGAGGAGGGTGTATGAATTTGTTATCTTTTGTTTGAGTAGGGTTGAGGTATTTAGCATACGTTTGGGTGTTTGTTTGTTTTGCTACCTTCATATGGTATTGTGTAATAAGGAGTAGGTTGTGGTCTAAGAATATGTTATCTGGGTGTAGGAGGTCTTCCTATGTGCGCCATTGTTGTGTGGTTATGCCCGTGATTTGCCATTGACAGAGGTATGTCATCTTTATGGCTTGTGCTCCCCATTTGTCTTTTCTAGTGGTGGTTTTTTCCTTAATTATGGCATATATAGCATGTCCTAGTGTGGGTCATGGTAGGATGCATATGTCTTGTATGGTGTGGGGAGGTGTATGTTGTGTTGTTCGTGGGTAGCTGCTATGTAGTGTGGGTGGTGTTGGGGGGGGGGGAATAGGGAGCGGGCTTGTTGTAGTGCTTCTTTGATGATTTTGGGTGCATATTTATATGTGGTTCGGAATTCCTCTGGGGTTAGTATGGCTTTAGTTACTGTGTGTTGAATTTGTGGGAGTGTTGTGATGCCGTATGTGTAAAGTTTGTCTAGATATTGTTGGGATTTTGTTTTTATTATGTCCGTTAGGTTTGTGTATCCTGGGTTATTTTTCCATGCTTGTTCAATTGGGGTCTTCTTGATGGGGAATGCACGGTTTGTAGTGGTGGTGTGTATTTCATATTCTCTTTCTAGGAGGAAGAGTGTTCTGGCAATGGGTGATCTTGTGCAGGCTTGTTGTTTGAGTTTGGGTAGGTGTAGTGAGCCACCGTATTTGGCCGCTATATATTTGGTTAGGCCTTGATATATCGTGCCTAGTTGCCCTGGGTCATTGAGGGTTTGTATTAGTTGTTGTCCTATGCAATTTATGTAGTCTGGGAGGAGTGAGGTCATGTTTATGCCAAATTCCTCGTGTGGGAGGTGTGTCAGGATGTTGGCCGTGCTTCTGGGTATGTTGCAGATTTCTTTGGTTAGTTTGCTAATTATTTTGTCTAGTTTCTTAATGTCAGGTTTGGAGAATGGGACTGCGTAGTAGGCATACGCAATGCGGGGTTTAATAACTGTGTTCAAGATTTTAAGTTTTTGTTTGAGGCTGGTTGGGGATAGGGTTAGTTGTTTACTTTGTTGTTTGGCTTTTTGGAGCGTACTATCTTTTTGAAGATTCCATTTAAGTGATGGCATTAGGTGTATGCCGAGATAGGTATATGGTTCATTTTGAGTGAGGATGGGGAAGTTCTTGGATTTGTATGTGATGTTCTGCGATTGGATGTATGCTTTGAAGGTGGTTGGTTTGAGCTTGGATTTGTTGGGACATCCGGTGATGGCACATTTTGACAGGTTGAGGTCCATATGTGACCATTCCGCGAATTGCTGGAGTTTGGGGATTTGGAGTTGGATGTTTTGTATGTTGTCGGTGATTATTGCTAGGTCGTCAGCGTATGCTGTGGTGGTGCACGTGGCGGAGGATGTGTTGAAATGGTATCCTAGGTTATCTTGTTCCAACCATCTTAGGAGGGGTTCTAGGAATATTATGAATAGGTATGGGCTAAGGGTGTCCCCTTGTATAGTTTCACGGCTAATTTCTATTGGGGGGGGTGGTTCCGAAGTAGTTTCCAGTGAAGGTTGTGGTTGAGTTTTTGTATATATTACCAACAATTTCGACCGCATCTCGGGGGAAGCCAAGATCTTCCATGAGAGCTAGTAATCTTGCGTGGTCAATGGATCCAAAGGCATTTCGAAAGTCTATGTATGTGATATAGATGTCTTTGTTAGTTAACCTTGCATCTTCAAGTGCTGCTATGACTGTTTGGATTTGTCTTGAGGTGTTACGTTGTGGCCGGAATCCTTCCTGGCTAAAGTGTAGTAATCTGTGTTGTTCTCCATAGCTTGTAAGAAGGGTTGTTAGGGTGCTAGTGTGTAACTTATATATTGTGTTCGCTAATGCAATTGATCTATAGTTGGTTAGATGAGTGGGGTTGTCTTTCTTGTGTAGTAAGATGGTTTTGTTGTGTTTCCAATGACCCACACATTTGTTTAGGTATTCAATGAAGAGTCCACCCCCGGGCGGTGAAGGCACATTTGGGGATGCTAAGCTCCATGCATGCCCAGATTGAAGTGTTTGACTTTGGTGAGTTGGGATTGCAGGTGGTGAAGGTGTTGGGATATGATAGCTAGGTTGTCGCATATGCAAAGGAGATGGTTTGGGTGTCGGATGTGTTGAAGAGATATATGTAGTTATCCCTTTCTAGCCAATTGAGTAGTGGTTTAAGGAAATCTAGGAAGAGGTAGAGGTTGAAGGTGTCGCCTTGGATGGTTGTTTTTGCTATGGGTATGGGTTGGGTTTGTCCAAAGTAGGAGCGGCCAAAGGTGGTAGAGTTTTGTTGTACATGTTACTGATAAAGCTCACGACGTCGAGGGGGTGTCCTAAATCTTTGCCAAGAGGCCAAGAGGCATAGGTGGTCTATGGAACCGAACGTGTTTTTGAAGTCGATGTATAGGATGCATATATCTTGGTGGGTGAGTTTTGTGTCTTCCAAGGGTGCGAGTTGCATTTGGATTTGGCGTGTGGTATTCCGATCTTCCATGAATCTTTCTTGGCTATTGTTGAGTATTTCGTATGTTTCACCATGTTGTTGGAGGAGGGTAGTGGTGGTGATGGTAAAGAGGTTGTAAGTAGTATGGCCACAAAGATGGATCATAAATTGGGTTGCAAGGTGCAATCTCATTTTCTTGTGGAGGGGTATGATGTGGTTGTGCTTCCGAAGTTTGGGAGTTGGCAAGTGTAGTAGCAATATTCAAATACACAGTATAGAAGGTTGTGGAATTTTTGGAAAACGTTTTTGAGAATGTCGTTAGGGATGCCATCCATGCATGGAGTTCCGTTGTTCGTAAGTTGGCAAAGACATGTATTGTAGACTTCTATGTTGAAGAGGTCTTCTATATTGGTGTCCAAAGGGGGGGGGTGGGGGCTATGTTTTCGAGTGCAAATCATGTAAATTCATGTCAGGGGTATTGGCAAGCAACGCATGTGGATGGAGGGGGTGTGAGATAGGGGATGTGCAAAGTGGTGTTTGGCATTTTGATATGATTGTTTCTTTGGTTGAAGAGTTCTTGGGCTATGTCCTAGGGATGGGTGAGGAGAGTATTGTTGGTGGAGCGGAGGCTTTTGAGGTTGGTAACTTTGGTGGTTGTGATTATGCGTATACATACGAGTCCATGTTTAATGTTGAGGAGGTGTCGATAGTGTTTGATGGCTATAGCTATATTTGTGTGTTTGTTTATTGGTGATTTTGTAGGCTTATTTTCGGGCATCGTTTCTGAGCATGGCAAGATCTTAGAGCTAATATGTGGGGTCTTGTGGTGGTGGGTGGCTATGGGTAGTCGGTAGTGTTGGAGAGAGAGAGAGACGCAGAGAGAGAGAGAGAGAGAGAGAGAGAGAGAGAGAGAGAGAGAGAGAGTCGTGGTGGAGGCGGATGATTTCCCATGTGGAGTGGTATGTATTGAGGTGTTGTTGCTAGAAGTTTTTTGAGGAGTGGGATAGAAGTCCTCCATGTTGTAGAAATATTTTCATTTGGTGTGGGAAGGGCAGGTGCATGTTTGGTTGATGCATTGGGCCATTGTTTTGCTAATGGATTCTAAGGTTTCACAAATGAAGGACTAGAGTTGTGGTAAGTGTCCAACTAGGGCGGTTTGGAGTTGTGTATAGTTGTGGTGTAATTCTATGGTGAAAAATTTGTTAAAACTTTAGATGTTGGTTGACGAGATTGGTAGGGTGATGTGTGTGGCAAGGCGGGGAATTTTGTGGATACAATTGGGTATAGTATGGGGGGGGTGTTGAGGTGTATTGGGCGGTGGTCGGAGTTATGAGTGTGGTTGAGATTTGTGTATTGGGGGTTTTGGTTTTGGATATTGAATCGTATGTGAGCAGGGATGTGCAAATGGACGTGACGAGGCCTTTTTGCGTCACGTCGCGTCACAAATGACGTGACGCCGTCACGTCACGTCACGTCGGGGCGTGACGCGCACTGACGTGGTAAAAAAAAGTTACTGTACCAATTTTTTGTAATTTTTTTTACTTTTTTGGACGACTGCTACGAGCAGTCGACTTCAGAAAAAAAATCTATTAAAAAATATGAACCGTTAGATCTTCTTGGATTGAAGATCTAACGGTCCATGATTTTTTTTGGAATTTTTTGATTTTATTTATTTTTAGGTTTTCCTTGAAGTCGACTGCTTTTAGCAGTCGACCAGCTAGTCGACTGCTAATAGCAGTCGACTGGTCTTGGTCGACTGCAAAAGTAATTTTTTGCAGTCGACTGCTAAGTCGACTGCTATTAGCAGTCGACTTAGCAAACGACTGCAAACAGCAGTCGACCTAGCAGTCGACTGCAAAAAAACATTAAATTAAAATATTCCAAAAAAAATTCTGGACCGTCAGATCTTCTTGGCAAGAAGATCTGACGGTCCAGATTTTTTTTAATTTTTTTGCAGTCGACTGCTAAGTCGACTGCAAATAGCAGTCGAATTAGCAATCGACTGCCAGACAAAATTAAAAAATTCCAAAAAAAATTATGGACCGTCAGATCTTCTTGCCAAGAAGATCTGACGGTCCAGAATTTTTTTTGGAATTTTTAAATTTTTTTTTTGCAGTCGACTGCTAGGTCGACTGCTATCTGCAGTCGACTTAGCAGTCGACCAAGGGGTTGACCAGGGGGTTGACCGCGTCAGTTTACCCCTGGGGTAACTGCCGGATTTACCCCCCCGCGGACGTGACGTTTTCAGGTCTGCCGTCACGTCGCTGTCACAGGACGTGACGCGACGTGACGTGTAATCCCTGTATGTGAGGCTATGAGTTGTAGATTTTGCCTCCTTGGTGGGTGAAGGATGCATTAGTGGGGACATATTTGAGTTGCAATTGGTTCGTGAAATGGGACCATTGTGTGCCAATGGATAAAAGGGAGTGTGTATGGTGGCATGGTTGTCACCCTTCTAGAGAGAGATCTTTGTAAAGTTGTTGGCTAAGATGGTAATGTAAGCTGGGAATCAATTTACGGCATTTTGTGTAGAGGTTCGGATTAAGGGTACATAGGACAAGCATGAGGGGTAGGAAGGCATATATGCATATATGACAAGAAGGGGGTGGTGTGGGTTTATCGTGTAGGATTATAATTTGCATGTTGGGGGTGATTTGGGCTGGTAATTTGATGTGTTCTAGTTGTAATTAGGTGAGGTATTTGCGGTGGATGGCGAGCATTAATGTCCCTCTTGTGGGCATGTAGTTTAGTTGATGGCATCGCATGTAGTTGGTGAAGGTATGTGTCCTTCCATGTACAAGGTTGTGATTAGGGAATAGTTTTAAGGATTTAGTTGCTTGGAGAAATCCAAGTGAAGGGGATTGTGCTTCCACATGGTAGTTTTGGGTCAATATACTTACTTGGAGCTAAAGCAAGAAGCACTCTACAGTAGAACTTCCAATAATACTCCTTGAGAAAGCTATGCTACACACGGGGAGGTCACTGGTGAAAATCATAGAAACACCGTGCGATAAAAAATAGGGTCTAATATATTCATTGTAGGTGAATTTGCAAAAAATGTACATATAATATAGGGGGTTTTAAACTAATGAAACATGTGTTTACATGTAAAATACCATCACGTATAATGGCCTCTTTATCTAGTCAATACACAGGGAGGTCACTGGCGAAAATCGTAGAAACAACGTGCAATAAAAAATAGGGTCTAATAAATTCATTGTAGGTAAATTTTGCAAAAATGTACATATAATATAGGGGGTTTTAAAATAGTGAAACATGTTTACATGTAAAATACCATCACATATAATGGCCTCTTTTATCTAGTCAGTACATGTAAAATAGCGTGGAAACAATTACTAGGGGTAGCGGTCTAGGGTAGGGTCTGTGCTAGTGGATGACAAGAGGTAATTTTCTATTGAAAATGCTTGGATGGATGACTTCGCAGGCTAGCTTGCTTGAACGTTACTGAACCAACAGTTCCAATGTGGAGTTAATGGTCTCTACCCACGTGCCAAGAAGGAAAAAAATGTAGTATAAGTAAAATAGGGTATTTTTAAACGATTCCCCCCAAAATTTATAATTACTAATAGGGTGTATTAAAATACAAGAATTTACCTTTATTTTGAAGAATACCATACCTTATAATCTTTTCTGCAAGGTAAATAGCCCTCCAATAAATAAGTCCTAAGCGCACGTGTATGCATTAATTAAAGAGGGAGTGACCTCCCCGTGAGTCAGTACATGTAAAATAGCGTGGAAACAATTACTAGGGGCAGCGGGTCTAGAGTAGGGTTTGTGCTAGTGAATGAAAAGAGGTAATTTTATGTTGAAAATGCTTGGATGGATGACTTCGCAGGCTAGCTTGCTTGAACGTTACTGAACCAACGGTTCCAATGTGGAGTTAATGGTCTCTACCCACATGCCGGGAAGGAAAAAAATGCAGTATAAGTAAAATAGGGTATTTTTAAATGATTCCCCCAAAATTTTATAATTATTGATAGGGTGTATTAAAATACAAGTTTTTACCTTTATTTTGAAAAATACCATGCCTTATAATCTTTTATGCAAGGTAAATAGCCCCCCGATAAATAGGTCATGAGCGCACGTGTATGCATTAATTAAAGAGGGAGTGACCTCCCCGTGATGCTACACTTCAATGCCTTATTGCTAACATATTTAGGGCATGACTACATGTTGTACACCAAGCCCTAATATAAAGGAGTGTTATATTGGGTAACTTTAGGGTATAAGAAAATGCATGTTCTGCTACTTCATTTTATTTCATGAGCGCTTGAATTTGTGGAGTCCATGATCAAAATCGGTTTCCTACAATACACAAGACTCTAGATAGACACAATTGAAATACAATTTTATTGTCAATGATTGTTGATTATTGTTAGTTATTCTCCTTATAGAAGATTTGAAGCTCTCCCCTCTATATGTTGCAAATTTTAAAGAGTGGAAGATTTTAGAAACTGGAAAGAGCACCTTTGATTTAGTGATAACAAGAACACGTACATGGCCACAAACATTATCACGGCCATTACATTCCCTTCCTACCATGCGGAAGGTGGACATGAGGTCACCCACTATGCAACATGACAACATGCACTGAAGCCATGCCCCCATTACCTTCACCAGCAATGGTCAATGTTGTTTGAGCTAGGAGGTTGTGTGGCTGATGAGCTCCACTAGTAGCCTAACTTGTTGGCAATCCTAGGGTGATTAGGGGGACATGTGCCACCCTGAATCCAATTTGCAAGTTTCATAGTCAATCCCCAAACTTGTTGCTAGGAGAATCCAATGAGAACTACGCCCACAACAACGTCTTCTTAATTATGAGTCCATGAACTCCCGGGGGTTGGTTGGATAATGTAATGGCAACTACACTAAATAATCCTATTAGTTTGGGTCACACTACTTTTGTAGAGCCCACATCAATTTACATAATGAGAAAATGACGTGGCCCATGTCAATTTTCACCCCACGTCAAATCCTTGTTTAAAATTAGTACGAGCTACGCAAATTATTTGTCTAGGAAGTTGATGTGGGTCAACATTTTATTTCTATGCTACATTTTTCTGTTGTTGTTGTTGTTGTTGTTGTTTTTGGAACATAGGAGGCGCATGGCCACTTGACTAGTTTTTCCGTCAAGTAGAGAGAAGATTTCACGGCCAAGAATCAAACTTCTATGCTACTTTTGATGTAAGATGACTATCATATTTCATTCAAAGTGTTGATTGTAAGTCTCGAGAAAAATTGACGGGAAGACCCAAGATGTTGGACCCCACATCGTTTCCGCCTTGAATAGACAATAAAGTGGTCCAAGTTAATTATTTCCACGCTAAGTTCTCCACCCGCACTAATAGGACTATTTAGCATGTTGTTGCTATTTGTTTTCACCTTTATATTGGTGGCCGCCGGGATGAGTTTACATGCGTCCATGATGAGAGCACGTGGGGATGCTCTCAATACAAACATCACGCCCATGCCAAGGCCCAAAAGACCATCACACAGTTGTCGCTTACAAAAAGGGAGAATTCGTTGCTTACAATCAACACTTTTGATGGTAGGTGACTATTGTATACTAAGGTAGAGATACCATAAACCGTGAACTACCCTCTACCCATGCAGTAAACTTCCGTTAGGATAGTGAAGTGCCATTTGTGAAACCCATCGTTGTGAGGTTGGCAGCTTGAATGTGTGTACAGTCAGTTTAGCCAAATTTAGTCATGTTTGACTACCATCAATCACAGTTTAATGTACTCACGAGTTAATTGGTTTAGGTGATGTTTATGTGTGGAAGTGAGGACTATTGTGTTCGGTGTGAGGAAAATCTAGTGAACGAGTAGGGGGTTTGACAAACTTTCCACTTTGAAAAATTGCAGAATTTTTTTTACAGGAAATAAAAATATGAAACAACTTGCATTCTTCATGAATCCTTCTCTTTTTATCTTGGAAAATTATCTCATGATTTGAAGACCATATCTTCAAAGCGAATCACCTTATTTTCACGGTTTATGGTATCTCTACCTTATATAAACTGTTGATTAGAGGCCTCAAGGAAGATTCAAAGGAAGATCCGGGAACCCACGTCATTTCCAGGCTAATGTTTCAGCCACAATAGAGTTATCCTTAAACTCTCCGGAGTTTTAGTAGGGAGTTGGTTGTTTCTCATGCATAACTTTCCATGTTCGGTAAGTTTAGGGTGCATGATTGGAATCAATGCGGAGGCTTGAAAGAGGGACATTCCATATTGGTCCTTTGGGTACCAAACTCGTTTTGGCATGCCAAGGGTTGCCAAAACGAGTTTGGTACCCAAAGGACCAATATGGAATGTCCCTCTTTCAAGCCTCCGCATTGATTCCAATCATGCACCCTAAAACTTACCAAACATGGAAAGTTATGCATGTGAAACAACCAACTCCCTACTAAAACTCCGGAGAGTTTATTTTTTATTTTTTATTTTATTTTTTTGAGACAGAAGGCTGACAAGCCAGCGCCAAAGCACAGGAGGCAGTTGACCACCTAGCAAGTTTTCCGTCAAGTAGAGAGGAGATTTCACAGCCAGGAATCGAACCGCCAACCTCTTCCTTAAGATTTGGGTATCTCTCCACCATCATCCGGTAGTTTAGGGTCGTCTCGGACCAAACTCCGGAGAGTTTAAGGATAACTCTAATAGCAAGACTATTTAGTGTATTGTGTGTGTGGTTAATTTCACCATTAGATTGGCAGTCGCCGGTATCAATTCGTCTGCAATGAGAAGATGAGGGGATCTAATTCCGGGAAGAACTGGCGGTTAGTTACAGATGAACCGGTTGACGTTGGAGACTTCAGGAGAATTACCGATCATTTTAGAGGAATCTATGGAATATACCTCAAATGAATGAAGCAAAACCGGAAGATGTCAACATGTAACCGGTTGGATTTAGAATCACTCGGATCTTGACCGACTATATATGCCCAAAAACTTCCCGGGCACTGGCGGGGATGCTCTCACGCCCAGAGCAAGACAAGGACAGTGAAAGACCATCACACAATTGCCACTTACAAAAAAGGGTGAAAAGAAAAGAAAAGGATCGGAGCTCGCACATCGGCTTCATCAGTTTCAGCAGGACTCGTGGTTGATGATTAATTAATAGCGTCTGTGCAATTGTCTTTGTACAAGTGCAGAGAGGGATGGATTTGAGTACTTTAGGAGAATATTAGATTGCGACTAGGGATCCTGGGAGACGCGCCTGTAGCGCAGTGGCAGTATGTAAGAAGTATGCTTAGTACCCCTCGATTTCACCAATGATCAACTACCGTATTCTTATGTACTCCCCTCTAAGTTATTCCCACCCCCAACTCCACTCCACTCCACTCCACTCCACTCCATCCCATCATGCATGTTATTTCACGACTGGCATATGAGTCTTAGGCAATCCTCCTACGCCGGTGAAAGAAATATAAATATGATATTCTATTGTGATAGATTTGCACGTGTTCTAGTGACGCAGGATAAGTTTTTAGTGACGCACGTCAATTGTCCAGGATACGTATGTTTGTAGTGTTTTCAGTCATAGAACTTGCTACGGGGAAGGTAATGCATAGAAACATCAGTAAGGTAAGCATGCTTTTTAGCCAATGCTTTCTGTTTCTGCATCCGCACCCACGACTTTTTGTAGGATATGAAACAAGCAATTAGTGCAAGACGATTAACAAATTTCAATTGTCCAGTAGCTATTTTCCCTATTTTTTGGGAGCTCGCATTATTAGCATATGAGCCCTAGGCGATCCACTTGCTTCATTAAAAGAAACGTGCAAACCTACCACCATAGTGGAATCACATAATTTATAGCCACACATGAGAATTTTCCAATGACGCAAGGCAATTATGCAAGATGCACGTGCTTGTAGTGTCATATGATTATCATATTCATTGTTAAAGTGAGAATCTCTTTCTTTTTAATGATCATTTTGCCCTCATCCCCTCTCCTCCTCCAATGTTGTTGAGTATCGAGCTCAAAGTGATTGATAAAATCTGAGCATGTAGCATGATCTCTTTTAAATACATGTCTTTTTGGCGTTCTTAGATCCACACCCAACTATACATCACTTAAATATAGTTGCCATTTAAGATGAGTAACACACTCACCTTATAGTTTTTGGGAATTTTATTTTATTTTGATTTGATCCCTAAACAAACCCCAATCCAGTTTAGTGAGACCCAATTAGAATGAATTCTATTCAATAGATTGGGAGGGACAAGTGTTAATCCCCCGACCATGTTTTAGTTGTCATGAACCAAACCCCTTTATGTTATACTGCACCAATTTTATTTTATTTTTTTAATTTACTTCTCTAAGATGACATGCCTTTCACTTCTAACACACAAAGTTGATTGAGCTACGGGAACAACATAGGGGTATACACACTATTTCTTTCATGAAAATGATGTGAAGTTAGTAACGTGAGAGTGATTTTGTGCATACAAGCAAACCTCTCATTCATCCACCAAAAGTGCATGGAAATAGTAAATAAGATGTTTTAAAGGTGTTTGGGGAGAGAAATGAGCTTCAAAGACCCCAAATTATTGTTGTAGGATACGCTTGACATAAATTTAACCACAAATGTATAGGAGACATGGTATGAGCATAGAAGAATGGGGTTATGCTTGTATCACTAGAAGAAAACATGTTCATTACAACCATCTATTGCGACTTAGCCATTGTGATTCATGACAAGAAAATGCATAAACAAATCGTTTTGGTTGTCAATTGCAAGTTTTTTGTTACAATTTTTGGATAGTGGGTAACCGAAACCCTCCAATTGACAGCCAAATTGGTTTGTTTATACATTTCCTTGTCACAAGTTGCAATGACCAAGTCACAACGGATGGTTGCAATGGACACGTTTTCTTCTAGTGTATGGCACACTCTTCTCTTGTCCTTAAACCACTACCATGCTTGTGTGCCTTGTTTTCACTTTGTTACTTGTGAAAAGGAAAGATTCTTAAGCTTCCTCATGACCATGGAAAAACATCCATTGTGGATGAAAGGACTCTCATAAAACAATATCTCATGTCCTAGGTCATTGATTATTTTAAATCCAACGGTACCTCGCAAGAGTCTTCAACATTGATTATGGAATCAAACAGCTTCCAAAAATGGAATATTGGAGTAGAGAATAGTCTCATTATGTTTTCACTTTATGGATGGATGATTTTACTTGGTCTTGACAAAGCTCCGGCCGTGCAAAAGTTGGGCATACATGCATTAAGTTAGTGGAGTTCTTGAAGCAAATTAATGCAAGTTATTGTTGTTGCTACACTAAATATATAATTTTGTAATATGCCATGGTAATTATAGTGGTTTTTATGTCTTGTCATGTAGCACCAAGTCTAATGTAAGACCTGCTCGAATGGTCGCCTAGTGATTTGCAGGAAAACTGATGGGCACACTAAACTGAATAGTTAGTGTAAGTAATGACTTAGGATTGTAAATGTAAATGTGACAAACTTTAAGTTTTGTATAGGGAAGTTGGGCATGGGAGGTGATGTGACTAAAGCAAAATACCATATTTGTTGTGGCACTGCCAACATATGAGTCATAGGCAACCATCTTACGTTGGTGAAAGAACAATTTTCTAGTATGCATGACAAGTCTTAAATGACACATGTCAATCGTCTGGGACATATATGCTTGTGGTGTGGAGAGACAAAGGCATGCAACTAGAATAGCTATGAGAGGTAAAGGAACACATGTAAATTGAAGTTTTGTACTAAGCTGAGAATAGAATGACATAGTAAGTTGGGTAGTTTGGATTAGGGAAAGGATTGAAGTTTAAGATAAAAGAAATGGAGATGGGGCAAATATGATTGAATAATAGTTGCTACTTGGAAGCCAAAAGTTGGAATAGTTAAACAAACATGAGATAAGAGACTAGGAAATGTGGGCCAAGGGAAACATATTCATGCCATGTACCCGACATGTTCTTGGTGTGGCTCTTGTTGATTATAGCTATCCCAATAGATTCCATATTTGAAAATAAAATATTGAGGACTTCTTTAGATAGTATATTGATCAACAACAAGTGAAAGGAGTTTGGTTTTAACCATAGTACGAGCTATGCGACTAGTTCAACCAAGGTATAGAATGGGAGGCGAGGAAGTCAAATCACTATTACACATGGCTTTTGTGGCTTCATTTTGATATTGAAAATATGTCCTTTAGTATGGTGATCATCATTTTCTAGTGATGTAAATGTACACCATTTTATTTCAATGATTGTTGATCTTTCTAAGTTCCTAAGTGTAGATTCAAGAAGAAGAAGAAGTAGAACATCCTGGGCCATGCCCGAGGGCAATGGCGTTAGATGTAAAACTACTTCACCCTTTGCAAGGAGTAGACACTATATTTAGTAACTACTAACCGCTACTTGTAACCGGTAGCGGTAGCATGGCACTACTCTAGGGGGCAACGTATGTAGGTTGTAGGTTTATTTGTTTATTTATGTTTAAGTTCTGGAGTGTAGATTCAAGTTGAAATTCAAATTCAAGACCAAAGTCATGTTTCAATGTTATCTTTGTCATGATTTCATACATTAATGGGTGTGGGCACGAGGGATGGCACGGTTTGATGCTCACCAATGAATTTATGACACATAAGTAATGTTTTCCCCTTTTGATCGAATCCTAGTAAGTAATAAGTTAGTGCTAGTGACCCAACTTTGTACCCTTTTTGGTTCCATCACTTGGAGCGGCAAGCTATAATTTCCACAAGTGTTCAATGTCCCAACCTATGCAATTGCAGTATAAGAGACACCTCTATAACCTTTGTTATGATTCGATGGCGGATGAGAAGATCCTCCCAATTGCGAATGTTCACTATTTCAAACCACAAATGATGTCTTTCTTCTTAAGCACATTGTTCGATCCATTGTGACATATGTTTTTTTAGATGTTTTGTTTTAAAGTACAAACCTTGCCATATAGTATTCAAATATAGGCGTTCGACTAAGGAGAGTGACCATGCAAAGGAATGGCTTCATTAACCTCTACGTGTTATCGACAATGATGTTGCTCGAGGCGAGGTTCTCTAGTGGTTGGATGCTCCCTTGAAGTAGGGGCGTCGCCAACCTTGATTTCTAGGGTAGGCCCATTCGGGAAATCAAATTTTATATAGTGCATATTTTTTCAAGAAAAATGTAATTTTCTATATATGACTTAGGCTTTCAGGTGGACCTTCGGGCCTAGGGTAGGCCCGGCCTACCCAGGCCTAGGATGGTGACGCCCTTGCCTCAAAGGAGATGAGTCCAATTTCTACCTTTCCCACTCATCCTACTTACCACACAAAGGAGGGTTTCCCTCATGACTTTGGTTTTTGGCGATTGTTGTACCATGGCTACTGTTTGGGGGGGGGGGTTTGGTGGTTGAAACCAATCCCTCCCAAGTTTGTCGTTAATCGTTCTAAATGAGTCCCGCAAGACTAAACTAGGGTCAACTTACTATAAAACAAAAATATTCGGGCTATACAATGATTATATACGTTATCTATCCCCCCTATGGTAGCTACCATAAAAACCAACCCCTCCTAAATTCTAATGTAGTCAAAAAGTAAACTTACCCAAGCAAAAAACAAGCATTAGAAAATTGTCATCTAGGCGAGTGATGCGTGGCTGCGAACCATGTCCACCTGGTGGTCATTATCTAATGTAATTTTCGTGGGGAATAGATTATGCTTATCATTGCAGAACTCCACAAACAATTTTTTTCTGGACCTCATGACATTTTTTGAGTGAGGTGGGCCTCTTTCACTGTGTGGTTCACCCTAACGAACCGTGGGAGGAAGGTATAAGCTCTTCCCCATGGAAATCATGTTAAGTAATTCATCAAAGTAAATTAAGAAGCCCAAAGTTAGGAGGTTAAGTACATTGCACTAAATATGATATTTAATGTCACTTGCTATTTGAAGTTACACAATGATGTATCTTTTTATTATTATTGATGCAATTTTTTACCAAGTAAAGTTGTTAGTGTTCTATAATGTCCAAACAACCAATTTGACATTTGTTGGCAAAATGTTAGATACACGGTAATTAGATATAGCATATTTGAGTGAGTCATTCATCCAATTAAATGCGGGGAGCATGCAGTTAGGAAGGTTAAGTAGGAAGGGGTTTCAAGTTTGAGTGGCTTGGAGCTGGGAGGAGTTACCGAGGTTATTTACCGAAGCAGTAAAAGTGAGTAACCCATCACAGTAAACAGGGGAGCGCGAAGTTAGGAAGTCAATTAGGAAGTCAATTAGGAAGGGGGAATATAGGGAGGCTCGCGGGATTTACTGAGAATATTTACCTGATCAGTAAAGTGAGTAAATCACCAGAATAAACAGGGGAGCCCGAAGTTAGGAAGGGGGAATTTAGGGAGGGGCTCGGAGCCTGGGCTGAGAGCGGGCCGGGAGGAGAGCTGCGCGAGGGAGGGATACGAGCGGCTCGTTTGCGGCTCTTTGCGGCCAGGAAGGATTTACAGCCAGAAAATGAGGAACTGCATCGCAATGAGAAGTGCTATAAGAAACTCGATATCGAATTCGAATCGGAAAGGCCAGCTCAATCACAACAGATGCAGAGATAAGTGCTATAATAAAAAAAATTGAGTCGAAACTACACACATGCTTAATGTATCATTGATCTTCCTCATCAGTTCGACTTGCAGAATGGCTCTGCCCAGCGCAATTGAACCCTAAGTTGACTAATTGGCTCCAACAAGAAGTCATTGGGTTTCGAAGTCATTCCAATGAAGAGTAGCTCCGTCATAGGACTGTGAAGGGACTTCTAATAAGCGACCAATTTTAAGCAATGTGGGCATGTAGAATTATCGTTTGCCTTTAAGAAGTGCGACAATTTCGTCCCTGTGGATTTGATCTGATTAGAAGCCCGAAGCGATGAAATTGGTTGGCATCGAGGGTGTAGGGTTATATTCACACAAGCGACGACATCAAAGTAATCGGCAATGCGTGCATTTTGGTCCTCGATCTTCTTCTGTTGCGTCAACCCATTCGATCTGTTGTGCATAACTATTTGGCTTCCAACTTTTGGCAGAGCTAAAGTTGATGCGTTGCAAGATAAAAAGTGCAGCTTTTCGCATGTTTGCTTGCCATTTTCGCCAGTTTTTCTAGAGTTCCCAGGCACTGAATCCAATTGCCCCTCTCCCTTGTGCACGAGTTGTTTTCTTGTGCGGTTTAAGAGCTGCCGGGTTTTAGACCATCTGTGCACTGAGGGTTAGGCTGTTTAGTTGCAGTTCAAATGCAACTCTTGGATGCAGCCATGTCTGAGAGAGAGAGCTCGCCTTGAAAGCGTGTGCGGACTCGCCAAGTTGTTACTGTGTTTAGGTTATTTGTTTATATATATATATATATATATATATAAAGTAACCCGGCCCGGGCGCTGGGCTCACTTACCCTGCTGCCGCAAAGCGGCGGTAGCTCATGTGCCCCTGCAGCCGCTGCGTCGGCCGGGGCCCACCGGCGGCAGCGGCAGCAAGGCCCAGGCCATGAGCAGCAGCAAGCACAGGGCCGGGGTCATCAGTAGCGTTAGCTCGATCGTCGCATGCGTCAAGCCTGATGTTCCGCCCCCGAGCCTCCCCTGCTTTGCAGGAACAGCACCAAATCCGCCTGCCACATATCCAGTGTTAGTATGGGAGCAGAGGATCCTGCCCCTGGGAGAGAGCGCCGTTGCCCCACCCTTGCCCCTATAAATCGTAAATTCGGCCTCCCCTGTCAGTTCGTCCTCTCCAGTCACTGCACACCCTCCTCGGCCACTTCGTATAAACACTTCGCTTTACATCCCCTCTCCCTCTACTAAGCAGCAGCATACCATCACCACCACCTTACTAGTAGTACTGGTAGTGTACACAGACACAGACACACACACACTCTCTCACTCTCACTCTCAACATACTCCCAACTCCACTCAGCAGCCTACTAAGCTAACGCAGCTTAGCTTGCTTAGCTTAAGGCTCCTTACACTTATAGTGACAGCAGGGAGGGAGTGTAAGTAGTGCAGCCAGAGGTTGAGTAGAGAGTGTGGTGGCGAGCCAGCAGAGCGCCAGCCAGGGACAGTAAGCTAAGAAGAGAGAGAGAGAGAGAGAGAGAGAGAGAGAGAGAGAGCCCTGGAGGAGCAGGGGGAGGGGCGCTCCGGGGCATCATCATCATTGGCTCCATGACATTGTTGGGGTAGGAGGCCGGGGTGGTGCTCTGCTCCTGGGGGGCGAGATTGATTGATTGAGGAATTGGGGAGGGAAAGAAGGATGATGCACAGGGGGAGAGGGAAAGGGGAGCTGGAGGAGGCGGTGGTGGTGGGAGGAGGGAATCGTAGGGTGGGTTTGGGGAGTAGCTGGAGCAGCGGGGGTTTGGATTGGGAGGGTGAGGGTGAGGGGGTGCATTAGCTAGCTGATGGCGGAGGGAGTGGGAAACCGTTGACCGGAAGGGCAGGATGGTGACGAGTAGGAGGTAGTAGTTGTTGGTGACGGTATTTGTTAGTATCCAGGAGGCTATGGATGATGACAGCGTCTGGAGTGCAGTGCAGAAGCTGGCAGTGCTTTGCTGTGACGCTGAACTCGTCCCGGATTCGGCCGCAAGAAGGAGGTGGTGAGGATTTGGACGGTGGCGGGTGGCGGGCAGAGGGAGTGTGTCGGCAGCAGCAGCGGTGGCAGCCACCGCAGCAGCAGCAAGAGGAGGAGCAGCAGGAACGGAAGGTGGATCCACCTATAGAGCTGGAGGTTATGGGTCGCGGGAAAATAGAGATAAAGAAGATTGAGAATCCCACGAGCAGGCAGGTCACATTCTCCAAGAGGCGGGGGGGGCTCCTCAAGAAGGCACATGAGCTCGCCGTCTTATGCGATGCCGAAGTCGCACTCATTATATTTTCCAGCACTGGAAAGTTGTTCGAATTTGCCAGCTCAGGCAGGTAGGCAGACGACATTGACTCCGCAACGCAGGCTTAAGTTGCAACGAGCTTAATGTGATCAGTGTAGCCGTTTGCAGCAGCCACCACGAATTGTAGTTGCTCCAATAACGTGGGGGGGAAAAGAGGAAGAGATAGAGAAAGAGAGACAGTAGGACACTCTAATTCGGTAGAAATCTCAAAGTAAGTATTTTGTCAGGTCACCTATGGGTTCGTAGCACATTTTCTTTTCCTGTGGAAGTGGTGGCAGCTTTTGGACCCGGCGGTGGTGATAAAAATAATTCGTAAATATGCTCCTTGATTGAGAGGATTTCGCGTCCTAATGCGGGGTATTGTTCGACCTGGGAAGCTGGGCCGCCTTCTAACCTCTGCTGCTGCTGCTGCTGCTGTTCCTACAATGGAGTACTACGCTGTATGTATTGATACTTTCTCGTCAGGTTTTGGGTTGTCCTGTTGCTAAGATTATGCCTTCGTCCTCGCCACTGATGGTTGGCATCGTAGTCCGTAAGCCACGTTCGCAAGCTCTGCCCTGCCCTGCCCTGCCCTGCTTCATAGGTAAACTGTACGCATTACAGCGCTGACTGTGAGACGACTCGACTCGTCTCATCTCAGGACCATCAATGATTATGGAATCGGTCATGTTTTGGGGACTTGTACGAGAGGCCTGTGTAAATTTGTCATCTCTGCATGTTCGTGATTCCAAATGCAATAGTTCCCAGACTTTATCTGAGAACCCCAGAAGTATCAGTAGTACCGGTTCGTTGATGATGCTGGTTCTTCGAACGAAATTGGACGACTTTCTGTAACGGAATGAATCTCTATTGAGGACGAGTTTGACTCACTCCCGAGATTTCTGCCGCAGTTGCGGGAATTTGCTTCTCTTGACAGGGTGTCTCACAGAGCAATTGAGGCGGAACCGATGAATTTAAATCTTCAGAAGATACGTAGGGTTTTGGATTTAGGGTTTTGTGGGAACTTCATAATTGAGCTGGTGTCGCTTATTCTGGCTACGTTTCTTGTCGATGGGTTGTGGGTATCCTGCAAGATCTGGTCTTTGTGTCAGTGTAATCTGAAGTTTCTGCCCTGACTAGAGGAGCTCGAGGACTAACTTCTAAGGTGTATCTGGTACTGTGTAGCATGCGGGACATCCTTGAGCGATACAGCAAATGTCCAGATGGGGTGCAGACCGGCCACAATAGCGATGTATGTCGATGCGGGACCCTATTCTCTACCGCAATTTGCAAACTTACAGAAGCTAGAATGACCTCTGTAGATTTTGATTATCTTAAAACGTGTTACGCAGCTCTATCATAAGGTTATCTCGTTCAACTTGCAATTAGGTAGTTGACGATTTGTGTGCACATTGACAGTTCATGGGACGCGAAGTGGTGAAATTACGACAGCAGTTGGAGCGGGCGCAACATAAGCAAAGGTCCTGCACTGTGACGTAGTAAATGATGATGCTTATCTGATACAGCTAGAGTCAATTTAGTGCCCTATTGTGCCCTTGAGAACCGGGAACTTGAATTCTTCCTTTCAACCCTCATGGCTGGAGTAGAGAACGCAAGTGCGGAACCTTAGTTTAATCAGACACATACAGGTTCTTTTGTGGTGACGCCAATTAATCATGAAACTAGTGGCACTATCATGAAGTGTTGTTGAGCTTATTCCAGTTATTCGGGTTGTAACGAGGCTGATAAGGTTTTATTATCCTCCTGTAGGCACATGCTCGGTGAGGATATTTCATCGCTATCGGTTTCTGATCTGCTCCAGCTAGAGAAGCAACTTGACGACGGTGCTTCGAAAGTACGAGCAAGGAAGGCAAGTGTCAGGTTGTTCTTGAATGGTGTTCTTCGAAGTTTAAGTAATTCATTTTTAAGACTTAGCCTTGCCTACACAAGTTGAGTTTGTTTTGGTCTTGACGGAGTGCAATCCTTCAGTCGGTGACTTTACCCATACTACGAAGGAAGGTGTTTCTATTGACTGCATAAGTAGATATAGCGCAAGAGAGGCTTCGACGGTTTAGTAGCAAGCCGTTCAACAACTGGTTTCAAATAATGGTTGGTAATACCCCAACATACTTTCAAAACTTGGGAGAGCCCCGTAACCGCTGAGCCTGAGTTGAATGTTACAAATTGTGGTTTTTGTCTTGGAACTTACACAGTTGGGATCCAAAATTGCAGAACCAACTTCTCTTGGAAGAGCTTGAAGAATTGCGGAGAAAGGTATGGCGGTCTTCTCTTCATCAACATCCTAGATATCAAGTTGGTTCGGAATGTGGAATTGCTGCTCTTGTGAAGTAATCCTACGCTGGTGTTTGTCTATGTAAACCTAGTAGTCAATGAACCTAACGACTCTTTATTTCAGGAGCGCGAGCTGCAGGCTGCAAATGAGGATTTGCGCCAGCAGGTATACATTCAAAATATTGCCTCGCACTAAAGTATCCCAATATCTAGAATCCGAAAGAGTTGTTTGATCATACCGCGTTGGATCTGTACAGTCTGAAAGGTGCTTGTTAGTTTGATGGTTATTTGGAGATGAGTGCCAAGTTTTGTGATCACCATCAGTCTTTTCCAACTCTTGCTTTTTTTGTGTGTAGCTAGCAGATGCAGAAATTGCAACTAGATATCAAGTTGGTTCGGAATGTGGAATTGCTGCTCTTGTGAAGTAATGCTACGCTGGTGTTTGTCTATGTAAACCTAGTAGTCAATGAACCTAACGACTCTTTATTTCAGGAGCGCGAGCTGCAGGCTGCAAATGGGGATTTGCGCCAGCAGGTATACATTCAAAATATTGCCTCGCACTAAAGTATCCCAATATCTAGAATCCGAAAGAGTTGTTTGATCATACCGCGTTGGATCTGTACAGTCTGAAAGGTGCTTATTAGTTTGATGGTTGTTTGGAGATGAGTGCCAAGTTTTGGGATCACCATCAGTCTTTTCCAACTCTTGCTTTTTTTGTGTGTAGCTAGCAGATGCAGAAATTGCAGCCCGTGCAGGTCCATCAGGAAGCCCTGGGCAGATTTCAAATGTGCCTACACGAGAGCCCGGTGGGAGTTCACAGCAGGCTCCCACTGTCTACCCCACTCATCCGAATCTTCGTGATCCGCAAACTCCTTCGAATCTTCGTGATCTTCGTGATCCGCAGAATACCTCTTTACATCTAGGGTAAAAATCTCCGGCTGTCTTGGATTTTCTGTTTGCATGTGAATGACTTATTTGCATCAGAAAGCTTGTTGGTTTCAGGTTTGATGTGAGAGCCTGCCTGAAATAATGGGGCTAAACTATTTCTGACTTCACTGTGTTTATTTGTTGTGTGTTTCATAGGTTGTTTCCTGAGCCACCATTTGCTCCAAGTACTAGCAGAAGGCCTTCGCAGCAAAGTCCAGTTGAGCCAGAAGGTAGTCGCTTATATTACTTCTGATGTGCTCGTTAATAGTTTTTGCATTTTGAAGATTAGGGTATCTCTAATTGTTTTGTGCGTGGGAGAAGATTGCTGAACTTTTGGTAGCTCACATACTGCAGACGGGCGCCCTGCCATTCACTTCGTCAATGTCTGTAATCAGCAGATGATGTTTGCAGGATGTGGAGAGCAGACACAATGCTGCTAATATGTCCTTTCTTTCTGATTGGTGCTCACATGTCTCTTGTGTAGGTGAATCTTCTATGAGATGGACCTTTCAGAGTCAGACATAGACTCCATGCAATCTTCCCATCATGTGTGGGAAACGTTAGAAGTTACATTGTTGATTGGTAAGCCTCCTCTTATAGGACAAGGAGAGATACAGTCATCACCTTTAGCCTGTTTCTGTTCTATGACAGGTTCTCTTTTGTATGCTGATATCCTGGTCCAGTCTAGATTGTGCCTGTGACGGAGCATGCAATCTCTAGATCTTTTCTGCATCTGACATATATTTCTTCTGAAGTTAAACGTGATACACACCTGGGAGAGCTTACGTCTTGTCAGGAGAACCTTAGTAGCTAACAAGTAAACTGAGATCTGGTTGTTGTCCTTCCTGCGTATCTTGTGAGGTTAAGTTTGATGAGGGCGAGCAGTTAAACTCATCTTGATAGCACCCAGGTTAAGGAATTATAAGTACGTATCTGTAAGTGCCGGAGGCTACACCATTTTGGAGATTATCACACCTGCCGAGCGCACCTTTTTGGATAGTCCAATAAGAGAATGTGTAACATGTTCTGGGTTTGAACTTTTGGCGAGGAATTAATTATATATGTCTAGCTTATGTCTTCAGGCTGCAGTTTGAGTGCTCAGTTCCTTGAGAGATTCACAGTTGCCTGGTTATCGTTTGTTTTCCAATAATCACCTCAAACCTTCTATGCACTTGTTGTTGAAGGTTATTTGTTTAGCAGAATACAGAGTTGGTAGTGTTTCCTTGTTTTCCATTGCGTAGTTTAGGTTGTGTAATGGGACAAACGTTATGTTCTATTCTTGTAATACACAATTTAGTGACATCTCTTTTTTAGTTGGTACCTCTCAGCATGGTTTTGCGATGATTAGTGCTGAGGCATCCTGTGTCTTGAGCTGAGTGTGGAAAGAAATATTCTGCCTTGGATGGTGGGCTGCATAATGATCGACTCTGCAACAACTCCTGTCCTTGCAGCTATTGTGACTTGACATAGCAACAAATTCCAAATGATTGTATCAATGGCCTTGTAGTTGGGGATAAGCAGCTTTATCCCCTGCTAGTCATCATTATCGTCACTGTTCTTAAAGTGGAAATCTGGCTCATGAAACGAATTATGGAAGAAAATAATGAGTTTTGATCAGTTTGCTTGCTATGGGAAATGTAGCAAATTATCTAGTGAAGTTAGGGCAGTCCACTCACAGCTTCTCTATTGGTCTATTGGTGATCAGGAGCACAAGAGTCCATAGATGATGGCGTTTGCGGCATACGGAATATCATGAATCCAAATCCTGCCTCCATTCCAAGGCCCTACCAAAAATCTCATCCGCAAGTGTATCCTTCAACAGTGCAGCTTCTTCTTCCCCCTCAAAGGATCATCTACTTTTTATCCAGACATAGTATCTTTGGTTCTCTCTTGTTTGTTTATCTCTGGAAACAGGCTCGCAAACAAGGTAGAACCTGGGACCCCAAACTCTTAGCTAGTTGTTACCGTTGCATTATTTTGTAAGGAATTGAGACAATTCTTTTCTGTAAGAAGCCATTCATTTTTGTATAGTACACAATGTAGCCCTCTAACCACACAATGCATATGTGGAGGTTTGTTAGCAGTAGGTTTAGATTTACGCCACCTGTCTGGGAGATATGGTCACAATTACCTCAACGTGACACTTCCGCATCTGCCCATGGAGACCAACATTTCATAGGAATAACACTTCAGGCTGTTTCTCATAACAAATGTAACTGTCCTGGAAAGAAGGAAAAAGATATATTTCTTTGGATCTCCTGACTGACCCACTCCACTGCTATTTATGAGTACTCTCATTCATGACAAGTAATTTCTGCAGTACCCTCTCAAGATCATAAAATCTGATGTGCACACTGACATCGCCACAATCATCTTGGGATCTACTACCTAGTTCTGCTTCTGCTGTTCCACTTCTGCTGAAAATTTTCCAGGATAAATCTTATCATCCTGTCTTTGACAACGAGATGCACCGATAGTATGTCCAAAATTGCCAAGTCTATAATTGCTAGACGGACAATGCCAATAGAAGTTGAATATAGCCTTTGTTGATGTATGTAGCACCATGAATTAGTACATATTCATGCATCTGAAGGTTCTCAACAGTATTCACTGCAGTAGTTGGTTTCTTAACGTACAAACTACTAATGCTGATTTGCACATGCTAGCCAGATTACCAGGATGCTGCAGGAAATCTCCCCCAAAATTTAGGCTAATTTATCTCAACCGGATTCTAGTCAAACGGGGTTTTCTGATGTTTAAATCGGGGTATAATAATACTTGACCTCTAATCCCCGCAATACTACAAGGCCGGATAATATAAGTAAGTACACGGCTGCCTAGCTATCATGCTCCACTCTACAGGATACATCTGATTTTGTGTGGCCCACATTAGTTATACATCAATGATCCAAGTAAATGATCTTGGAATCATTGGGCGGCAACCACACAAGGTGGCATGAGACACTTGTTGCTACAAAACAAGACATGGAGACCACTGAAAAACCAACATGGCACATATATTTAATAACACACTAAATCAGATGTATAATACATTGTAATCTTTTAACTAGAATTGTGCCACGTTGGTAGATAGCTGGGCATGTATGTAAGTAGACAGATGAGCATGTATATAAGTAGGTAGATAGGTGGGGGAATGAGTTAGTAGGTCAGTTGGTAAGTTGCCACGTGTCGTTCAATTGGCCGCCACATGTCCCTCACTTAAGCAAGCCCTACACTCTTTGTTGATAGATTACATGTGCAAAAGAAGACCATGAAAACTAGGAATTTAGAGAAGTTTTTCAAGCCTGTACTGTAGGTGTAGACAAAACCTGACAAAATCATGATACGGGGAAATTGGAACAACCCTAGTAACAAATGGTTTTGAATGTCTGAACACCTGAAGCAAGGTGTCCCTCAGCCTTGTCTCGTAGGTCTGGTATCTCTTACACCGTAGCCTTGCATGCAGAAGAGAAGGCAAGAGGCAAGGAACCTACGGTACTAGCCTCGTGGTAGGATCCAAGGTATTTGTTGTGTTGATTTTGACCTAACTTCCAACACGAACAAGATTGATCATGGGCGTACATTGGTCTTTCAAGTAAGTATGTAGTCCTGAAGGGTCATGCTGAGGGTTTTGAAACTAATAAGGGTCGAATGGTGAACTTATACTAAGATACAAGCTTAGGATTGTTGTTGGTCTGGCTGTTATCCACTTGGTTGCCAAAACGAAGTAGATTGATCAATTTGTGAAGGCTATGCAGAGAGTTTGATGGAGTGGACACCCACGAACATCTGAATTTTCACCGTGATGGCTAGCAGTTGCCTCTGATGCCGAACTTTGATTTAAGGACAAACTCGAATGAAATTTGCAGTGCTCCAGATTTGTACAGATTTTTGTGTAGATAGTGGTGTTTAGAAGGAGGAGAAATTTGGGACAGGAACAACATCTTGACAACGGGCATAAGTGAATAATTGAGTATGTCGTTGATCCCCTTGTTGCTAGGTCTTGATAATTGGCATTGAATTATGCACTATGCAGAGGGTTCTTTATATATTTGAGAAATCAGACAAGCATTCTATTCAAATGGATTTATCGTAGACTCTCGAGGTTTGAGGACGACATAATATCAAATGTACGCAGAGTATAGCTAGTCACAGTTGTTCGTAATCATTTCACCCTGTGGACATCATATCCTCATATGCATTGTGAAGTGTTGCAATGATCTGATATAAGGTCAGAATCTTCTTCCTAATCTAGTGGAGAACTATTCAGACGAAAGAAAGTAACAAAGTAGAGGACTTTGTACTCTAGGGATGGCCATCAGAAGATGGAAGTTTCACATGAGCACATGCGTTGGAGGCCTTGTGCTGTTACTAGTGGGCTTCGCTATGGATTCCAACTCCAGCTTGTACATGCCGAGATTTTCAGTTCTCTCTTCAGATCCTGGCGCAAAGAGTTATGAGCAGGATGAATTACAGCAGGTGGGGAAGGACTGGCTTGATGTAGATAAGGAAGTCCAGGGCTATGGTGGGTTATTGGGCACTAATAAAGAAGTAGAAGAAACGCACGAAAATGCTCATGACGGAGAGTTGGCGGATCAGCAAGGTGCAATTCATCAGAATGTTAGAGGGAATTTATCAAGTGAGCATGCAACTGAGAATCCAGAGTTCATTGAAATTCAAGTAGAGCACAGGGAAGAAGAAGAATTGCAACCAAGAGATTCTTATGTGCAGGAAGAAGGAAGAAATCCTGCAACACTGTATACAAAGGATATGAAGATTTCCGTGAATTATTCCTCCGAGGACGAATTAGAAAATTGTGATATTTCCATAGGCTCATGGAGGGATACCATCACGCCTCCTGCCTACACCGCTCAATCTTGTCGCTTTATAGCTCCGGAAAGGAAATGTGAGCACAAGGTGGACACTAGGTATCTGCGACGGCAATGGGTGGCTAGCGAATGTCCCTTACCCTGGCCACTGGAGGGAAATAAGCTGCTGGAAATTCTTCGAAATAAGGTTGTGTTGATTATAGGTGACGTTACGAGCACAACCTTCGGTGAAGCCCTTGCTTGTGGGTTGAGTACATTTACTGACGTTGATGGTCGCTTGGATACCTCACATGGTCTTCCGGTAAGAAACCTGAATTCATCTTCAAGTTCGAAAGCCATCCATAGCCATGATTGATCAACAGTTGCTTGCACCTATGATGTTGTTGTCAATACTTGATGATGGCTTTGAACACAATGAATCATTGCGTGGTCGGCATCTCTGTTTGTTTCCTATTGACTGATACTTCAGAATGGGGAGCCTTAAAACTTGTATCTGGAGAATCCTCCATTTCTAAACTCCTGTAGAAGAATATTACTTATGTAGGCATCACTCCCATTGCGGGCCTTCAGTAGGGTTGATAGAAGGTTATGTTGAGTGATAATGAGTAATGGATACCTCACATGGTCTTTGGGTCAGAAACGTGAATTCTTCTTCAAGTTCGAAAGCCAGCCATAGCCATGATCGATTAATAGTTGCTTGCACCTATGATGTTGTCAATAGTTCAGGAGGACCACTTCATTTCTAAACTCCTGTAGAAGAATAATAGGTACGCATCAATCCCATTGCGGGCCTTCAGTAATGTTGATTAGAGGTTTGTTGAGGAATGTTGAGTAACGGAGACCTCACATGATCTTCGGGTAAGAAACCTGAAATCTTCTTCAATTTCAAAAGCCAGCCATAGCCATGATCGATAACAGTTGCTTGCACCTAATAATTTGTCAATACCTGATGACTTTGACAACAATGATTGATTGCGTGGTCGGCATCTCTATTTGATTCCTATGGATTGTTCTCTCAGAAAGAGGAAGCCCTGAACTCACTTTTGGAGAGCCACTCCATTTCCAAACTCCTGAGGAAGAACAGTATGTATGTAGGCATCAGTCCCATTGCGGGCCTTCGGTAATGTTGTTTAATGGTTTTGTTGAGGAATGTCGAGTAATGGATACCTCACGTGGTCTCTGGTAAGAAACGTGAATTCATCTTGAAGTTCGAGAGCCAGCCGTAGCCATGATCGATAAACAGTTGCTTGCACCTATGATGTTGTCAATACATGATGACTTTGACAAAAATGATTGAATGCGTGGTCGGCATCTCTATTTGATTCCTATAGATTGTTCTCTCAGTATGAGGAAGCCCTAAGCTTACTTCTGGAGGACAACTCCAATACTAAATTCCTGTAGAAGAATGGTTAGTATGTAGGCATCACTCTCCTTGTGGGCCTTCAGTAATGTTGATTAGAGTTGTTTCAAAGTGCGAAGTTGGTAGGTGTTGTAACAAAGGAGAAGATTGACCCGGAGAAAGTGGTGGATGGACGCAGGGCAGTCACATGTACTACATAAAGTCGCACAACATCACAGTGAAGCAGCTCCAAGTGGACTGGCTGGTAGCGTGGGACGATTCCCCGGATGCATTCCGCAGGGCTGGCGTCGTGTTTGAAAACAACCGAGTGTTGCTAAATCTTGATCGTGTTGGTAAGAAGGGACCGAGTTTACGTAATGAGCCCGGTTCTCACGTGTCCTTTGTGAGAATTGAAGAGAACAAGGGAGTTAGAATGCTCCGCTTGGCATCAAAGCGGATCATATAAGGAATTCAAACTCGGTCGATTCGGTAGCATTTGTAGGGTTTTGTGTTTATCTATTCGTGTTGAGGATGGACATGACGTTCCCTTTGAAATTTTCACAGTAACCGCTTGCAATGACTACATAACTACTTCGTGAACTCCGATGCAGATTCTCGATGGGGTGATGCAGTGAATGAGTCGGTGCACATACTGATACTCAGTTCAGGAAGCATGTGGCACTCCAAGACTCGCAAAATTTTCCGGAACAATGGAGACGTGGTCTACTTGGATTGGTCACAAGGCTACCGCTTCTCCCTTGAAACTGCAAGATCATTCATTGAGGTTGGATCACAAATGACCTGCACTTCGATGTCCCCTGGCCATGCCTTTCCCATTCAATCTCAAGGAACTCTCTTGTTCCTTGTCAATGGCTGGCTTCAAGTGTAGGTTACCTTGAAAGATTGGTGCAAACTCTATGCATCGAAAGAGGATGGCATTGCATTCAAAGCTTTCAACGGTACTTATTACTCAGTACATACTGATTTGGCATTTGCTTGTGTTGCAGAGGTCCTCTTTCAAAGGAATCAAAGTCTTCAGGACCGTTTCTCCTGCGCATTGGCTGGTGAGTTGGTAGAACGTCAATACCTGTATGTAGGTAAGTCAGTTAAGTCACATAGAATTTGCTGGCTTGGCTTTGTAGTACGTGAGAATAGGTACCGCACATACCTTACGATTTGCAAAGGTTAAGGTATCTGACCCTATTATGGGCACTTCCAATTCCACAGGCAATTTTGGCAGGCGGATTGGATCGGGAATTGTCCCATCCGGTTACCAATTGTGACAAACCACAAAGATTGTCATTTCATGTTCAAGATCAGAGCCGAATCGTAAAAGTTATAGGAGGTCAAAGCGAAAAAATTCTCTCCTTAAGTGATTCACAAAGGGTTCTCCCCATTGTGCCGACAATGGTACCTAGCATGGTGTCTAAATTCCGAGCACACAAAATCCAATCTCATCATAACAAGTGTCTTTCTGGTTCTGTTCTTAACCAGAAGCCTTGCCATATACCACTCAAATATAGGTGTTCAATTATAATGAGTGACCACATAAGGCCCACACATCTTACAGGCATGGCTCACCAGAGGGTGGACGTTGGTTTGCAGGATGACAGGCACCAGACATGTGCAATGGAGTCTGATGTACTGCCAGAAGAGCAGACTGCTCTGGTCGTCCTTGCTCGCGAACAATGCCTCGACATCCAGAATGAGCTTTTCAATCCTCTCACAGGCTGGAAGACATTGGTAATGCTACTGACTTACTCTCCTGGAGCATCACCCTTAACGTAGATGGTTCTTGATTGGTTACTTTTTTCTGATTAACCCACTTCTCCTAGGATATTGAGCATGCAACTAGTATGAGATCATTAGCCAATCTAAATTGAGCCTGTAGCCATTTTCGTCATAATCTCTGGAGCTCATTTGAATATCTTATGCATTATCAAAGTTTAGATTTCTCTCTTCTTAAACGATCACATAGGTCCCTCAATTATGTTGATTTATTGAACCTAGGATTTTTTATTTTTTTGAGAAGGTGGTCCAATCTCTTTTGAACACAAGTCTTTTAAACATATGCAATTCTTTTATTTTATTTTGAAAAAAATATATCATGTTTCAAACAACGATTGGAGCACCAATTCAAACCAGGTGTTGTAACACTGTCTTGAGAATCAACCGATCTGTATTCTTGTGCCATGATACATTTGACTGAGCAGGTGTCGCTAAAATCATTATATGACACAGGATATCTCTGAAATGAGCTTAGAGCGTATGGATGCACATCCAGGTCTCCTGCCTCAACCAGCCACCTCTGGAGGGAGACGAAAGTTGTTGAGGAGAACAAGGCAGAGGCGCAAAAGCAAGCCGAGGTCAAAGATTACCAAACCAGTGAGTGATTGTGCAGGCTGGTGCTTACCAGGTGTGCCTGACCACTGGGTTTCATTGCTGCATGCCCTTCTTGCCCAACCCTCCAACCTGACCATTGAGTTTTTGAATTAGTGAATGAAAGAATCTAAATTCATTGCACAGAAGCAAGCTTAAAGAGCATGATATTGGTAATCAAAGCAGAACAAAAAAATTCCTGAAAACACACAAGTTGGTGGCAAACCCATCCACTGAAATTGTTGACACAACGTTGTTGATCCCAGATGATGTTTGGAGCATAATATGCAGACCAATAGAATCTGGAATGTAACAAAATATTGAAATGACGGTTTCAGATTTACGCAGGGGTATATGAGGTTTCATAGGTCACATCCTTATTCTTTATATCGCTTAACAGTACAGTGATTTAATTGAAAAAGGGTTATCAAACCTGCGATTCATTCATACAGCCTCCTGCATGCTGCTGCCTGAACTTGTTCCAATAAATCAACCATCATCTACTACGTATAAGCTGCATTGATGTCTTAACAAATTAGGCATCGTGAGCTTCAGGCAGCAAGCGCTAGACAATGCCAAAATAGAGTGAAAGACCAGGATGAGACCCAAGCACGATCCCACTTGGATTGAATTTATGCAGTAGATCACACGATTATGTTTGAACCCTCAGACCAAGTGTAAGATAGTCAGCTATTAAGGTCTGTAAACGTAAACTACCCAGTAAGCTACTCTAAAATCATGCTATCAGATATAGCCCTGATTTGTCCAACATAAGAACAATGGACCATTCACATCATATTGGAATCAGGTTCGTTGTTGGGGCCCTCACATTACATGACCCAAGGTCAGTAAATGCAGCCGAATAAACCAGTCGCTGGAAGCTGTACTTCCGGCTGGGCCCATCCCCAGTTTCAAGCATTGCCATCAACACCCTCTAACACCACAGATCCTAAACACTTGTGTCAACGCCAGCCAGGAAGGTGACCCGGTAGAACCCTTTTCCGAAACCACTGTCCCACATGGTACGCCATACGAGGGACATAAGGTAGAATACCATAAACCGTGAACTACCTCTACCCGTGCAGTAGACTTTCGTCAGAATAGTGAAGTGTCATTTCTGAAACCGATAATTGCGAGGCTGGTAGCTTGATATGCGTGTACAGTCAGTTTAGCCAAATTTAGTCATGTTTGACTACCATCAATCACAATTTAAAGTACTCATGAGTTAACCGGTTTAGGTGATGTTCTGTGTGGAAATGAGCATTACTGTGTTCGGTTTAAAGAGAATCTAGTGAACGAGTAGGGGATTTGACAAACCTTCCACTTTGAAAAATTGTAGAATTTTTTTATAGGGAACAAAAATATGAAACAACTTGCATTCTTCAGGAATCCTTCTCTTCTATCTTGGAAAATCATCTCATGATTTTAAGACCATATCTTCAATGTGAATCACCTTATTTTTCACAGTTTATGGTATTTCTACCTTAAGTGTTCCATAGGAACATCTCATATGCTAAAGGAGCTTCAATAGCAGGAACATACTCAACAGGAACATAGGCAACAGGAACATATGGTACTCAGGGACATGGACCTCATGACACATTGTCTACTCATGTATGAGTCATGATCATGGCATGGACCACGAAACATGACACAATATGCTTGGTCATTCATGGTTTGCCCATAAATGTGGACGATTTCCTTTGCTTCCCAGCATGAGATTATCTCCTCTCAATCATTATACTTTACTCTAGACGCCTTGTCGATGAAGGTAGGGTGTAAAGGGTTGGCTCGAATGGGTTTAATTCACTCAAGGTAGAGAGCCATGGGCAGGTGTCTTGGAGTGCTAAGGTGCAAGAGTTTGTTGGGTTTTCGATTTCGAGACGCACATAGAGGATCACTGCTTGGATGGGCCCAATGATCATTCGCATGCCAGATTTCTGGAGTTAGCACATTGCTTCGAGCGTGACATTTGTAGTAGTGCATTCAATCGTCGCTTGCAATCAGTAAGTTCCCCTAACCTTCATATGTTGTCAACCACACAAATTTCTATTGGAGACGCTCTAATTCCCCTGTGTTAGGTTACGCACAATCCACATATTTAGGATTCCACTACACTGTTTATGACATTTAGTGTCACTTACCTTATTTTGAGGCATATCCTAGGTTACATTGATGATTAACAACTTCACCATAATTGTCACCTCATGACACTGGGCATTCAAGTGCACTTATGAATATTTTGGCATGAGCATGTTCAATGGTGTTAGGAGGTGCATGCCTATGTTACGCAATGGTTTACAAGTTGACTAAAGTGTACACAAATGACACTTGCCATTAGTATGCTCAAGAATATCTACCTCATGCATACTAAAATGTAAACACATGACACTTGCCATTAGTACACTCAAAAAGATCTTCCCCTTGGATACTAAAACTCAAGACTATCCTCTAACATATCCCATTGTGCTATTCTAAATGTCATAATGTAGATATTCTTTCACTTAAAGAAGTTACTTATGTTGATGAATGGAATCATATTTGCAATTAACATGCATGATACTTTGAGACCTCTAGGCATTTAATTTAAGGCCCTTCGCAAATAGCGTACGTGACATTAAATACCGTAAACAATGTAGGGGTCAAGGATTGCCACAACTTTAGATTCCATTGTTTACACTGAAATATGCAATTCCCTTCCCAAATTTTGTGTTGGCTCATAGCTCTTAAATGCACTTGAGTTGTGTTGGGATATTTGCATTACGGTGCTCTAATTCTGCGCTTTCGTGTACACTCCTACTCGTTGCTCATCCTCTCTTGTGATATCCTACTGGGATTCTTTTTTGCATTTCTGCTATGTGAATATTTTCCTATGATCTCCTCTTCTTTTTCATGTTGCATTTTCATTGCCATTTTCTTTTGGGTCCCCCATAGTAAGACTTGTAATTATTGTGTAGTCATGTCCAAGAAATCCCCTTATTTAAAAAGTGAAAAAAACCTTTTCATGAGCACACCGCCGTTGGTCACAGCTAGAGAGCAATGAAAGCCCACCTTTTGTCTTTGAAAATTTCTTGGAGCCTTGAAACTATTGCTAAATTAATGAAATGTAGGTCATACATATCGCATGCAAGTTTGGAGTAGCATGGTCGAGTCTTCTTACAAGCTACATATGTGCATTCTATGTCCCACGGAATGGATACCGTAGCTCTCTAGCAGCTTGGGCACCTTCCTACCTAATAATTAATTAAAGTGCGAAAGTAAGTTAGGCAGCCCAGAAACTAATATTCTAAAGTTGGGCAGATTCAAAAGGTGATTTAAAAATAAGTTAGACATTCATCCAAGTCATTCCTATAAATGATGGATGGTTTTCCTAATTTCATCTATGGTAGTTACGATTAACCTAAACACTTCCCTTAACCAACATTCCCTACCTTGAAGTTTGTCTTCTACTTGTATGTCAGGGTTTTGCTTTGTGTGAGAGTTATACGGAGTGGTCTTTGTGAGAGACTATGTCACTTGCATTATTGTGATTTTAGGCACACTTTGAATGTTATTTCTTTCTTTTTTGGACACTCAACGAAATTAATTTCCCAAAAATTTAGGCACCTCCAAAAAATAATTATTTTTTGCCCAAGCTGCTAGAGAACTATGGTAACAATGTTGATAGGGAGATGAGTTTGGGTGGGGACACCTGCATGTTTTGGGTCCCCATCAAAGGTGGCATGGTTATAAAACAAGTGGTTAGGAAGAGAGTATAGCTTTTCATTCAGCAAACAATGAAATCTCAATATGTTTGTGTGCATCCAAAAGTTGGGCAGTGAGATCATTCATATCAACATTGAGACAATCCTTCTCCAGTTTAGTCCCCTCCAAAGTTTCACAAAGCACGTTAGCCAAATCCTCAAGGCCAGGACATGTGTCAATGTCTTGCACTCTGCTAGGAAGTTGGCCAACAACAATTGGGATTGAATCTTCTTCATACAAGTCAATGGTGTAGTCCCTTTAGGTAGAAGGTGTTTGTGTTCATCATGTGTATTGGCAAACAATTGTAACCGACCTTAAGTTGCTCCAGAGCAAATTCCATGTCATATGTTGTTTTGGCCTTCTTCCGAAATGAGCCACCATTCCCATAAGTATTGGAGTGGATGTATTTGGGACACAACATAAACGCCACAAAATAACCACAATCAATGGATATAAACAAAATATCAAATTCTATAGATGTATTTTTTGCAAGGAGTGTACTCATGTTCCTCCATTCTAGGAACAATGTTAATGTCATTCAAGATGTATTTTTGGCATTTCAAATTCTATCCTTGCTCCCCATCCTTCATAGGGGTGACAACTGGGTTTGCATGTGATGGGGGAACTAAATTGCCATTGATAATAGCAATCAATATTCTATATTTGGCCATTATGACATTAAAATCATCTAGGAAATGCTCCAAGAGTGGCAAATTGTCTTGTGTTGTCTCTACCATTTCAATGGCAAGACAATATATAGTGTTTTTTAACGTTGCAATTGTTGTTCAACAATATGGACGTGCTTTTGAGGAGGTGGAGTTCTAGGGACAAGTGTCAAAGGAGCTAAACTATGGTTGGGCATGGTCACTTTACAATGAGAATAAGAAGTTTTACAATCCACCATTTAGAGTGCCCATGAGAGTATTGCAATAACAAGCTATGTTGCCCTCAGTAAGGTCTGGACAGATGATTGTCTAAACCTTGACTTGGTGCTTATATATGTTCCCTATCATGGCATAGGAACGTGAACATGAATATGTACAAATCCAAGTTGTAAACCTAGTACTCTTTGCCCACTCAATTTCTTGTTTCTTGTTTCTTGTTTCTTGTTCCTAACAAATTCATGTGCCTTTTGAAGAGACTTGTACCAATATTGTGATAGAACATCCTCCATCAACTAGTATATCATCCCATCTACTCTCCGCCCATATTCTCTACCTTTCGTCGGGGAATGCTATCATATGAGTGGTGAGCAGTGAGTAGTTGAGCGGTCGCGTATGAGTAGTGAGGAAGGAAAATATATATGGAAATACACCCACTAATATCCTATACCCGTGGTAATTTAGCATATGGAATACTAATTTTTTTCATAATAATATGCAAACAAAGCGCGGCTAGCTTCATATATGCTTTACTTTACTTTGACAATTGATAAATATGAGGTTGAAAAAAGATCTTACACATGAATTGGAATAAATGTAGTTTGACTCAACATTCAAAAAAAATGGAATGAATGTTAGCACATGTAAGTTACCATAATGAAATGATGGATACAAACACAAAAAACGAACTTAAGCTTCTTAATATAGATGGAAGTACAAGAAAATTGTTCACACAAAACTACATGTCCAATGATTGTGATTATTTAAATCAACATCAACATCTTTTCATACAAATCTAGATAAAGAGCACACTTAATGTATTCTATGTAGAACCATGCCTAACTAATCCCATTGTATTTTATTCCCTATCCACTCCAATATGCTCCCTCGTCTGATCTACTACGAATGGGTGACTATTAAGCCGTTTAGACCTACAGCAAGGGACCAATGTTGAAGTGGCCCCCAGAACCTTTGCAACACTCATTATATATGGAGGAAGAATCGTAAAGCTAAGAGATGACATAGTGGCTATCATTTTTCTACAAACAACAAACTCGAAAATGAGGTGGTTGAATAGTGAAATCAAACATGCTTATCCAACAAATGTAAACATGTAATTCTCCAAGTTATTTACTACTACAAGATCACTTTGCAACCTTTTGAATAAGTGAGTCATCATCATCCAAAAAGACAATGTGAAAGTCTTGTGGTTTAAGAGTTCCAGAGCTTTTCACTTGATGCAACTTGTGACCCATTTTAGCTCCATCTTTAGTTGTTTGGAGCTCCATCTTTAGTTGTGGAGATCGCATGTGGAGTGAGGATGGAGCTCATAGGTGGTTTTCTTTTTTTCTTCTCATGGTTGCTTCTTGTTCTGGTAATGAGATTGTTGTTGCAAAGTGTGGTGTTTTGGGGGGCCTTTGTAGCGTCAACGTTTGGACGTTGGTTAATGGTGCCCATCTTTGTCTTCAACATCAACAATTTCGGGTCATTGTCTTACCTTTGCTTTTGCATTATTATTTACACCGCATTTTAGTTCAACCGAGTGGGTCGGTGTTCCTCAATGACGGCCTTCACTTACTTTTGTTCATATTGAATACAAGAGCGGGATCGGTATATGTCTTGTCAGGGTCACTGGCTCCTACAACACCCAATCTTATTATTCAGGTTTGACTCACGTTGTCCAAGGATAGGCTCACTAGAATTAAGTTTGGTATGTTGTATGTCAAACCTAAAGTTTGACTATCTAGAGCCGGGAATAATGATTATTTATTGAAATTGGGATTGTGATTGTGCGGTATTGTTTATCCCTCAAGGAGTAGTTGAAGGAGTCAAGACAATAGGGAAAAAAACAAGTTGGTCAAAACATTAACCATCAAGACTTAGTACTTGGGAAGGGTCTATAGGATGCACCGCAAAATTGGCAATAGGTGAATTGACTATCGACAACCAATTGACCTCTTGGACCGCCTTCCAATATAGAAACAAGATTATGTTGGTATCAAAATGAGACTAGGTCAATGTGGACCTATGATTTGATGAATCATTTAATGGTAGAGTTAGAAACCATCATTGCATTAGCTACAATGACTTTTATTATAGAACAAATTTGTATGAGTTGCATCCAATGGATGAACGAATGTTCAATGATTTCATCATTGATAAATAAATATGTCTTGCCAAGAGTGTTTTAGCCATATTTTTGACATTATATTTTTGGCATATACATATGATTGGGGTCTAAACAATTTATTTTATTTTCAATTGTGTATGTATTCGAGGGGATTTTCTAGCTATATATTTGTATGTATGACACTTTCATGAAGGGAAAAATCTTGTATATTAGGGGTATTAATGTCATGGTCATGCAAGCACATGATTCCCGGTTCTAACAACGAGTGCACCCCCCGAGGTTCAACCCCGTGGGGACAAGCTGTGTTGTACATGATGTTCCCTAGCGCCTATGTTGTTGCCACATGTATCACAAGGTTTTTCTATCTTGACGCAAACATGTTTTCGCCAAGCTCGTCTCACATGCCACATGCAAAGTAACTCATGGCCATACCTCCCAGCACATATGATGAATAATAAAGCAAAAATGAGGAACAAGGTGAAAGGAACATACAGGGGAACAAGGTACAAGTTGACTGGTACAAGGTTCATAAGGAGGGTATAAGAATGCACAAACCAAATGTTGTTGATTTTAGCTTGGGCACAGTCGTTGATAAAGGCATTGGACCTCCAATCCAATTGGAATTGGCAAAGACAGTCATTGAGTGTTGTCATCCACAGAAAATAATAATAATAAATTTTAAAAAAATCGCTTTGAGGATATTTTGATGTAATGTAGTATGCAATTGGAATCCATTAAAATAGTCATTGAAGACCTTAAGGGTGTAGATAGAGAAATGCAATAAACATACACAATACCAAGTAAATATAAAAGGATGCAAAAAAAACACAACAAAGCAATAATGAAATGGGATGGCACAATGGTCATACTTTGTTGTTATTTGTACAGAACTTTGCATCAATGGCAACCCCTTTCATGTGGCCATGCTTCAAGATCATCCGTCTTTGACATGTTGTTTGAATGCCTAAGGTGAAAGGCATGTCCCCCCCCCCGTGAGGCCACATGTGACTTTTTTTTTCATCTAGAAATGAAAAACGCATTGTCATGATACTCAACAACCCAAATTTGAACATTTTTTGCATCATTCACATGTCTTTGGTAAGATTCCATTGCAAGCGTCCCAACCATGTTCCAAATGTCATCCTAAGAGATGAATATATCTCTAAATAGTTCTCCATTCGTGTCCATTACCTCTTTCACTCAATGCATGTCCTTGATCGTGATATGGCTTGCAGACAAGCCAACTTGCAGTTGTTTCTAAACAAAGTCCACCATGTCCTAGGATAGTTGACTAACAAAACGACCTTTCACATGGTCCTCCTTAGAAAGCAACAATTAAACCACATTAGGAAACACATTCAAGCATTTTACAAAGAATACGCATAGACAACCCCTCTTCTAAGTTTCCTCCCTTTTGGTGGGAGAAGTGTGAGGTCCTCCATTCCCTTTGTTATTAAGGAGGTACTTGCCTTTCTTGTTTAATTTTTGTCTAGAGTGCAACAAAGCTGGAGTAAGAGATATTTGCCTTTCTGTTCCTATTTAATGGCCCAAATTGACAATGGTACCTGCAACAAGTGGGCATGACATGACAAGGAAAATTAATGTGGTAGTAGCTTGAAATTGGAAGGAATATGGCTAGGGAAATGATTGAGAACATTATACAACAATATGATGAATGTTGTAGGGTTCATGATAGGTATATACCTAGTACATTCATTGAAACTTTACCAATGTGGAGATTTGAAGGTTCCTTTAGCATTTTTTTCCTAATGTGATGTTTGATAAAATGACATTGAACATCATCGCGGTCTTCATGTCCACTACTGAAGTCTTGACCACGAGTCCAACAAATGTAGGCAACATTTGCACCTCTTGTAGGGTGTTTGTGTTTGCATGTGGCATGTCTTTCTTGAACCCACTTGAGCACAAATTGGTGAAAAACTCCAAGAGGTGGGTACTATAGGTTGTGATGGCATTTTTCATACCACCAAAGCTCGGGGGGGGGGGGCAGTGTGTTAAAAATTTAAGGATATAGGTGCGAACAACCATTATTTTATAGGGGGGTATTACTTTCAATTTTTTTTCACATGCTATCATTATGTAAATTTCTACTTTGGTTTAATAGAAAAATGGCTTGCATTACTTATAATTCTAGATTACCTATTATTCCATACCCTATAGTACTTTAAAAATGTCCAGTGCCATTTTTGATACCCTATATTACTCTTAAGTCCAATTATATTTTTTAGCCCCCATGTTTTTAAAATACCCTATCATTTGTTCGCACGTATATTGCTACTCCAACCAATGACTACCCCCCCCCCCCGAGCGCCAAAGTCATTATTATCAACAGGAGCAATTTTTGCCTTTAGTGTGGCATTATTGTGGCCGCTTATGGGTTTAATTTATGTTTAATAAAAAATGGCGACGAGAGGATTATGAACAAACCTTGTGGATCTGCAAAATATTGTTGATCTCCTACCAAGAATATGATGCACATCTGATGTCCTAGATATGGTGCAAGAAAAAATATACAATCGTAAGTTTCTTTTGATATGTGCCTCAAAGAGCTCAAATATGTACTGTGCAGCACACAAGAGCACAAAGTGGTAGTCCTCACCAAATATGTGCACTCACGGTAATGTCAAGGAAGATAAGCATACAACAAACCCTAACAATACTTTTGGGTACTCCAAATTCAAACCACATTCATGAATGCTTCTAGAAAAGTGCGATCACAATGGTATCAACAAAGTGAGAAATATTAAACTTTAAGAAAATGCAATAATGACACCAAATAGAAGCATAATTCACATGCTCAGAGTTGCAATCACAATAAAAACACGAAATATCCCGAATTGAATTAATATGATGTCATCATAATTGTTAAGTGGTGTGGCAATGTTCTCCATGCACTATGCAATGAGGGAAGCTAGCATGTGAGCATTGAGCGGTGAGCGGTGAGCAGTTACATGTGAGCAGTGAGCAACAAAATGACCAATAATAGGATTTTAAAACAAAGCATTCCAATATAGTTGGATTATATAGTATGAAAATACATTGTGGGCAAACAAAATATTGAACTTGGCCCTATTACCATGGATTTCACGAAGTTTGCCGATCCACGGTGATAGGCATTTTTATTGAAATGTCAAGTGCGCCATTGAAATGTAAAGCAATTTATTGTGACAAACAACTATTTAGTTGCACCATCAATTTGCACTACATACATTTCATATGGACATAAACATATATTTCTATATATGTCAAAATGAGGAATAATTGCGTCCATGCCCTTTACCCCTATGCCACTAAGCCTATTCTACAACACCCGCGAGCTCAAGAAGACATGTCACCTCATTGTAGCTAAATGTCGGTGCATGAATGAACTTGTCAGTGGCGTAGTCAACCTTGCACAAATACCTAAACAGGTAATACAAGTGCTTGCATGAAACCCACTGACCCCTCTTTCCCACTGCCAAAGACAACATTTTTGCAAAGTCCAAGCAAGTGCATTGCGGAATATCTGCAATGGAGACAAGGTATGTCTTCTCCTCTTTGGAAACTATGGTTATGATGCATCCGTATCCATGGTATGGAATGGGAGTCACACCAACCACATAATACCCATCCATGTGTAATGAACTCTCCCATTTATTCATGTGCTCTGATAATGGCGTTGCCATGTTCCGTCAAACTGCCTTGGAAAACCATGTGTTTGGATGCGCATTTGGGTTTGCATGAACATGAAAATGTGAGTGAGAGATGGGAAGGTTTGTCATTGTTCTCAATTGACGATGTGGTGATAGTGCCTCTTTTTGTTGCAGTTGAAACCCAACATCTTCCAATGCAAACACATCCTCCCATGTAAGGTTTGTACCAACCTTCGCCGGCCACACCTTAGGGAGATTTGGCCAATCAAACACCCATTTTTTATGTTTCCCCTTCACGCATCAATTAATGTCATCTCCACAAAACCAAAAATTCGAAGGAACGTGGTTGTTGGAACGGTATTCCTTTTTCATGCTTGTGTAAGTTGGCGCAAGTGTGCCATGTGCACTATTCCCAACTTTAGCCCTACATGATGTCCAGTATTTGTTTGCAATGTCTGACACTCTTTCTTGGACGGATAAGGCAATCATGAAATATACCACTGGGATTCATAACACTTTGATTCCAACACAGTAGTGGTGTGAGACACCACATTCTCATCATGCTTGAAGGATTCATCTATGCGTGCCCTCGTTGACCTTGTATTAGGGTGAGGGATGGAGTAGTTCACTTTGTCAGGACTTGAGAATCATACTCAAATCCAGGTGGTAAGTCTAGTTTCTTCTTGATTGATCCAAACAACTCAAAGCCCTCTAGTGCATAATTCCTTGTATTAAGATCCTCTGCCCCAGGGCATGATCTCATTGCCTCTGCTTGGGATCACCGGTGTGCGCTACAACTTTGAGTTTCAATGATGTTTGATATGGCCCTTTCTCTGAAGAGCCCCTTTCAAGCCAAGAATGATAATTTGCGATCTACATGAATACACGGATCATGTAATCCACAATTGCCTCGTACAAGCATGTCATTTTGTTCTCAGATTGTTGCAGTCATTTGTTATGTATTGTTTCTGCTAGATTGCAAGTTGGCATCTCAACATGCTAATCCAAAGTCAAATCCTACAGTACGTGTTGGAGATGTTTTTAGTTAAAAAAATGAAATGACACAATAATTTCGTCAATAATAGATGAGGGACAATTGTGTATGGGAAGAAATCCACAATGAGCATGTGACCTCCCCATTGTCTATATTGATAATGCCAAAACCCCAATCATTCCGACAAGTTGTACATGCCTTCCTTGATGGTTGCCCCTGATGACAACCACCATGCCCGTATTACATGGTATTTGATGTCAGTGTCCTCCAAACTCTTGGTGTCCTTGTAGTCTTTACAAAGTTGTTTGTGTTCATGTTGCAATGAAGGTCGGATGTGTTTTTGTGTTGTTTTATCCAAATTGGCATACTAGTGGAAAAAACATGTACGTTTGCGACCATCTAGAGGAACGCATGGAACACCATCACCATAAATCTTCCTCACAACAATCTAATTTGCTTGGGCACTGTCCGCCATGAATCCTTTGAAGTTGACATTGGGGACACCATTCTCCAGTATGAGAGCATTTAAAATTTCCCAAAAAATGGTTTGGGCCCAGACATCTTTTGATTGCATATCACAACATGTTGTTGTGAGAACCTTGCAATGTTTGTTGTCATAGACTTGACACGCCATTGTAGTCCAGTCTTGCAAGCACCTCACATGGTCAAACATAATCCACGAATTTTCCATGTCTCCTCCACATTGCATGCACTTCACCAAATTGACTCCACTTCCACCAAAATCCATCGACAAAGACCTTATCTTTGTATCGTTGTGGAAACCGACTATCATGCACATATTTGAACCCATAGTGATTTTTCAGCGCCATGATGCTATCCAAGAAACCCATCCCACTACGAATGAAACACTTCGAACCCGCCACAAAGTTCTTACAGTTAAGGGAAGCCAAAGTGGAAAATTTATCCATTTCCACCTCCAAGGATGCTCCATGAAGATGAATATTTTCTCCTAGGAGAGGGGATTTGAGGATGTAATTTGCCAAAATTGTTTACTGGCAACCATAACAATAGTTGAGTTCTTTGCAGTTGGAGTTTTAGGCACCTCATTTGCCACACACTAGTAAACCATGTCTAGTGACTTATGACACATTCCAATAGATACATGGTGGTTATGAACACCTAAGTGGATACAAACACGGGACATGTCTGACGATTGTAAATGGACGTATATAATTTTTGCATAGCAAACATCAAGACATATGGGAACAACATGGCAAACCTTGCATTGAATCTTAGATTTCTCTGGTGTTTCTGTACCAACTAGGACAGGAGTAGATGTAATATCGATCCATTCAATAGAGTTGCGAACTCCACCATTCCATGAAAGATACTCACACAAGTCATTAAGACATTGGAGATGACCAACGCATGAAGACCTCCAAAAAATCAAACCAAATTCATTCTGAATGTTTGTTGTTTTAGTTTTGCACTAGGCATGCCTGTCATAAATCTTGTCTATGCCATCCATTGCTTTGCCATAAGCATCTAAAATTTTAGTCTTAACCAGTGGCAAAATGAAAAGGACATCCCTACCTAAAGAAGGCGGCATATACTTCACATAACAATATTATTGAAATCAATATTTATGAGATCAGATTTGGATCTTCTACAATATTTGGTGATTTTGAGGGCTTTCAATATATGGACATTAGATATGGATGACGTAAGATGAACATGAGGTTTTTTGGACCGTATGTGTTGTTCAAAAATACTCAAGTTCAATGGTTTGTAAAGGGAGGGGTCATTGCTAGGCGGAGCTTGTACAAAAGATGTAGAATCAAAAGAACATGGAGATTGAAATGGATAAGATGAAGTCTGTGCAATGTCCACCACTTGGATATTATCTTCATCTGAAGTACTAAGGACCATCACATCATCTACCTCCAACTTAACCTTGCGAAGAGAATGGTTTTGCGGTGCGTTTGTGATGGACTCATTTGTCAACAACACTGTGGATGCATCCATCTCCAATTTAGACAATCCTATCACTTTGTACGAGCTCGTACCTAATGACCAAAAAGAGTCAATGTCTACTCTTAATTTTTGAATAAAAATTGTCTCGCACAATTCCCCAGTCTTTTGGAATAATATTTGTTCCACATACATGATACCAAGGCGAAAGTTAAACTTTAGACTAAGCAAATTTTCGTTGACCACTACAAAAGCATCTGCACACAAGGAAAGAGTGAAAGGAATAGAGCAATTTCTTGCACGAAGAGATGCCATCGGAAGATAAACCCGGGGAGTGCACTTAATGCTAAGACTAGGAATCACGTGAGTGCGTACTTTCGACCCCCCTATGTATGTACTAAAAAATCATTTAAAATTTGTTAAAATAATATGAAGTTGTTAAACACAATCTAAAGTTCTTGTTGTATAAATTTCAAAAAAATACTCACTTGTAAATATTTTTAAATTGATTTTTGAAGCGAAAAACAACACATTTCAGTTCAAACTTCTATAATTTTTTTAATAAGATTTTTAAAACTTTTGGTCCTGAAATTTACACCAAATGATAGATATATACGTAATGATTTAGCACCTAAAAAATCTTAATTTAAAAACTATTTCAAGGTCAAGTACATAGGGGGGTATGCTATTAAAACGCACTCACGTGTATTCCTAGTCTTAGCATTAAGTGCACTCCCCGGGAAGATAAAGAAATTCAATGCAGACTCACAAGAATGAGGAATGAAAATGATGCATGACATAGACATCAAATAGTGTAGACACAAAAAACACTGATAATACATCTTCATAAACTTTGTATATTGATACTACAATTTGGATAGTGGTAGTGGTTTCATTATTAGAATTCATGTGGCATATATTTTAAAACACTTAGAAATATTGCAATGATAGCTCGAGCAAGGTTTGAAATAATGCAAGGGTGTTATGTACCTTGAATAAGAACACCGTCACATACAATGTATCTACACACAAATTTAAAATTTGTAACGGCCAATAATAGGTTATGACGTATGGAAATATGAAACCCTAAGATTCTAATGGTTAAGGCATATTGTTGTTGTTGTTGTTGTTGTTGTTGTTGTGTTATATGACGGTATTAAATATACATGGATGTGGAAGACGGACAATTGATTCGTGAAGCAAACACTAGTAGAAAACATGGTAAAAAAGAACCGTAGTCGTTTTCCCATTACGGTTCTTTTGACCACCCTGATCTGCAGTCACTAAACGACTGCAGATTTTTTTTTATTTACCGACTAAAATTTTAAGAATTTGGGGGCTTGTAATATACCGTTGGAAAGGTCTTCAAAATACCTTTCCAACGGTGTGTTACACGCCCCGAAATTTTTTAAATTTCAGTCGGTAAACCACAAAAACAAATCTGCAGTTGTTTAGTGACTGTAGATCAGGGTGGTCAAAAGAACCGCAATGGGAAAACGACTGCGGTTCTTTTTTACCATGTTTTCTACTAGTGAAAACAACGATTAGACATGAGATGTTCAATTTCTATTTGCTTTGCTAATTAAATTACCAATTTGATTTGTGCAAATGCTCGACAAAGATGTGTCTGCACATTCACAGTTCTCAATTGCCTTAAAGAAACACAAACGGAATGGATCCTCCAAGTACTCGACACATAAAAATTAGAGCGGTCGAGGATAGAGAGGAATTTGACTATAATTACAAAGTGCGGCATAAGTGCAACCACACAAACTCTAATATTTGAAAAAATAGTGGAAGACGCGAAACTCCTCAAAGATGGGATTCTTACGGAACAACTTGAAATCTATGAGAAAGAGGCACGGGGGGGTCACTCCATTGTCAAGTCGAACACCACGTGCGGCCAAAAAAATCTACTTTTGGTAAGTTGCATCACCAAAATGGATCAAAATTTTATCAATTTTTTTTCATGGGTAGATATACATGGTATCTATTACATAGTAAAAAATGGTAACCAAATTTGATGATATGATTTTTTAATAAAACATACCGTTTCTAACTAGAATGACGCAAAATTGAACTAAAATATTTACTACAAAAATGAAGATGACTAAAAATTTCAAAAAAATATACAAAAGATATTATCAATGGTTATGTATATGTAAAAAAAATACCATAATTTTTAAATTTATCTATTCCATGTAATATAGGGGTAGCAAACTTTGGCCGCACGTGGTGTTCAACTTGACATGGAGTGAACCCCCCATGGAAAGAGGATGTAGAAGTCATTAGTGAAACAAAGCTTGATATCCAAGACACTGAAGAGGAAATGGAGTCCCAAAACACACTAGAAGTAAGAATTTGACCTATTATCTATTGAACGTTAATTTCCTAGTCATTGCTTAGAGTGGAAGTAGAATCTTATTGGTTATTGAATTTAAGGTTGGGAATGGGGTGTTGGAAGGAGAGGGCGAGTTCTCATTCCGTATGGTCTCACTCCATGGCAAAGAAGGCTAATGGGAGGGGGAGTGCCACGATGCCTCTCACCGTCATTTTTCCCCAACCACCGATGTTGCCATGCCGCAAATCAATGCAGAGATCTATTGAATCCAGAATGATCAACATATTTTAAACATGTTGTCCAATTTTTTGTATGTAAGTTCAAGAAAGTTAGTTATATGGGATTCTCATAATTTTTCGTTATTATGTGGATGTTGATTTTCAAGTTTTGGAAGACAAGGATTTTCATGCATGTAGGATGGAAAAAAAAATATTTTAATTCTATCATTAACCAACTTCACGTGACCTCATATGAAAAATCGCAAATTTTTGTTTTATTGTGTCGTTTTATAGTTTTACCGCTGGTTAGACCAATCCTTGAGGGTGACGTTCAATTATTGGAAATTGAATTTTCCAATGGATATAGGAAAGGAGATCGTGTGTTGAATGTGTCGATTGCCAAAAAAAATTGTTTTTATCTTGATGTTACGGATGAAACAATTAGCTTTTGGAACCAACATTGGCAACGTGCAAATCATCATTTTGAGAAAGAATTAGATAATGACAAAAACTTGCTTAAATTTAAGGACAAAATATATTATATTTGGAAGGGTGACCATCAGTGACAACATGGCTATACCACATTGAACATCATCACTCTGATGAGGAGTGTTGGTATTATTCAATGAATTGTATTTTTTGGATCCAAAATGCTCAGTCGGGGTGCTCCTCGATGCTATGAATGATGTCAACTAGTTAGTAACAACCACCGTACCTCACAATCTTATTTGATATTTCTTTTAGCTTCATTTAATCTTTGATAATTTGTATGTTGTGTGCATTCTATGACTATGACTATGTGACACCCTTTGGCGATCAATGTGTTTGCAACCTTGGTTTATAAGGTATAAATTTTAATTTTTGTTTGATTTTATGTTTGATTCAAAGAGATTTTGGTATGTAATTGCTATTGGTTTATGACTCTTATGTACAAAGAGAGGTGGTGGATGTTGAGATAAGGCATCTAGGTTGTACAAAAAAATTCCAATAAAAAATAATATGCAAAAAGAGAGTAGAAAGAAATGACCAAAACTACAACTACGATTGCCAAATCGATTAGGAAAAAAATTAATAAGATGCTCGCAATAGCGGATTCTACAAATGGAGATGATTTCATGGTAAAAATATATTTTTATATAAACATTTTAAAAGTCATTGTAATATATTTTATTATTTTTATTGATGAATATTTTTTGATGTAGATTAATAAGTATTAGACATCCAACTCTAAACCAAAATTCACGTTGGATCAACTTCAAAAAATAGCCACAACTTATGCATCTAGGCAATTCAAAGCCAGGTGGCTTACATGGTGGAATTTTAGTCCTATGTCTTGTGTTTTCTTATATTTGATTTCAAATGATACCAAAAACTTTGAACTAGATATAAGGTTGTTAGAATCATCACTTTGGATTCAAATACTTTTATTTCTATTAATTAAAATCCACCATTTATAACATCTACCAAATTCACAAAAATTTGTGAAATAGACATACTCATTAAGCATGTTCTTTATAGAATTAATATTGTTATGCAATTCGGTTATTATTGTATTCATCATAATGATTTTTTTGTATTATTTAATTATGTAAGTTTTTATGATTATTTACATTCAATTTATTTTAATATTTTTTATTAAAATTAATTATAAATACTTACGACAAGAATTTATGGCAAATGATACAATTCTTAAATAAAATTTTCCTCAATATTTGGCAGCATGGTTTAATAAATTTAGTAACCTATATATTTTCAAAGCATCACAAATGAAAACATGACCTCTAAATTTTTTGTAATCGTGCCCTTGATTTTTGGAAAATACACTTACGTTTTGTACTGCATAAGAAGAAAAAAATTCTTTACTAGCAATGATGTTTCATTTCTAATATTAATTCCTTCAAAAATTATTTCTACTGTAGGTCTAGAAGTTGATGAAAAACACAAACGTGGTTCAAAAGTAATTTATCATTTATTTTAAAGAAAATATGGTATTACTATATGAGGTAAACTAAACACTCCTTAGGTTTCTAAGCCAAAGGTTGATTTTTATTTATTTTTTGGTTCACAAATAAACTATTATAAGATCCATAAGTCTTTATGAATGAAAATATCCTAGTTAGTCTTCATGAACATCTAATTAGTCCAATACAAGTTTAGTTGTCGTTGAATAGCCAACTTAGATCATTTTTTTATAGTTATCCTACTAAAATCCAATATAGGTGGCTTAAAAGTTAATATGACATTTTAAAATTCCTAATTATTTGAAAGAAAAGATGAAAAAATGAAGGTTTTTATGAGTTGCCTTACAAAAATGCTTATAACTTCTAGGTAAATTTTAAAATGAATAAAAACTAAGTAGACTATAAAGATAACTTCAATATATATCTAGAAATCTAAAATTCATAAAAAATGAACACTCTAGCAAATTGAGGTGAAGCTATAAAGTCAGCAATACCAAAACGAAAGTCGTCTTATGGAAATGCCTATAATTTTTTTTTAATTATAATTTTTTATAAAACTAATAAATTTATAAAAATAAGACTTTAATAGCTATTTATATATATAAAATATCTTAACATTGGACTCAGAAACAAAATTTGATGAACTTTTGAAGTTTGTTATTTTTTTGGCCCAAAATTTCTAATTAATGTGATATTCTATATGAACTAATTATATTTCATCAACAAAGAAAGATAAACTAAAATATAACATTAATTCAAAGAACAAAAATTTAATAATTTTCTTATTAAATTATGACAACAACCTTACTCTCTTTTAAGAAACACTATCACTTAAAGTTATGAAGTCAACTTAAGCAACGTGTCATTCGATCAAGGGTGATATTGATCAAGGTCGGAAACAGTTGGAGTTGAAAAAAAAATAAACGAAAATGAAGAAGTTTTGACCTCCGAAAATCCGAGACCAAGAAAACGATCGAACTCGGAAAAAATAAGAGATGTTTTAATAGAACTTCGACGCCCCTTAAGTAGGGTTTCCTCATGCGCCCGAGAAGGGGTTAAATCATTTCGTTGATTTTTATTTCGTCACGTCTCCTCTTGTATTGGATGTTCTTAGCCACTGCGATCATTTTCATGTAAATATTTAATCAATTTTGATTTAATAATATTAATAGATATTTGTCAAAATAGATCATACATTGTCGAGACGAATCGGCTAGGTTAAAAGAGTATTTTCGATAGTCAATGTCGTTCACTTTATTTATTTTATTATTTTGGCGCTTAGCTACTTCGGATCCTTGAAGTATCTTAAATTTCTATCCTTATCAATTATTTATTAATTGACTTTAGCTTAGTTAGTACTAAAATAATCATCTAATAATCTTTTGATGTTTGTTTGCTTATGATTTTATTTACTAAGCAAATTTTTAAATCTGAAATTTCCAACTAATTTAATATTTTACTATCTAATTTTTATTAATTATTACTATTGAATTAATTGATGAAAAAATCAAAATAACCCTTCACATAGTAATATGTAAAATAAAAAAATATGTATAATTGAGGATCATATGGACCTTGCGCAACATGATAATTATGTGCAAATGACCGGGATATTGACAAAAGAAGTATTGTTTCATATCTCTGCTCAAGTTATGTTAGAAAATATTTCTATTTTAATGTTGTCAATAGAGCATTTCATACAATGTTGTTAAAAACAAACGAAATTATCAAAAATAATCATTTTGTTAACATTTACATTTTTTTTCACATTGTCTTTCTTGAAAGATTTTTAATTGAAGTTCGATTTCAAGTGATATTGACTATTTGTTGTTTTGTACAATTTGATAGTATGAGATCTATATATATGTCTAGCGACACATGCCCGTACCGAGGTTTTGATTTGTTGATTGCATACTTGCTTGTAGGTCTCCATATCGCACATATTTCTTCTCCTCCCTCAGTTCTTCTAGAATTGATTAAACATTTATCACATATATTGAAGCAATATTTGAGTTCGCATTTTAGTTCCTTGACGACAACACATTCATTCTTTTGTTCATTCCAAAATGTAAAGATATATGTCAAGATGTTCGTACATATTCGACTACTTACGATTTTACTTTATTGAGATATTGGTGGGTGTGAATGATATGAAATTATGCTCTAGTATTGATGTTTCTGCCACAGTAAATATAGTTTTTTCTTCAACATTTTCAATGTAGTCTGAATTTATACAAAAAATATATGTAATTTTTGCTAATATATGTACATTGTTTGTTTGTGGCAGTTACGCAAATTTCGAATCTTGTTATATTACCATGAGAAGAATGCACGTATGAAAATATCATTTAATAAAAATATTGAGTTCGAAAAACAAGGTGTATGTGTTGGCAAAGACAATGTCTATACAACTGAGAAAAATCAATTGATTAATAGTTTCATGCCTTGGCGAGGTGTTTGTGAAAAACATCCTATCATAATGCAAATGTTTATTGAGGCTTTATGTAAGTTTGGAGCACTAGTCATTGATGTCATAGCTTCTACCGATGGGTTTAAAATCTTAATGTCTACCATCGACATTCAATAGGTCTACCTTAATGTTTCAATAGACTTTCTACCACCATTGTAATGCTCATAGAACATATAGTGAATATATATATATATTTGTTTAAATTTAATTTCAAGTGCCTCTATCCACACATGTCGTACGAATGGACGCCATCTTGTTGCTTATGACGCAGATGATCTTATCTTCAATAATATACTTCAACCACTTCGCGAGTTCTCATCTCAGAACCCTGTAGTTGGTCAATTATCACAACCACCTTCATTGCAAGAGGATGATGAACATCCTCGCAAAGCAACAAGGAAATCACGGTTGAGTACATGAGTTTTGCCCAACCTATTTGAATTGATTGAGTTTTGTGAATTTGTGTATCGTCAAAATAACTAACCCTCATTATGTATATCTAAATGCAATATTGGCAAGATGATGGAGCAACTGTCATCCCCTCCTAGGACATTGTTGCTACCGGTATATGTGGAGAGCGTTGCTCTTGCACAAGCGGCCACATCAACACCTACACGTCGCCCAAAGTCTTGCAAGTTTAATCCCAATGTGGAGATGTTGTTTCATTTAGAGACATCGAGGATAATGGGGGCATTTAGATAGTTGACAATACCATCCACCATATGTTTGATTGGATTGGATATGGTTGGTTTGGAATGTCAACGCCATTGGATTTGGCATTCTAATAAAACAAAATATTTGAGGCCATTGCTTTGCATTGTTTTTTAATTACACAACTAGTGGACACTGATTTTATGTGAGCAAATTCCTCTTATTCATAAATGATATGCCCAAATAACTTAGTTTCGTCCCCCCCCCCAACGCCTCCATCAATTCATTTCTCAATACTTGGAATGTGTTTGCACTTGTTTTGTTGAATCTAGCAACAACATTTAGATTCATCATGAAACCCTCCTGCCAATCTTATGGTTATTGATTTTGAAAGTAGAATTGTAAGAAATTCATTAGGTTCATTGCATTTTGTTTGCACTCCCCAAAGAAATATGCAACTAATTATGCCAAAATACCACGGTTATAGGATAATATTGGGTGTAATTCCAAATATTTTTCATCCTTCACTGCTCATAGCTTACCACTCATTGCTCACCGCTCACATGATAGCACATGGTGTCAACAAAGTGAGCATTATTAAACTTAAAAGAAATGCAATAATGACACCAAATAGAAGCATAATTCACATAGTCAAAGTTGCAATCACAATAAAAACACAAAATATTCCGAATTGAACGTCTATGATGTCATCATAATTGTTGAGTGGTGTGGCAATGTTCTCCGTACACTATGCAACTAAGGATGCCCCAAAACGTTGCGAAATAGATTCAAGCATGCAATTTGATTAAACTTCGGCACCTCAAAAATTCTTATACACATGTATGTCTCTCTCTCAACACAAAGATACAAATCTTAGGGATTTCACGGCAATAGTTATTCGTGCTTTGATATGGGCATTCATATTTGCCCATTGGGGACAATGTCTTTAATCCTTACCCTACATGCCTTGGCCAATGCCGGTTATTGTGCTAATCTAGATACCCACTTTCTATTGAAGGTGTACATGTTGGCGGGCGTCAAATACCCTTGATACAAGACATGAATCTAGAATCATCTTGATGCCTTACCCTACATAAGTACCCTACACAAATATTGGTTGGAGATTCGTGGAACTCAAGTATTTTCATAGCTAGAGTGTTCTCCATTCACTTTCATCTTGTCAATGATATTGCCAATTTTATTTCAAGCAATCTAAACAATAAGCGATAAGAGTTCCTTTCCTCGAAGACCTTCATGTTCTTCTTATTTTCTAAATCATTTTTTACATTGTCAAGTTTATTTACACATTCAAGACCTTCTTGTTTCTTGCGTCTCTTAATTTGTAGATTTCTTATGCTCCTAATCTTTATGTTCTCCTTCTTTCCCAAGAGAATTTTGGGTTTTGAAATCATTTTCCATTTTTTCCTTTGAATTACATTTCTAATAATAATATAATTATTATATCTCTTCTTTATTTGAATTTAATTTTCTTTTCTTATTCATAAAGTCTTATTTGTTTCTCCTCCTACTTAAAATTCACTTCATCAATTAATTTAAGATTGACCTGCTTCGTTTATTTTGGTAAACTTTCTTCATCAAAACTGCCTTGATCATCTTCCATCTTGGTATCACTACAATTCTCTTATAATTTCATGTACATTCAATTAGGCTTAATACATTTAATTGTATTAGGCTTAATTAGTTTAAGCGATTATGAATACTTGTGTAAGTAGAAGGAATTAGGTAAACTAGTATAAAAACAAACTTAAAAATAGCACACTCATTTAAGTTTCATTTTAGAATGACCAAAACACTTTCAAATGGTAAGTCACATAAAATACAAGGTCCTCAACGCTAATGAGGGTTTTGTAATATTTTGGACTTCCAAGTTAATTACACGCTTTATTGACGATTTCACTTCCTGAATGAAATCCTAGCCAATTGCCTATTTACTGGGGAGAAGTGAACATATATATTGGATTTTGGACCTTGAAGGTGAAGTGCACTCACTATGGGTTTTGTGGATAAGCGGCCTTCAAGAAATGCAAGGGCAATGTGGTCTTTTTTTATTTTTTTAAAATTTTAAAGTTGGACAGGGGCGGGTAGCAATTTTCGATCAGGATCATAAAATTTTGAATTTTTTTTCTGGTAGGGGCGGTCAAGGGTGCCAGATCGCAGGCCCCACCCTGACACCCCTCTGCCCAAGAGTTCATAAATATATGATGGGGTCATGGCTCGGTAGAGCGGGGCCCACGTGGTTTGGCATAAGCTCTAGCCCCAACCATACAAAAGACCGTATTATTGCTTATTGCTAAAATTGCTTGTTTCAAATTTGACATTATCATTGACGAGATGAAAGTGAATGAAGATTGATCTAGTTATGAAAAGTCTTGAGTGCCACAAGTCCCTGGCCCATGAACCCCACATTTTACAGCAAAATCCAAGTGTTGCGAACTGATTTTACAGTCTAGATACACAACGCCTACATAAGGTAGAAATACCCAAACCGGTGAACTACCCTCTACCCGTGCAGTAGACTTCCGTTAGAATAATGAAGTGCCATTTTTGAAATCGATCATTGCGAGGCTGGCAATTTGAATGCATGTACAATCATTTTAGCCAAATTTAGCTTTGTTTGACTACCATCAATCACAATTTAATGTACTCATGAGTTAACTGGTTTAGGTGATGTTTTGTGTGGAAATGAGGATTACCGTGTTCGGTGTAAGGAGAATCTAGTGAACGAGTAGGGGGTTTGACAAACTTTCCACTTTGAAAAATTGTAGAAATTTTTTTACAGGGAATAAAAATATGAAACAACTTGCATTCTTCATGAATCCTTCTCGTCTATCTTGGAAAATATCTCATGATTGTAAGACCATATCTTCAATACGAAGCACCTTATTTTCACGGTTTATGGTATCTCTACCTGAGAACCGTTTCGAAATGGAGCTGCAGCCCCCCTCCCAAGAAGGAGGGGGAGAAAAGGAAGAACAGCGCCGGGTATATGGACCTGGTACACGCATATGAATAACCGGGGGGTATATATAACCGTTTCGAAATGGAGCCGCAGCCCCCTCTCAAGAAGGTGGGGAAGAAAGGGAAGAACAACGCCGGGTATATGGACCTGGTACACCCCAACAAATAACTGGAGGGTATATAGAATCGTTCTAATAGAGCTGCAGTCTCCTGGAAAGTGGGAGAGAAAGGGGAAGAGCAATAGCAACATTCATTGCGTTCGTTGCGTCGATCGAAGGAGCTCGAAAGCTCGCAAAGCATTGCTCGAATGGCCAACCGATTTTAGCAAAGTAGCGGATGAAGAGCTCGTGCCTCGATTCCATCTTTCTGGATGAGCGGGGTTGAATTCACATCTGCATTTGCTGTGCAAGTGCGGTGGTAGGTGAGGTAAGTAGGGTCGGTAGGTTCTTTCTCGCTGAGGGGACGAAGAAGAAACCTCGTGGTGAAGAAGAGAAAGATTTAGGAACTGGTGCGGTGGTGCGGTCACGGTACCAGCCATGTCGGCATCAGATCCTTTCTACCTCGTCAAGGAAGAAGTCCAGGACTCTGTAAGTTTCTAGCAAACCAACTTCGATGAGTTATGATGATGGAATTTGGGTTGCGGGTTAGCAAGAGTATGTGTCTGTATGTGGATTGATGTGTGGTTGCTTGCGGGAGAGGTTTAGGACTCATGTGTGGGAGTGATGTGGAAGGGCTTATTACTGGAATGTTTAACCTAATAGCAAGGAGTGGGGGATCATTTGCATGTATGTATGTAGGTCAATAAGTTGCAGTCGTCACTAGGACGATGGGAGAAGTTGCCCTATTCTGCCGCAGAACGCATTGTTCTCAGCAAGGAGCTTCAAGCCGGTTGCGAAAGCATTGAATGGCAGGTATTTCTTGATGCTCGCAGTAGTCTGTCCTTATGCTTATGTGTAAGTATTGTCCTCCCTTCAATTGTGTATTTATTTGAGCGGATGATCTCCGCCTTATGATAAGTCGATGTTTAATATGTGATGTGTAATGTGTCTTTTCATCACTTTCTCTCATGTTGTCATGTCTGCATCATGCATTTTGAGAAGAAAACTGCAGAGGCACTGAAATTCTTCAAGAGGATTGTCATTTATGTCCCTTAAAATGAAAATTACAAAATAACTTTGCAAATTTGCATCACCACCTTCCCCAAGGTGTTTAAATTTTTGGTTCGACAGTTTTGAGATAGTCACAGGCCTTCCGTTCTGGTCAAGCTGTTGTGCAGGCTCAAGTTCAACTCTTTAGAAACCGAAATTAAGTCTTTATGTCCGAAACGTTCTGCAGAATGTGTGAGCTGAAAGAGCCTATTCATAGGGTGCATTTGGCCTGACAACTATCGTTCCTGTAGATTGTAGGAGACAGGATGAAAGTGGCCCTACTTAGACTTTTCCGGTTACTGCTTGGAACAAGGACGATATCCGATTCATAGCTATCCTTGTTTATGGCTATTCAAAGCTAGGGTCAAGTTTTACCAATTTTTTGAGAAATTAACAGAAGCTTCCTTTAGTTAGGGTTGGCCATGCAATGTAAGAGTGAAAGAAATAAGCATGCATATTTGGATGTGCTATTGAGGAATTATTAAGTGCGGCGACCTGCCATTGCTATGCATGATGGGGGTGGTGATCAATTGCTGTCAGTGACAGTCATAGTATTAGGATCACACTTAAACCCTGTTGAGTCCAACCTGGACTATGCAAACTTTGGTCTAGTCATCTGTACTGTGTGAAGGTAGTCTCTGCAATTACAAACTTTTCTACTTTTTGTAACTTGGGTTGATCTGGAGATATTTTGAGGATTTTCAAATGTGTGCATCTTTGGTGCTCGTTATGAGAGTATTTGCTGTATTCAGAAATGAATCAATCAGTATCTGTACACATTTATGTGGATCTTCTCTGCAATTAAATGTTTATGTATATAGTGGCATCATCCTAAGGACTGTTTAAGGGCATATTATGGAAAAACTCGATGGGTAGCTTTGCTGTTTCCAATAATGCCAATACGATGAAGATCCTGCTGATCTGGTCCCTACATACACCTTCCATATTGTACAATAGAGATAATTCTCTTGCATCTTTGAAGACTAAGAGACGGACTTTATGGTGGCCCAGGTTGATGAGTTGGATAGGGCGACAGGGGTTGCAGAGAGGGATCCTGCTCGTTTCAGTGTAGATGTTGCCGAGATTGAGCGGCGCAAAAAGTGGACTGCTTCTACACTCAGTCAGGTTTCCTTCCTTGATTTATCACATCAAATTCTAGTTATGTACTCCGGTCTTTTGGGGCTTGTGGAACAAGGTTAACTGAGAAGTTCTTGGTGCTGTTTAGTGTAGTCTTTTTGAAGACCAGACAAGGTAAAAAACCCAATTCAAATTGACATATTTCATCTTGTTTGAGGTGCAGAACTCAGAACATTGCATTTTTCCATACCGGTTACCTCTACAAAGTGAAGTGACTTTGTTTGATGCCATGTCTGGTTCAGGTCCATTTTATTAAAGGAAAGTTGCAGAATGCTGCTGAAAGGAATATTGGAGGAGGACTTGGCCAAGGCAATCGGCGGGAGCTAATGAGGATGGAAGACCAATTTGAACCAAAGATCAATTCTGCAATGAACGACACTTTCCATGACGAATCAGATCGACAAGCTCTAATCATGAAGTAAGTTATCTCCTCATCTTTAGATTAATGTAACGTAAAATCTGAAGTTGCACAAGTGCACATTGGAAGAATGGTGATTCAGGTTTGTGCAAAGTGGGGACTTTAGTGAAAGTTAACAGGTCATTTGCTCACATTGTGAGAGCATGATATCTATGTGTATGTTGTATAAATATTTTTAGGGACTGAATCCTGGAAGATTGAGAAAGGGTTTGGAAATACTTAAACTTGCTATGAATCTGGTACATACAGCTTCTAATTTTACCTCTTTTGAATATGTTTTCTTCATATGTATTGAAGCCCTTGTAAAGTTTGCAGTCTTACAGTATGTCCTTATCTGTTCATTGTCAAGGGAGCAAGATGAGGATCTAGATGATCTAAGTGCAACTGTGGTACGCTTGGGTGATGTTGGCCTCACCATTCATGGGGAACTATCATCACAGGTGCTCCCTCTTCCAACTGCTTTTTCATTGGCTGATGATTACAAGAAATCTTCAGTGACCTTTCTGGACATGGCTTATTTGAGTCCATGGTACCCCTCAAATTAGGAGAATATGACTGCATAGTCTGGGATGTGGAACATATGCATGAAGATTTTATCACCATTGTAATGGTTTGTCCTTCTATATCTGTTTTGCACATTTGTCTAGGGTGCACTGTTTCAGTCTTGATGAAAGGCTGCTTATCAGGGTAGATAAAGTTGTTTATTTAATTTGAGACTTACATCAGAATCACCTGTTTTTTGATCTAACAGGCAGGGCTTATGGACGAACTAGGAAATGACATGGATAGCACTGCTTCTCGACTTGATGTTGTTCAGGTACATTCCTTGCTCTATTAGGATTTCATACTTCCAAGTGTCCTCTGCAGACTTAATGTCCAATGTTGGGGATGGATCAATTTGTCCTAGATTACTTCTAGATTGTGCAAAATAATTTTCCTGAGGAAGAGCCACTATGAGACAGCATTCACATAGCTATTGAGAACTACAGCATCCCAACTAACGTGCTTAGCACAGTACATTAATTTTTGCTGTGCTTACCTATTTTTACTGCAAGAGAAGAATTTTATTGGTAGTTAGTGCCCTTGTTAGCTCATAATAACAACAAATGAAGCATTGGCACCCGACTATGGTAATTGGGCTTATATTGAGACAGGAATGAACCAGTCACTTGTGCCCAAGTATTGAGGAAATCACTGAGTCATGCTTGTATAACAATCAGTACGGAATTTAAATGCCAGACTGAGGACATAGTGTGGCCCTTGCATATTCAATGGGGAGTATGGCCATACTCCCGAATATCCTATGTGATGTGGAAAGTCTAAATAATCTGTTAGATAGAAACACCCATGAATAAGTGCAGCTGACATGAATGACTGGACTTTATTTTGTGTTCAATGTTCAGAATTTAATCAATCATCAACTGATAGAATGTCATTTGTGTTGAATATGTACTTTTCTGCAGAAAAAGGTCGTTAAAGTGATGAAAAAAGCAGGATGGAAAGGGCAAGTGATGATGATAGTGTTTCTAGTGGTACTGTTACTAATTCTTACCTTCCTTGTGTTTTCTTCCTGATTACTTCACAAAGTTGCAGTGTAAATTGTACCTTGTAGTTAGAGAGCACTGCAGATTGGTAGGAAAGGTGCAGGGTGCATCAAGCAGAGAAACAGAGTCTTGCATAATTTATCCCTTGTGCATCTCAAGAAGGCTCCCTTGCTCCTGTTTCAAAAGTGATGGCTGGACAATGACAAATTGCAATGCCCTGGATTCTACGTGGAAACTATTCCGACAGTAATTCACATAAGAGATTGTTGGAAGCTGGTGGATGACAGTTTTCCAAGTGGAGTAGGACTGTTTCGTTTTTCACTTTTCATACATATTTGGAAAGTAGACTACTAGTGGTGTGAAGGCCTGGGAGCCAAACCAAGATACAAAGAAACACCATTATGCCCAATTTAGTACTAGTTCACTCATGCCTTCATTACGAACATTTTCCCTGGTTGAGTAACTTGAATCAACACCTGAATGGGTGAACTTCATGCGTGTGCCCCACTTATGAAGATTGTTGGGCCTCCTTGTTAGCCTGGTCTGAGAATTACATCTCTGGTTTGAGGTAGTGGTCAACGGTTAGTTACAGATTAGATAACAAGGCAGTATAGTGTCTTATGTTGAGAGTGGAGTATAAGGACCAAGGGGTTTCATGGTAGTAGAGCGATGTTTTATCTCTCACAATTACTGTGAAACTAATATAGGACATAGGTATGATACACTTGTTGGTTGTGACTTTGGTGCTTGAAGCCTGTGCTGTATATTGATTGCAAGTGTTGTATGTGGTCAATTGGAATTTGAGCTGCAATATGTCTCATGTACTATACCTATTGGGTGGAAGTCCTTACTAATGGTGTTATTGATGATATCTGGATCCAGACAGCATGAGGTGCTGTTTTTGTGAGTTTTCATATACTTTGTGCTGATATTTTTGATGGCAGAAGTGTTTCATGGTCATCGAAAACTTTCTTTCAGACAGGCTTTTGTTAATTGGTGCTAAAGCAATAGTTATCTCTTGTCTTGGTTATAAGCCAATTTGTGTTTAATGATTTTGCGCACCATCTTTGTCTTCTGTGATGGAATTCTAGTCTTCCAACGCCTTTTAATGATTTGAGGATGTGATGTCAAGCTGTAATTACAAGATAAGTGTGATAGATGGAACTGGTCCTTGGTAGACAGGGTCAAGAATTTCCGGGCCTTTGTACTCCATTAGTGAGAAGACGTTGAAGAGAGTTGGTTTCAATAACAGCACCTCATGCTGCCTGGATCCAAATATCATCAATAACACCATTAGTAAGGACTTCCACCCAATAGGTGTGGACTTGAGATTGGTAGATTTTGCACAAGATCTTTCCATTCTAGCACATTCTTTATTCAAATTTCGCCTGGATTTCTTTTGTATTTTGAAGATTTATTGTCATTTTTCTAAAATCTCAAGATACATAGTTCAATAGTCTCACTCATGCAACATTCAAAAATATGGAAGTGCGATGACCACTTTTGAAATTGCATGTTTGACCAACAAGGCAAATTGCATATGGTTGGGCCTTTTACTCCATATGGACTTTTACCACTTTGCAGTTTGCTTGAGTTGATTGCCAAGAATTGGTGGGAAAATGGTGCGCTATTAACACCACTTCATTTTCTCATACTTTGGACTTTGACTCTTGTGTGAACTTGGGTCCAAACTTTGCTCTTGAATGGTGGATAATTTTTGCTTGACATCAATAGAGTATTTGGTGGAATTGGTGAACCACACATTTTTATAGACAGAGATGTGTCGGACAAAGGGCTCATATTACCCGCCTACTCGAAAGGGCGCAACTGTTGATCATGGTGAATCACAGTAAAGTACTTGTATTTTAGCACATTATGGTAGTTGTCTCATTAGTTGTATGTGAGCTTGCATTTTGAGCCTATATTTTGAGCCACTCCTAGCAAAATAGTTCATCCATGTATCCCTTTTGTAGGCATGAGTAGAGCACTTCCCTCCATCCTGCTTCTGCATTGCGAATTTAAAAGTGCAAATGTAGATGCATATGCATGGTGAGTGTGGTTGCTCTTAGACTCTTACTCACAACCCCTATTTTTGCATTTTGACATCACCAATCCTCATTCCTACACACTAACGCTCTTGCTCTTCAAAAGGGAGGGGGCGATTCTACATGATAATTGTATTGTCTAGGTTACAAACATGTGAGAATTACTATTTTGGTTTCTTTTGCCTCCATGACCAAGTGGCCATTCACTTCACCCAAAAACAAATGGGAACATGCATGGTCGGAATTATAGATTTTTCTTTGAATATATATATACACATATATAGTTTCAAAATTGATTGAATCAATTAAGAGCCTACATTAAAAATGTTGGAGTAACGTTGGATTCAATTTTGCATTACTATGTAATTATGTAAAGTTATGAACCATCAATCTTTTTCAATCTTGAAACCGTTCATGAAACAAAAAAGTTTTGCAACTATCATCAACAACACTCCATACATCAACACACAATACAATTGTGAGAATAACAAACAATGGCAAAGTATTTCAAGAGTAGTACTATGAGAAGATTGTGTGCGGAATTTGAAGGTATTGAAGCATGAAGGGTGACATGTCATTAGATTGCCATCTTGCTATTAATTTTACACGTATAATGATAAAAATGTGTGTAGTTAGTACATGTAATGTCATGTTCATTCTCATTTCCTTAGAAATTTTTGGTTACATTTCTTAGTTATTGTTGTCTACAATGTTCGATAAATCTTCATTATTGCCCAATTTATCAATTTTGGCAGTTGTTGATATCCATAGATCTATCACCGTGAGCCTAGAGATCTAGACGCATTAATGAACATGTTACATAATTGGGAGGGGGGGAGGACATATATGGTCATTCAATATCTTAAAAATATATTTACTTTGACAATGAATAGGATATTCATACGAGCTCTAAATTTACGAAAACAATGACTACAAGCACGATTTGGATTTGCTAACCATCTCGCGTTGATTGTGTGTCTCATATCCTATGAGAAGTGAGTGCAGAGAGAAAAGTGTATGTTTAAGACCTGCTTACCTTAATTGCACATATCACCGTAAGGTATGTGGGTGTTATCCAACTACTTTTCTTAATCAACACCTATATTTCGTTGGTGTGTGGTTAGGTGAAGATCAAAGAACAAACACCATAAAGAGACATGTTCGAAAGAGATTGGACTATGTCATCATATTTTATTAACTACTCCACACTCAATAATGAACACGTTTAGGAGGACCTATGTATTTAGTTAAGAAAATAAAAAAACATGCACTTCCAATCCATGATTAAACCATAGGAGGTCTAATTTTCAATCCGACTTTTGTTGATGCTTCATCACAGATTTGCTAACACAACAAAAGTTTTGTTGTGTAATGATGATATTCGTTATATCGAGACATTTCAGAGTCTCATTTTATCCTCGACTCAAAGATAAACCGCTTTATCTCTTTACTATAAATTTTTAATAAATAGGTAAGAACACCAACTTTTAGAATTGTATTAGCAGATCACTATTTGAGATTTTTTTATTTTTTTATTTCACTTACTATTTTTTAAAATGAAATTCCAATAACTAGCATTTTGTCTCAAAATTGCTGAAAAGTCTCGATATAACGAATTTTGTCATTGTAAATCTAATTGGTAGAAGTTGGAGAACATGAAAAAAAAAACTTGAATAACACCCACATACCTCAGGTTCAAACCTTAGGGCCACTTCACACACGAGACTGAGGGCATGTGAACATTGCATTCAAGCACTCTCATTGGTGGAAAAGGCAAAGCCGGCCCAAGTTCACTTCACACTACACTTGAGGGACCAACGGAGTAAGTGAATGCAAGATGGATGTAAAGTCTACATGGATTCCTACATGGCATCCAATGGATCAATATTTCATGGTCACTTGGACTATTTTCAAAAACCACCTCTTGGAGGTAGGCCTAACACAAAACCGGGAGACCATGGCTCTGCGAAATCTCACAACCGTTATTTTATTATATTTTATCATATGTGAGGACCCTTCATGAATAGAAATCCATTGAAATACATTGACTCTCAAAATTGAGTCAGTGACTCACTACATCAATTTTCACACACAATGCCATGCAAATAAAACCAAGAACATACAAACTCTCACTTATGTAAGTTAATAATTATAGTCTAGTATACCATTTCCAAAGTCACATGTCTATTGCAAAACTACACATGGAGAAACAATGATTTGAAGAGAACTATATAAATTTACTCAATTTTGTAACCTACATCTACCTATAGATCAATAATTTGTTCACCCTCCTTTAGAAACTAAAACAACTGAATACAATTGGGCATGCTATGATAAAACTTTTGACACCGCTCAGGAGTGATGAAATGGAAAGAAGCTTGCACACGCTCCCACAGTTGAAGCATTCCTTTGATTGGTGTTGGATACTCATTTAATTTCCGTTTCACAAGTGCCCACACATGCTTCATTGGATTTAGGTCATGTGATTGAGGAGGCCAAGTAAGTACATCAAAATTTTGCATGAACAACCACTGTTTGACTAATATTATAGTATTTTGGATCATTATCGTGCTGAAATATGACATGAGAAGGGGTTGAAACGGTACCATTCAAATCTCTTCATGACCCCATCTTGAAATTTTTTGCTAAGATACGGGTTGAATGACTCCCGTGGAATGACTTCCCAAAATTTGTTGTTTTGCTGATTGACTCAGTTTTGAGAGTCAATGTAGCATTTGGTTGAGGGCCCGGTCACATATGACTTCATGCCACACTTGAGGGCCTGTGACCACACTGCATGGTTTTGGACACTTCTTGTGGGCTCGCACAATTTCATGGTCACGGCTCTTGGCTTGTGTGTGAAGTGGCCCTTAGCAGCTTCAAAGTTGAACTCCCAATGAGAGCAGCAATGATGCGCTTTCCTGCTTGTGAGTCCCTCCAGTCCCACTTCTGGTTGGGTGAGCAACCCCATGCTTATCCTATCCTCTTTCTCTTCCTGGTTCATCCTCTTGAGTCCTCACTTTCATCACCATGAGTTCAGTTATATATACTGCCACCACCTTTCCACGCACTGCCACCTAACCTGCAAGCTTTCTAGGTAAGGTTCAAGTTGCTGGCAACCTGAAGAGTCCAAGACAAAACCCCCTCCTCACTCCTTTTACGTGTTTCCATTCCGTTGCTGTTGCAAGTTCCATTCCCCCGAAAGTCCAAGAATTTGTTGCAAGCACCTGGGTACCTGCAAAACCTCACACCTTTAGTTAGTTGCTCCTGTTGATGTTCGAATTCCCACGTCTAAGAATCTGTTGCATTGGTTGCTGCCTCTGGGGTACCTGCAAAAGACTCACACATCTAAGTAATGGCTCCTGTTGGTGTTGTAATTCTCATGTCTACATGGGTTCTTGCAAAAGACACACACCTATAGGGTAGTGGCTCCTGGTGAAGTTGTTCCCAAGTCTAAGGATTGGTTGCATTGGCTGCGTCTGGGTACCTGAAAATGTTCAAGTTCCCAAGTCCAGTGATCTGTTACATTGGCTGATGCATCTGGGTACCTGAAAAACCCTAAACCTTTAGTTATTGGCTCCTGTTGTGTTATTCCCTTGAGCCTAAGAATGTGTTGCATATGTTGCATTGGCTGATGCATCTGGGTACCTGCAATACCCACACCTGCAAAAACTTCACATCTGCTTAGTATGGTTCAGGAGCACCTGTAGCCTGTAGGAGTCATATGTTGGATCCTTGTGTTGTTTCGGACATTAATCTGATAATGCCAGCCTAACTCTTGTGACGTCTACCTATATGCTCGGACATATCATGAGGTTTGTGCCAGTTTAGCAACAAGGAGGTAAAGGAAGATTCTTCCAGCTTCTTCTCCTTCTGCCCTTCTTCTTCTCTAATTCCTTGCTTTTAATTTGCTGGATGAAAATGCAGATAGTACGCGACCTGGTTCGGTAAACATAAGCATTGCAAAATGGTGCACTCAAGCTTGTCAGCCAGCGTGCAGTCCCCCACGGTGGATGTGATTGTGGACTTGGGCCATCCCCTTCTCAATTACTCCGTCGATGGCCTCGTCAAAGTTGGAGGGGTAAGGATTTTTTTTCCACCATGCCCAACTCCGTATTCGAGAATGGCCATCGGGAAGAGATGAGATCATGCACATTGTTTTGTTACCAATTTGTTGGACCATATGATGTTTTCTAAATGAGATGGATGTGGTTGAATGTGTGGTTCACCCTAAAAAAACGTCACCTTAAGAAATGGTGATGAGCTTAATATCTTCCTGATGGAAATTATATATGTCAGTAGGTCGCCTAAATTAGGTCATGGGTGGGTTCATTATCCATGGAGGTTCGCATCCTGGATTTTGGTTCGAGTATACACGGATTGGGACAAGCGTGGCCAAATTTAGGATATTTTTTCTAGTTTTTTTGTTAAATTTTTTTTTGAAGGTTTTCTTCTGTGGAGCACATTTTGTTAAGATTGATTCCAGAATGTCAATTGGTATTACAATTATTCAACACGAATTCTCTGGTGATGATACCTTTTGTGATGTTTAAACCAATCTTGTTTATTTCTCAGTATATTAGGTTATCCCTTTAACTTACTACCAAGTAGACCTATGGTTGCCTTGTCAGCCTGGTGCTGGATTTATATACATTGCAGAGGTTTGGCTAGTAGTAGTCGTTAGGACCAATGAATGATGAATCCAACGGTGATTATCACACTCCAAAGAATTTGAGCTAGACTGGAACTTCTTGCAGGTTGGTGTTGCTCATTCCATTGTGCAAGACACATTCAGCATCTTGAGAAGTGGTAGGTTTATTCACTTTCCCCTTTTCTACAAAGATATTTGTGCACTTGCATTTTGCCTCCGCAGTATTTGAGACATGGTAAGATATTCAAATTCTTCTGAATGAGTTGAAACGTATTGGAATCGAGGAAATTAGTTGTAATTTTTTCTGGCTTTCCACCTCTGAGAAAAGGAAGGGAAATTCCTAATCGGCACAAATGTATTTCTGGCTTGTGGCTTGATGCAGAGAAATTGACCAAGGTTGATTTGCAAAACCTGGTGAGTTGCAACTGTACTCAATTGGGGCCTGTGCATGTATTGTTTTGGGGACTTCTGCTTCCGTTCCTGGCCTGGTTTTTCTGGCATATCTCTTTGTTAATTCAAAAACAAAGAGAGGAGACAAAGATGCCATAAATGTCTAAACTAGTGATTTCAATACAAAAGCTTAGGCGTTGCCTTTTAGGGGCTCAAGGCAGGTGCACATTCGTAGTGGTCAGGCCAAGTGATTTTATAAATCTGTCTATTCCTGATTGGTTACGAGGAGGCACATTATCATCCATAAGTGATAACCATGCCATGACCTGACCTTTACGTCCAGTAATGAGCAGACGAATTTTTGGTGAGAAATGCACAAAGAGTCGAGCTTTTGAGTTTCCAAACTATGCAAGTATCATTGTCTGACAAACATGTGACTGTTCTTTCTGTGACTGACGCAAATGTTGGCATTTATATTGTTCTGGAATGTGCAGGTGAAGAAGGCAGGCACAGATGGGCTTCGATGGGGTATGTCCTGGATCTCATGGCCTGCTCCTGCTGCTCAACAAGGCATCACAAAATTCCTATGGCAAAATTATCATGTAGAAGTATTAAAATGTTGAAATAAGGCATCATAAATTTTAGTCAATGCCGTGATAGTGATATTATTTTGATATTCTTTGGTAATGTTTGTCACATTATACTACTACGAAGCAAATCACACAAGTTAATTTCCTGTATTATAGGATAATTGCATCATACATTACTGGTGTAATGATTACATTGTACATCCTTTGCGAGTTTGTGATGTGTAGGTATCTTCTTTGTTGCCTGATTTCTCACTTTATATATAATATGTATCTAGGTGTGGTTGGTGGTGTATACGCGGGCGTGGAATACTCTTTGGAGCGTGCTCGTGGAAAGCAGGACTGGGTAAGTCTTGTCCCACTGGTAATCAAGATGTTGATTTTTGCTGCATGGCTCTTGTCCTGTTATTTCAAAAAATATTGGAGTGTTTTGAAATGGGATTATGAGCATTGATGGATCACAGGGGTCACTCTGTTTTAGAGATAAGAACAAAAGGGATATTTTCAGAGGGCTATGAAGTAACGTGCATCTTTGATGAATATTCTTGAAATATGCCTAGTGCTCTTAAAATAAACTTCCAATATCTAATATGTTCATGATTTTACTTTAAAGCTTTGAATGGGATCCTATTTTTTTGATGAAACACCGGTTAACCCTCCTTGGGAGGGGTTGGCAGACAAACGCAGCAATTGGTGGAGCACTAACAGGAGCAATCCTGTCACTTGGTGACAGTAACTTCAACAAGGACAAGATGATCCAGCATGCTATTACTGGTGGAGCCCTTGCCACTGCATCGGAATTTATCCGCAATCTGATTTAAGGATGACACAAGAACCTCCGACGACCCTTCCCCTAGTATTTGTTGAATATTTCTGTATTTTAACGGGACACAGTTGTGGATAGGGTAGGGTTTGAAAGGTGACAGTCATATGATGGATGGTGACTGGATTTGATGGTTCAACATTTTTCTGGTGTTTGTTCAATGATAACTCCACGTGGACTTGCCCTTTGCAAGAATGTGCGAAGCTGGCCACATCCTTCTGTTTCAAAACTTTGTGCAGATATTGCTGCATAACAGGTGTCAAGGAATCTGCATTTAAGATGGAATAATGTTGTCTTCTTTTGTTTTGTACGCGGGTTGCTGTTGCAAGATCACTTGCATAGGTTAAACTTTTCTTGAAGGTCCAAATTGTGAACTTCTGGGAATTCCTAAACTTTTGATAAATGCCACACTAACTTGCTGTGCATTGAGATCTATTTAGGTACATCTTTGCCTAAATTCAAAATTTCAAGTTGCCTTTTAACAGGTTCCAAACCAATCACACGATGGCCAAAAATAATTCCACTTGCGCCTAATCTAACCCAGGGTTACTATGTCAGACTGTGTCCTAACTTGTATCATACGTGGTATTTATTCTCAGAATGAACTCACCACTTGTGTTTGTAATCATGTATGCCAATGGAGGTTATGCGAATTATGCATCCATAAGCCTAGCAGGTTGTGCTTGGCAAGTTCCTAGTAAAACAGAAGTCAACAGTACACTGATTATGGCAAGTATGGTCACACTACACCATTTATGGTACTTAGTGTCCATACTATTTGGAGTTCCTATTACATGAAATAATACGATTTCCATCAAACTTACCCAGGTAGGATGGCATGCAACATTGTTATGAATTATGAATCTTATGAACACACATACTTGACAAACTCTTCATTTCCAAGTGACACTTGTAACTAGGGTTGCCCAAGATAAGTCACCCTAGGTTTACATAAGCCCACACTATATACTATAGTTAGTTATAGTAGGTTGGCTTTTCTTTTCTTTTACTATAGTTGGTGTAGGTGGGTTTAGTCATATTATCAGACCAAGTGGCAAGGAATGGCAAGAATGATGGATGGTGAGAAACGAACCTTGTTGGTTGACAAGGATGTATTAATGTAGAACACATGTGCACTTGGTTAAGATAAGTCCACTAAGGGTAGACACCAAAATTTAGCCCATTGTACAACTACCAACGTATATGTGTTTGTATGGTTGCCTAAGAAGTTCATTTGCCTTTCAAGCCCTTAAACATGGGAAACTCTCAAGCAAGATGCAATGCCAGAAGGGGAGCATGAGTTGTCATTTGGATTTATTACGTAGTCACCAACATTTCCAGTCCAGGTGAGTTATTGTGACCTAGTTGCCCACAAAGTTATCCATGCATCCTCCATCATCTCAACTCAATTTAAAATTGAACTACTTGAAGAATTTGTGAAAGTGAAATAGGCCTTGAGAATCAATCCTGACAACATCAATGGAATATGGGTTTTGGAATATGGAATATGGATTCAAGTGATGTGTAACTTATTACCACCGGATAACCATATCTTTCCTGATCGAATTTACCATGAAGGGGCAATGGCTAATAGAGTCAATGGAAAACATAATAAAATAAAATAAAACACGGTTATTTGATTGAATGACAGTCAAAACGTCACACATTTGTTGATTGTAGGATTGTACAATTGAGTTTAACTCTTCAATTTTGCAAAATTTCATTCAAAAGGTGAAGAAGCACTCGTGAGCAACGTATGTCAAAGGGAAATCATATATCACAATGTCTTGACATACTGTTGATGTAGGGAGAGAAAATGATAGACTATGGAAGTTAGGGCTATCTCTTTGGAAACCAATGCATATTCTAAATCCAACACTATGGACCACTATCATACATTCAAAGCCCTCAAATCTTACAGGGCATTGCCTCGAGTAAAGAACAAGATATAGAAAGACAAGATAATCAATAAGGATGAGAATCACTGCCTGCCATTCTCCATATCTTGCAGAGTTTTCACAAGGGCCTTCCTAGATAGGTCATATTTATTTACGTGTGTCTGAAGAACTGACTGTCTAATGCGAATTTGACGCGAATTTTACAGGTGCTCTTGGTAAGTATTTTCAAATTAGCTGGACAAACAGAGGACTCTCAACATGCCTTGGAGCAAATTCTCAATCAAATCATCGCAATGTCCTCTCAAAGTTTTTCTGGACTCTGGGAATCCCAAGCTCATCCACACCCTTGAAGGTGTTGTCAAGATTGGTGGGGTGATATTTCTGCTCCCGACATTTCTTTCTTCTGCAACTCGTGATTCATCTTTATAATTGCTTCGAGATGTCATTTGTTTCAGCACTTAATTTGCAGCCTGGATCCACATCAAGAACAGTTTAGTTTGGTGTAACCCTAGAGGGATTTCCATATGTCAAGGATGTTGACAGAAGCAGAAAATTGGCTGGAGTCTGACACAATTTGACACGTGGCAGGTTGGGGCTGTGCATGCAGTGTCACAAGAAGTTTTCACCGTGATGAGAAAAGGTAGTAGACCTAGAAAGATGAGCTCTCATCAGCTTCTCTCGTCCAACCCAGTGAGTCCTGATGAAAGTAAGTTACGTCCTGTTGTTTTGTGATACTAGACTTCACTTTCACGGACTCTTGAATGAAAGTTAGCGGCACACCTCCTGTGGCTCTTGTCATCAATTTGGGAGGTGTCTTGTTTTGTTGTGTCCCTTTAAGGCCACTTTTGCATAAACAACACACAAAATGGGTTTATTTTAGCGACATGCCTCCTATGGCTCTTGTCATTTGGTGTGTGTGTTAATAGATTCAACACCAAATCAAAATATGACTGCCCAATTGATATGATGTGAATGACAACCTTAGTTACTTTGTTTGTTGCAATTCTCCGTGGACATAACATTCTTCAGTTGCATGGTTGTGTTCTACTCTATATTTAGCATCTAACATGGCCTCCATTATCTTACCTTCATGAGAAGAAACTTAGAAAATAGGAGGAATTTGATGCTGGTACGAATAATGAATAGTGCTACTATGAATAGGAATTTCAAGGAATAATATTGGGATGAACATTGTTTCCTGCAAATATTATTGGGATGAATAGTGAGCCCTGTGCATAGTGTTGGGAGTATAACTCCACTCAAGTTTTCAAGTTCAGCTTGACTGTATAGATAGTAGATGAATATTCCCACTTTATCCGGGAACCCATGGAATATAATTGACAAAATAGGGTCATGGAACCGACCCACATGACTGAATAATATTATGGACCCTAGACGAGCACAAAATAGACAATGTACAAATGTCTAAGAAGGAAGGGTTGGGCCGTTGGAGAAAGGTCTTTGGATCTCCCTGTTTCTTGAGAATAGTGCCATGTTTGGCAAAATTGACTATGGATTCAAAATTGGGACATAACCAATTATGTGCTACACACCACTGCTCGGGGAGAACCGGCGGTTAGTTACAGATGAACCGGCTGAGTTTGAGAAATAACTGGTTGAAGTTCGACACTTCAGGAGAATTATAGATCATTTTAGAGGAATCTATAGAATATACCTCAAATGAATAAAGAAAAACCGGCAACACGTAACCAGTTGGATTTAGAATCACTAGGATCTTGACCGACTATGCCCAAAAACTTCCCGGGCACTGCTACACATGTTGGCAGGGCGCATCAATTGGTTTTTCAGTGCAGCAAGTTTTAACATAGAAGAAATTAAGGTGCTGCCTGCTGGAATTTGTGGGAAAACAATTATCACGTGCTCTAGTTTTATTCATCTGCAGGTTCCTCACACATGATTCTTGTGGCATTTGTGTCTGTGGGGATGATGCAGACATTTCATCAAGGCGGGACTTGGAAAAGATTGTGAGTACCAGTTTCAGTTGATCATTGACCAAATAACTTAGTAACCATCTACTTGACTCAACATGCCAATAGATTCAGAATGCTTCTTGTCCAATACAATACATATTGTAGAGTGCTTCTTGCTTTGGCTTTTAATAATGAGTTTTTTTTTTTTCTTTCTTGAAACTTCGCCAAATGGCAATCTTTCATTGGCCGATACCTCTTAGATTCCACGTGGAAAATAGAGTTTGGCAGCCAATTGTGAAGATGAATCATGAAGCACCATGTGGTATAAGATGCTTTGAAATGTTGTCCACTCCCTGGCATCCCGAGGTGCCAATATTCTGATAAACTGTCCAATGTGGTAAGTGATTAGATCGAACATTAGCTTTTAATGACCTCATTAGATTTGACATCAACAGGCAAAGCAGGAATGATCTATTTCCCCTTCCGAAATCAACTCATATGTGCTGGAACCAGTGCATATGTTTGACAAAGTTTTTGCAAGTTTTTGGCATTTGACACGCAAAAACTTGCGCAAAAATAAAATGCACGTCAATTGACACGCACAATTTAGATTTTGACATGTAGTGTGACTTGTCAAGAAAAAAACCACACGTGAACTGACATTTTAGAAATTTGAAATGACACATACTACTAGGCATGTGACATTGAAGTGACATTTTAGAAGAAAATGTAGATGTCGATTGACATTCATTTTCGTTTTTGAAAACGTCACGTGACACTTTGGATTTGAAGTTGAACGTCAAATGAAATTTGCCAAACATACACATTGGCTGGAACCTGCCCACCATGCCACCATTCAAGGAACAAGGCAAATTGGCAACTATATTGTTTTGTCTAATTAGTGTGGGCCACACTAATTCCCAACTATACACACTATTTTTTTATAATTTAAACATGCCATTGTAATTTCTAGTGTGGATAACTAGCATGGGCTCCTTTTTCTCCATATTTGGATGAAATTTAAGGCAAGGCAAGTGCTATAAATTACTAATGTTTAATGAAGGCAAGTACTATAATATTAATGTGGGCCACACTAAATTCCAATCCACATGAATTTCCCACCCACACTAATTAGACAAAATAATGTAGTTACAACTTAACCGATTGAATTGTCCAAGAAGCCAATTAAACTACAAAATATAGCCCAACCTTTTTTTCCAGCTACTACACTACATATGATATTAAGTGTCACTTACTTTTTGGAATTACGCAATGCTAAATCTGTTTACTGTATATCTCATACTTTACCAAAAATTGTTAAAATGGTTGTTTGGACATTATAGAACATTAACAACTTTACTTGGTAAAAATTACATCAATAGTAAAAAGATATAGCATTGTGTAAATCCAAATGGGAAGTGACACTAAATGTCATATTTAAGTGTAGTAGCCACTTTGTTACGGTAATATGAATGGATTTACACACACATGTTGGAAAAGAATTAGATTTTTGCCTTGTAAGGTGCCACCTCCACATTTTGTGGGTAAGAGGTGGCGCCAACTAGCTTCACATGGGTGGAGTGGAGTCGCCAAAAAATCGAGACCCACCTCTAAGCTCCATTATTGGGAGTAGTAAGTGAGTTCCATCATGAGCCGTGGATGGAGCCCATCCTCCCATCCAAGGGCTCACATCACCTAGGGTTTAGTTGGGTGGGGTGAGTGGTGTCACCACTTTCTCTTCCATTCTCCACCCCTACAGTCACCACCCTCTTGCTCTCTTAGCTTGTACCTTGTAGCCTCTTTGCTCTTGTAGTGATGATTAGTGGCGCCGCCTTTTGATTGTAGTGGAATTTTGGGTACCAAATTTCAAGTTTCAGAGTGGAACACATTGGTGGTGCTTGAAGGCGTCAACTTCCCTCTCTACCTATTTGTACTTGTATGTGTGACAGTATAAGTGGTTTTTTTTAAAAGCAATGATGTTTATTTTGGGTGTATACTCTTGTTTAAATGGGTTGGTCCAATCTTTTTGGGTGTAGAAATTATGTACTTCAAGTGTATGATGTTACAACGTCGATCATCTTATATGTGTGCAAATTGGTTCAATTTGGGTGCACATTGATTATTTAAGTGGGTTGGTGCTACATTTGTTGGCCTAAGATGTTGCTAAGTGCTTGAAACGTATGATATGTGCATGTTGATCCTCTCATACATTTGCAAACTAATTGAACTTGGAAGTCTCCAAAGGTTTAAGGGGCTAGTGCAATTATTTCTTGTGTAGCCAATTTCAATACGTAGCCAACTTTCCCTTAATTTGTGGTGTGTGTGGCCACATGTAGAGTGCGAATATAAATATGGGGTCACTTATTCACTTATTATTATGTGTGGGGCCATTGTTCACCTTATCAAAGCATACATGTAGCCTTGGATTTCTTTCATGTACAATTAAAAGTCACCACCCAAATTGGCACATAAGTTTTGTGCATTCGCCAAATACTCCCTTTGATTCATCTCAATGTAGCCACCCTAAACTCCACAGAAGATCTCAAGCTTGCCACTTTCATTGCTTTTGATCTCAACATGTAGGCAGACCTACTACTTTTCAATAACCAAATAACAAGGGTTGATATGGCCTTAGGAAAAAGAACTTTTCATTTTTAACGAATAAAGAAAAAATCTATAGTTTTCCTAAAGCATAACCGATAGACCATCACAAATCGGTTCACATTGGAAGATTTTAGGATCTTCATAACATTATTAAGTAGTGTGCATTCGTTTATGTAAGTCTAAGTCTTAAACTAAGTCTGAATCTGCACTAGATTGGGGCATCCCATGGTTATATACTCAGCACCCACATGAACGAACGCACACTGCTTAAGGTAGAAATACCATAAAGCATTAACCACCCAATCGCGGTGCACTAGACCGCCTCATAATGGAAAGTGCCATGTCTTAAATGGCGCGGCAACTTCAATGCAGTGTAGCCAATGGGAGGCAAGATCTAACGTACTCATGATTAATGGGTTTAGGTATAATCTGTATCGAAATGAGGAGAGCCTAGTGAACCGGAAGTGGGTTGGACAAACTTTCCACTTTGAAAATTTGTGGAACTTTTTGTACAAGGCAGAAAATTACGAAACAACTTGCATTCTTCATGAATCCTTCTCGTCTATCTTGGAAAATTATCTCATGATTGTCAGACCAGATCTTCAATGCGAATCGCCTTATTTTAACGGTTTATGGTATTTCTACCTTAATAATGTTATGTTAGCTGGTAATCTTCAAATTTATTCCGTTCCCTGCCACCACCCAGTATCCTACAGACAGGCTTCCATTACCTCCTTCCGAATCCATCACTCTACACTACCAGCATAGAAGTCCCATAGAATAAGAAGAAAAAAACAATTCAGCTGCGCAGGATGTGTGCTCTGGGACTCGCGTGCTGGTTTAGTGGTTGCTTCTAGGATTCATGATGGAGAGAAGAATTTAAAATTGCTAAAACGCTTAATGTCCAAAATCTAAGGGTCGTTGTGCTCTGTAAAGTTGCTAACAGTAGGTAATGTAATGTTGCAGGTTGCAAAGGCTGGAAAAGAAGGCCTTCAATGGGGTAAAGCCACAAAAGAATAGTTGTATTCTGCTGTTTTATCATGTGCATTCATATCTAATATACCTTAGTGACAGACCTGAAAACACAGTTTTTAGGATGTCTCTCTATATCCGTGACAGATGTGACACATTTGTTGTGCAGGCATGGTAACTGGAATTTATGCAGGCATTGGCTACACAATGGAGAAGGTCCGCGGCAAGCATGACTGGGTGAGCCCTGCAAGACTTTAAAAAAAAGCTTCACCTCACAGAAACCCCCACAAAACATGAATTAACAAATGTATGCCAGGACAAACTAGGCATAGAAGTGTCCCTTCAAGTTATACGCTAAGTTGCTCCATCATGTGAAACTATTGTGAATCTCAATGGCATTGAAATGGAGCAAGACTTAAAGTACATCAAAAGAGAATTTTTTTAATGGACCACACCCATGGCACAGATGTCCTGACCACCATTTCAAAAGGCTCGGGTTTGTTCTCTCTGTCAGTAATTAAGGTAGACATGTGTTATTCAGATACCTTGCTCTCCACTTCTCGTAGGATATGAAACACGCAACTAGTGCGAGATGGTTAGCAAATTCAAATCGTGCCCATAGCCATTTGCCTCATAATTTTTTTGAGTTCATATGACTATCTCATTCATCATCAAGGTGAAGAGTCTTGTGCTTCTTAAGTGATCATATAGGTCCCCCAATTATGTTGATTATTGAGCCTAGTATGGTTAACGTATTTTGAGCATGTAGTCCAATCTCTTTTAAACATATGTCATTTTGGTGTCCATTCTTAGGCCCACACTTAACCACATACCACTCAAATCTAGGTGTCCGATTAAGTCTAGTGTTGGATTAAGGCATGTCTATCTTATGTCATGTGGACATGTTTAGCCCCATCTTCGATACTTTTCAATACCCTGTATTGATGAATGACGGGAGTTCCACATAAATATGTCCCAAGAAAAACATTTTAACAAGACTTAACAACTATTCCAGCATCAACGCAGTAGCAATAAGGTAAGCATATCCAGATTTAGCACATAGCCACTAAGCACCATGGTCATACTTTCAGAGCCCAAACTGTATGACTTTGGTACATAGTGTCGGTTCCAGGTTCAGTGCCGGTTTTGGGTATGCCCTGGGAATACATCCTTAGCACTGACGTTGATATTTGAGAAGCATCGTGTGAAAACATTTAATCGATGTCTGTCATGAGATTTTTTTTAGATTACTTCATTGAAACAGGAATGACTGTATAATATAACCACCACTCGTACAGCGGGAACGAGGATATTTGAGATTATTTGGGAATTTGAGTCAACTTCATTGTGACTTGTGCAGAAAAATGCTGCAGTGGGAGGTGCATTGACAGGGGCACTTCTGTCCTTTGGGGATGCCTCGTTCAACCAAGACAAGATGATTCGGACTGCCCTCACAGCTAGTGCATTGGCGACTGCTTCTGAGTTGTTTAAAACGATGTGATTGACAGGAAAAATGTATCGTTACAAATCATTAAATCCGCCCTATTTTTAATGCCTTGCATCTGTACAAGTTCCACCGTGAAATGCCATGCTGGAGTTGTCGAACAGTGACCATGATAAAGAATGGACGCAACCCATTCACTGATGTAACCGATGAGGTGATAGCTTCATCTTATGTTTTGCCAAATCCAGAAAATTAGGACACAATCTGTTGCTATGAGATTCCTGAGAATCAATCAATATGAACATGAGTATTGAGTACTTCATACATGTTTTCATATACTGAAGAGTAACATCTTCAGATCCACTGGTGATCGTACACTTGAAAATGCATCAGAGTGCACAAATTTCTGGAAGTATTAAGTGGCATGAGCCAACTTTTACTAATTTCGCAGAATTATACCAGGTGATAAAATCGGTGTATTAACTACACTAAATATGATATTTAGTGTCACCAATTCTAATTGTCTTTCTCAATACTAGTTGTAAACCACGGTATAGTATCACCAACACTAAATGTTAACCCAACATTATTTGTCATTCCTTGTAAAAAATTTTGGGGGGGTTATAGATTCCTAGTGTTGCAATTACTGCCACATACCAGGTGATTTTTCATCCACATTTCAATCATCCATGACAATATTTCATCACAAGTTGCTGACAAGAGGAGGTAGGGTTTTTTGGCCAATGGATGAATTCATCCATCATCCATGACAATATCTGGTTCAGTTATTCATAAGAGGTGTCATCCACAAAGTTACCATAGTGACATTAAATACCATATGACACAAAATATCACATTTAGTGTAGCCATCTCTGAATTATGAATTTCTGCTGTCCGAAGTCCGATGTTCCATGTCAAGTTCCAACCTCCACATGGGGTCTTGATCCATTTCACATGACCATATTGTGTCACTAGGAACATTTCATGAAACAGGAGCTTGGAAAGAAAGCATTCCAAGAAATGAACTGGAAAGTTTACTTTGGAGATTGACATTTGCAGAATACATCCACTTCTCAGAGACTGCAATTTTCATCTTCATCCACCTGACTGGTCTTGAAAAGGAGATTCAATGATGTGCCACTTTTTCTTACTTCCCAATCATGACATGCTGTATCCAGTCAGTCACTGAAGATAAGTCATGTCCATTCTTCAGAGTTGTCAGAATGGCTATATTACTAAAATAACCATTTTATTATATCTTTCTCATAAGCTTACAAGTTCCCATACAGTACAAGATCCCTGACTTGGGCCGGGGATTCGTGGCACTCAAGTAAAATCATCCATGCGGATGAAAAAAACGCAGGAATCATCTAAATGACTATTTTTAGGCAATTTGATTCCGGAAATAGAGTCAAAGGCCCCGAATTAGTCTAGTGACGTCACATTCAAATGAATCGGCCCTCAACCCCATAGGGGGGCTTTTTTTATTGGAGCCACTTCATCCACGATATCTTGGATGGATGTTCCTTAGTGAGTGCCACGAATCCCCAGCCCCTGACTTGTAAGATCTACCCACATCTACCTTCAAATTACGTATAATCGATTCACCCACCTACTACAAGCATACGAGTTCTAGGCAATTGATCTTCGGTACCGGAAACTTGTCATATGTAACCGAAAAATTTGCAAATCTAGCACCGTGATAGAGTTGCCTTTGTTCTTTCATCGACGTGGGACGATTGTGTAGGACTCGTATGCTAGTCGTCGCCTGGTGACCTCAAATCCAGTCCAAGCCCAAAAACTTTCAAATTCTTGCAACTTGAGAGTATGACTGTTTGTAATGATGTTATGATCGACTTCCAGGACTCACTTTCTTTTGATAGAACTCGTGATGACTTGGAATCAGCCTCAAATCTACAATTGACTTTAGGGGAACACTGAACCACGGTTGAGAGCGAAACAAAAAGTCTACAAATTTAGAAAATGCTTCAGGACTCACAAGGTTACAGGAGGTTATCATTTGTGATGATTACAACCTAGGCTTTCAATGACAATTCAGCCAACCCAATAAGGTGCCTAGTAGATAGCTGCTTATCATTTCCACTTCCAAATTTATCCCAAAATCCACACATACATGCCCAAATTGCTTTCCTTTATCGAATTTTGCTGACATCAAATGCCGATCTACTGATATTCCTTGGCTCACTCGATACCATAAGCAGCTTTTGCATCTATCGATTCTCTGTCTTCTAGTCAGGCTATTCAATGTTGATTAGGGTTCAATGCACATGTTGTGTTCATGCATATTCTCTACATTATCATAATACCTCAAAATAAAGACTACCATCATGAACCTAGTAGCATGATACAGTACAAAGTTTACCCAGTAGAGTATTTACTCAAGAGAGTTTTCCCTGCTCTCACTACAAGGAATGGGGGTCCTTTCCCACATCAAAATGACACATAAACACTGTCATTTATGTGTCATTTTGATGTGGGAAAGGACCCCCATTCCTTGTAGTGTCTCTTTTTTGGGTGGTATTGTATGGTATTTTGCATTCAAATATCTAATTTTTTCTATTTTTTTGAAAAATCAAAAAATAGAGATTGTACGGTCAGTCAGCCTAAAAACGCCACTTCCAAAAGATTTTCATTTTCATGTAGGTTATATAGGTCAATACATTTTTATTTTTTTACATTCATAGTTCTATAAAACTATGAAGAATCTACACAAATAATAACTTCACATGCTACCTACATAAATTGCAAAGTTTTTATATAAAAATAGCCTTTTAGGGGGTCCATTTTTATTGGGTTGTAATTTGAAAATTGTCACAAAATCAGCTTTATTGCAGGTGAGTCTATTAAATGAGGTATTGTTGCCTTTAGTGGGACACTTCTTACACTGTCTTGTTGAGTGCCCGGGGAAGTCACTTAGTGTATTCTTTGGGGACACATGAGCGTACAAAGTTTGCTACCCCTATATTATATGCCATAGATAACTTTAAAAATTATGATATTTTTTCTACATATACATAACCATTGATAATATCTTTTGTGTATTTTTTTGAAATTTTTAGTCATCTTCATTTTTTTGTAGTAATTGTTTTTGTTCAATTCTGCGTCATTCTAGTTAGAAACGGTATGTTTTATAGAAAAAGAAGATCATCAAATTTGGTTATCATTTTTTACTATGTAATAGATACCATGTATATCTACTCATGAAAAAAAATTGATAAAATTTTGACCCATTTTGGTGATGCAACTTAGAAAAAGTAGATTTTTTTTTGTATGCACGTGATTTCAACTTTACAATGGAGTGATCTCCCCGAGGTTGAGTGGGTAGATCCTAGATTAGCCATTATGATTGCCCAAAGTTGGTGCTCTTATTGAAGTGTTCTTACATCCTTCTTACCCCGCCCCTGCGATTGGCCAAAGTGGTGTTATTTTGTAAATAATGCCACATATTTCTTTTAACGTTGACTTCATGGCATCATTGTACTCACTTGTTATCAGTTTTAATTTTTTTTTAAATAGGTGTTGCCAATAGGTCGGTTTTCATTTTGTTATAGTAGCCATAGTGGAGTTGACCATCATGGTAAGATTCATATTTCGTCCCATTACTTGGATAGAATGTGACACTTGTTGATGAATTTACTAATAATAACAAGGCTTTGGAAATTTCACCCATTTGAAAAAGAATTGATGGGAAAATTTGGCAAAAGAAATAATTTGATAGAATATTCTTCTTTCCAATTGGAATAGTACATATATCCAAGGACATATGTAATCTCTACACTTGAATGTATTATCTTGTTTTTTCTTTCAATTGATTTTGTATACATGGGTATGATTTGGAGGTGACACACACATGTCACACACGATTACATACCAATTTGGTTGTTGGTTCAATAAGATGAAGAACTCATTTTGCTAGCATTTTTGAGTGGGGAAGAACGCTAGTGAGAAATTTATGGAGTTCCTATGCTTTTGGGATCTCTAGTGAAAGTGCAAATTTCATTGTTCTAAGTTAACATGTAGGAAAGGGGGGGGGGCACTTCTATGTGCCTGCTAAGGTTTCACGCAGTGTGTGAGAGAACTAGCTCAGACCCGCACTTTCTAGCCCATTGCACCTGTGCTCACATCACTTTAAGGTGGTCCTCCTTACCTTTCCAAGACGATGGGCAACGGTGGGATGACATCTCACCATCATTATTACCATCCATATTGTTCATTATATATGATACTCTACCATTATCAAAGAAACTTATCTTGGGTTTGAACTTTGCCTATGAGAAAGCTATTAGATATATTGAAGTGGCACTATAATGGTTACAAAATGAGACTCATTTTCTTCTTCAATTGGAAGTGGTCCCGAAGTGGTTATGCTTCTTCTTAACCCCTAAAGGACCAAGCATGATTTGGACGGATCTGAAGGAAATTCGAGCCACTGTCATGTATGGGATGGTGCATAGAGCGTGGCAAACATTTGATGGTTTCCAACCTTATGGAATGGTTGTTAGCTTTATCAAGTACGATAGGGAAAAATATCCATCCCTTTATGTAAATTTCGTCCATTAAGATTGATATGTCTTTCGAAGGTTTGATGGTATTCTTGAGTTGCCCAAACATTGCCTGACCACTTTGAACATGTCTTGCCATTATTATATTCATTTTTTAGACAACATTTTGCAACGACACAGAAAGTCGCGGACTTGGGCAACTATTAGTGCTAACAAACCGTCATTTCAATCTAATTTGTTGGCTATATGGGCCTTGTTTTATATACAACTACAAAATAATGAAAATATTGCGATTTTTTAAATAATATACATGTATAAAACTGCACTGAAATCCATAAGGGTATGCATAATTTTTTGCAAATTTATGATGTCATTCTTGAATTTAAATGTAATTTAAACTACTTAGGAAGTTGTGGATGGCGGGCACACAAGGAAAAAGGATGTGGACAATAGAGATTCTTATCCCACCCTTTCGTACCGTGGCCCACAATCATTTATATATTTCATTCTCAATATTGCATGCCCCATACTACCCTCTTTCATGGCTATGGTGTCATTATATACCCCCTCTATGTACGTGCCCCCCTCCCCCCATACATCGCACCCTTTACATAATAAAAAATGGGGCCACATAAAGGCTGCCCAAGATTCGACCATGCCGCAAGTTCATTGGATACTTTGAACAGTTTCGGGCAATTGTACAGTGCCAAATAGTGCATTTTGAACATTTACATCACATTTACAAACACCAAATTATCATTTTTTGAAATTTTTTCTAGGCTGCATTTCTCTGTCCATTGCGCATCCATTGCAATTATTTTCATTCACATCGGTGCAGATCTCTGAGTTCTGGCCTACACAAAAATACCGAAAACGTCCAAAATTGGACGCCTAGTCCTTTAGGGGTTAAATTGGCATCATCAAGCCATGGTCAAACATATGCCAACCATGAGGTGGTCCTAAGGTGGTTATTAAATAAGACTTGGCTCCTTCTTCGACAAGAAACTAATATCCAGGTTTAAATCTTGGGGCAATTTAGTTGTCGATTGGTAGCCTTGTACCATGGATTGGATAGAAGAAGAGAATTTGAGGGTTTTCATTTGGAATCAATGGGTGGATAAATTGCATCAAGTCTTATGGCATAACAATATTCAGTTGCATGATTGTGTTTCATTCTATGTTTAGGATATGACATGGGCCTTCATTATCTTACCTCATTGGGAAGAAACTTAGAAAATAGGAAGAAACTAATGCTGGTGTGAATAATAAATAATGCCCGTATGAATAGTAAGAATATTGTGAATAGTGTTGGTAATTTTTAGTGATAGTGCTATTTTGAATAGTATTTCTAGTGAATAATACTAGGATGAATAGTGTTTCTTGTGAATAGTGCTGGGAGTATAACTCCATCAAATTTCAAATGTCAACCTGAAATGTATGGATAGTAGTAAATGACTATTCTTAACACTATATTCGTTAATTGGAGACTTTTGAAAGTCTCAAAATGAAATACGCCCATAGTTTGGGATGCCAATATTATGAGCATGCGGAACATTGGGAACATTGGGAACATCGGGAACATGACGGTTTGCAACTTCGCATGCAAAGAATATGCACAACACTCAAAATAGTAAGTCTTTAAATCATAATCAAAACATGAACTATAAGTGGAAAATAACAATCGAATCCCAAAAACAAATGCTTTTATGTCCTTATAAAGTTTAGGATGCGCATCCCATATATAAGGGTCTTATGGAATTGGATGGCACATCCCAAACGTATGTATAAATTTGATATTATCCGCAATAAAACCAAGTCTACAAAGTGCCCCTATTTTCCACATTAATTCCAACCTACGTTATGTTTCCCCATCTCCATCTTCCGCTTCATATCCATTATCGGCATCATTTTCCGCAGCTGCAATACGTACCAAGTTGTCTTTGGCAAAATCTATATGTTTTTGGGGGATGGTCATTGTTTCCGATTTAGAACCCTTGCGCGGCTTCCAAGCACAAAGGATGGTATCCGTGTTTATCCAAACCGGTCCGTACGCGGAGTCCACTGTCCACTTGAAATCCTTTTTGGTGTCCCAACCTAAATAGGTGTGGAGCACGTTCTGGTCTTTGGTGCTCGGACAGCAATATTCCACTTGAATTTGACGAAAGTTGGGGCTAGTTCTAACAAAATTGGGTGAAGACAATGCTTTCACCAACCAAATTGGTTTGGGGTGCTCCTCATCTCCTGCTCGTACGAGGACCATATAACCCTCGTGGCAATCAACACCCACACGAAACGACGGAGCCGGACGATTGCGCGCAGGGCCAACGTAATGCTCGTCCATTGCAAACTCTTCACGGACGTCTCCATTGCTAAAGAACATAGCATCGGACTCCACAACTGTCAAACGACTTTGTGGCCAAAATCCTTGTGTCAAAGTCGTACGGGTGTCGACACCAACGGTCATCAAGGCTGAGCGTATGCGATCCCAATACGCGATCAACGGCTCATAAGTATCCCTAACACGTCTGGTGATGTCTTCTTCACACAACTCTTTCCAATACTCAATGAACCCGGATATGCCTTTTATGATTTCCGGCCCATTCCTCATGGGATCGGGTTTGCAAGGCTTTGGTTCCCCATCCGGAAGCAAACATTTCCCATCTTTGTCTTGACGCCACATGAGTATACCATCCTCCGGGCCCCAATTTGGAGATGTGCACAAAAGCTTGAACTGCATGGCGGGGACACCATCATCTCTCATATAGAAGCGGAATTGTTGTGCTTTGGTATGTCCCACCAGACGGTCCACTCCCTTCAACATGTATGGCTTGATGAAGGCCTTGAAATTTGGTATTTCTTCAATCATGTGCGGGATCACCGGCACATTGTCCAAATCCATGTATGATTTCATGAGAAGTGGTATGGTGGGAAAATCCTCTTCATGCAACTTCATGCTCCAACGGCCAAATGAGGCATCAATATCGTCGTGCGTGTGCCCCACCATCAAGAAAGACACAAACACCTCTTTGAAGATGCCTTTTGCCACGAGCATTGACCAAAAACAAAACACGTATCGACATTTGTTGTCTTTAGCACAATTATCAAGTTGAACGTGGAGAGTTGGAGGCAAGGGTTTTGCAATAATGGGTTGTCCGGGTGGTTCCGGCAATGAAGACATACAAACCTCCTTCCCTTGTAGCACTGCCTCATAAAGGGGTGTCGTTCCACAACCATCGAAAAGGGTACGGGAAGAGTGTACCGGTGGCTTTTCGAGATCGCGCAATAGTTTTGCAAATGAACCGACCGTGTGGTTGGCATCGCCAGGGTAAAAATCCAAACCATAATGGGCATATTTGACATCCACATGTCCATGGGCGATCATACCTAAGAAAAACAAACGATGCGTGAACAACAAAAATATGAAATAACTACACACCGGATGGATGGAGTTGGTCATTTGGAAAACAAACCCAATGCAAATCGGAGATCCTTTCAACACACATGTGGAATTCTATACGAACCTGTGACAGCTACAGGCAACTTGAAGAGACCATCCGTGGCTTTTATTTTGCGTGCATAACAAGGACATGCGGTCTTCGCATGGTCCATTTTATCATGAATGACTGTTAGAACCTCCGCGGGCCTCATTATGGATAGTGCACGGTTCTTGTAGTAATCTTGACGATGTGCCTCCTGGTTGTTGACATGCTCAATGTATTTTCTCTGGTGTCTAGTATGGGATTCAGTGCCTATAGGGTGGGCGTCTCGAAGACCTTTGTATTTCTCACACGCCGTACACCTAGCGAACTTGTCCCCAGGTCTCTTCAAAATGTATTCCGCAAACTGTTGGTTTTTAATTACACTCAACTTGGACAACGAAATGGGCCCACATCCCGCGATGCGACCCACTTCGTTGATGTCCGTTAAGATGTTCTTCCATTTCGTGCCCGTGGGCAACACCATTTGAACAACTTTCTCACCTGATGACAATGTCCTCGTCTTGTGGGGCATTGCATCGGCCAATGGCACTATGATGGTGGAGAGGGTCGCGGATGCTTGGAGTGTCGCCTCCCTAGGTTTCTTTGTGCCAGAGTTGCCATGAAATCGAGATCGGCGACCCAACAAAGAATACTTCCGAAACCTATAGAAGTCAGCCTTGGAGACCGCATGGATGATATATCACGCTGTGCAACAAACGTCCACATTCTCAAGGGTCACGACCTTACGGCCATGGGTATCAATGTGCAAATTTCTGTGGACCTCGAGTTTCTTTGCCGACCGCATACGAAAATCCGCAAGCCACATCTCTTGACGAAGAGACCGAATTTTTTCGCGTAGAAAAAATTGGCAACATTTCATCGTGCAACAATCCTTTCCAAAAACGAGACGGATAGAATCGTCTCCCAAGATGCGATCCCGCCGTCTTTCCTTATCTCCGCGAGACACGCGACTTGAATCGTATTTACGTAGGCCTTTGCGAGGACGAATTGTGCCCAACAAAGCTAACTGCGTTTGCTTGTGCCGCCGTCCATGATCCCACAAGCTTACTTCTTCATGGAGAACCCGACGAAGGGGCCATCGACGCAAGGAAAATCTCCACGTCAACGGGACCTCACACGGTGCCAAGGAATTCAAGATGCACACGCCCACATCATCGAAACCAAGGGGGTTGACATCAACACATTCACGGGGATCGGAGTTTCTACATATGCCATCTGCCACCGGGACACCAAGCTCGTTTAGTAGAACAACATCTAGGCCCACCCATTCCTCCCTCCCGAAACCAGCACATAGAGGAATGTCATCATGGTCATCCCCAGAATGTGGAGATTGTTCGTGGAATTCGAAAGATTCATGGGAGGAGGTATACACAGACACGCCCACCCCGTTCGTCCCGTCATTAGTGTCCGCAGACGGGGACGAGAGGTCACATTCAATATCGGAGGACGATGCATTCGTCGAAAACTCAAATGCACTATCTCCATCATCCACTGCCATCACACCTAAACAAACAACCATGTCATGACCAACCACACAACGGATGTCATGCATACAAGAACGGATGCCAAGCATACAAAAGCGCACAATATCTGTAAATACATGGCCCGAACTTCGCAAACAACCCAGGCTACTATTGGAGTGTCTAAATACAAACAGTTGTATGTTCCTGGCCATACTCTGTCAACTACAACATGGACCATCGTCATTGTGGTGTTTCAGGCCGTTCATTCATAAAAGAAATGCCATCCTGTGTATTGGACGAAATGGATAAGTGTGCGACAAAACAACGTCAAGTCGTCCAACCTACAATAGCATATTTTCGAACCCCCGTTCGTATATATCTACCATTAGGTGTATTTTCATAAATGTATCTGGAGGGATGTAGTGTTGCGCAGAACATACTCTCAGGTGGTATTTACGAACGCACGTTCGTAAACTCAAGGCCATCGTTCGAAAGGGAGTTCGTAAATATGCCATTGAAGTATTTACGAACGCCCGTTCGTATATCACTGACATAGGGTTCCTAGGCATAGCCATATGTATACTATCTCCACATGCTATACTGGTACACATGCGTGTACAACATCCGAACGTCCGTTCGTAAACTCCTGAGTGGCATATTTACGAAATCCATTTCGTATATCAATGATATATTCAGCATATGCATCGCCATACGTATCTGGACATGGTGTTGGTGTGGACCACACGCAGGTGCATTTACGAACGGACGTTCGTAAACTCCCGACCATCATTGTCTGAACTAGTGACACAAATGCGTGTGCGACATACGAACGTCCGTTCGTAAATCCTTTGATGGCATATTTACGAACGGGCGTTCGTATATCTCTGCCATATTGTCTGTGCATAAATGTGTAGGAGGGATGTTGCTGGATGCGCAGACCGTAATCCTCGGTGGTTTTTACGAACTAAACTCAAGACCATCCTGTGTCTGATCAACCTCCACTGCGTGCTCCAGCTTTACGAACGTGCGTTTGTATCTCTGCCGTATTGTTTGTTGGCATAAATGCCTGGAGGGATGTCGCTGTATGCGCAGACATCATCCATGGTGGATTTACGAACGCACGTTCGTAAACAGAGGACCCTCCTATGTCTGATCCAATTACAAATGCGTGGACTTAAGTTTTACGAACGTGCGTTCGTATCTCTGACCTATTGTTTGTCTGCATGAATGTCTGGATGTCGCTCTTTGCGCAGACATAATCCCAGGTGTATTTACGAACGCACGTTCGTAAACTGTCGGCCATCCTATGATCCACCCACTAAAGCGTGCTCCATCTTTACGAACGTGCTTTCGTAAAGCTCCGGTATTAACGGCGGTATATGCGGTGACTGTACGTTGTCTTGTACCTGGGGAGTGTACGCTTGATGCGCAGGAGAATGGCGTGAGCACGCTCCGTGGGGTCTCTAGGGCGCACACTTGGCGTCTGCCGCAAAAAAGAGCTCTGTTATGGGGGGGAAGAGCTTTAAGTACTTCTCTGGAGTGGTTCAAGGGCCCTTGGATGCTATTTAAAAAGCGGATTCCCGCCGCCTACTTTGACCTAACAATATGCCATTCTATCCATGCGGAACATACATGACCCTATGTATGGAACATGAATGGCATGCACGCAACATATTCAAAATATGTACATTGGTTATACACCTTACTTGTTACCAAGGTCTGCCGAAAAAAAATTATAATTTTTATATGTATATATATGTGTATATATAAATGTGTATATATATATATATATATGTGTGTGTGTGTGTGTGTGTGTGTGTAAATATATATGTATATATGTGTGTGTGTGTATATATACATGTGTATATATATAGGTGTATATATATATATATTTATTGTAATAGTTAATGTGATCTAAATATGATGATGGTTAAGATAGAATAAATGATCTGCAACCAAGGTGTGAAGTACAAGTTTTTTGTCAATTAATATTGTTACCTATTATATATTACCAAGGTCTAAGTGAGATATATAGAGACAATGAGGTAAGAGTGGGTAAAAATTGATTGTGGAGGCCCTTAAACTTGTAGGTATAATCATATGATTCACATCAAAACATGCCCGTAATACGCTCACAAAGTGCGTGAACACCAATAAAAGGCAGGTTAATCCATTATTATAATGGCTTGTAAGGTAGATTAAGGATATGAATTCAAACCATACCTAGATTAAATGTGGGTTTTATTTCAGATGCCACCCTAGCTGTGGAAAGAGTGAATTAATCCGGCATGTGTGGAAAGGTTTAATTACTTTGGAATCGTGCATAAGATAGAGTAAGCATATGGATTGAAACCATACCTAGGTGGAGCCACACTTATAATTGTGTGTTTTGCATCCCACGAGAAGTATGTGCATAGCTAAAAGTGTTGATTTAAACTAGTCTTAACATATGCATGTTATAATAAGGTCATGGATTGTGTGATCAATCAATTTGCACTTAACACTATTGAAGATTTAGGGATGTAGGGTTTAGGGTTTGGGGTTAGGGTTTAGGGTTTGTGGAAGTTGTGCATGTCTAGTAGTTAATACAATAGATTAGTACACACACAAACAACATTGACCTATCAAAAACCCATATCGCACTAATGCCCCCTTCCCACCTGACTTTAGGTAACACTAAAAGTTGGTTCTAACAACCCGGCCTTCACAGCATCGACATTATGTATTGCCGAGCCTAGTTTGCAAATGATGTGGCATGGCTTAAAAGTGGAGGTCTTAAGCCTCAAGCACCAACCCTCCCATCGGTACCTAAACATGAGGCAATAATCTAGGACGTTTAAAAGTGGCGCCTCCCATCCTTGTCATTGGTTTTTTTTAGTCTTAGCTATGAGGGCACAAGGAGCTCCGTTAACAAAAACCATTGGTCAGTTAGGTGAGTGGCAAGGCATTTGGGGATGGGACAAAAACTACCCAACAATCCTTGCTTGGTAGATAAAACAATGAAGATGTGTGAAAGGTAATTAGAGAAAACCTGCTTGAAAGTCTCCAAAGCAAGTTCTTGTAGGTGCATTGGGATAGCCGTATGCCTCCGCTATAAGGGAGGGATCTTTACCCGTTTCCTGGGAAATACTTTTAATCTTAGCTAAAGTCAAGTGGGAAGGGGGCATAACTTGTTAATTTATGTGTAGTTCACATTTGATGCTAGCCAAACATTCGACCACATGGCTCAAATGTGCTAGTTCAAGTTGGCACCTAATTAAATGAATTGACGACCTTTTGGAAATTGAATTTTCATCCACCTCTTGTAAGAAAAGGACACCGCCTCCTGCCAATCTCAAATTGGGTTCTTTTTGAACCTAGTAATTATTTGAGGAACCATCGAACAACATGAAAGATGTCTCATTCATGAAAACACTATATTTCAAAAGACCATATCAACATCCTTGGGGTTGAATTCTTCTTCGAATCCCTACTAAATGACGTGCATTGTTCACTACGATTTTATTATCGGTTCCCTATTTAAAAGATGTTTACAAGGAATCCGAATGTAGATGTACTAAGGGGATGCACCAATCAAAATTCATGTATTTATACTAAGTTCTTATGGTTAAGGTGATAAACGCATCCACTACATATACATATTACAAAGCATGATTATGTCATGCCTTTCTTATACATCCAATCCCATCCCATCCCCCCATGTCCCCGTCCCCATGCCCACCTCCCATCGCATCCCATCCCCCCCATCCCCCCATCCCATCCCCCATCCCATCCCCCATCCCATCCCCCACCTCCCCATCCCCCCATCCCATCCCCCATCACCCTCTCATCCCGGCCCCCCAGTGGGAGGAGGCCACGTGTCAACGGCGGGAAAACCCTAGCGGCGGCGGCTACCTCCCCACGCCCCCTCAGCTCTCCTCCTCATTGTCATTTGGAGCAGAGAGAGAGGAGCGGAGCGCCGAGCAGATGTGGAGCGAAGCTCTTGCGTTTTTTCCTCTCGTCTTTTAATAGTATTGTGCGTGCGTGTGTTGAGAGATATTAGTTTTGTTGGCGCGAGTTTCAAGAGTTTAGGGCAAAGTGCTTATGTTACAAGCTTGAGGGTTGCAAGGTTTTGCGTAGCAAGCTTCAGAGTGTAAAGCGAAAGAGTTACAAGGTTGAGAGTTGCAGGGTTTTGAGTAGCAAGCTTGAGAGTGTAAAGCGGAAGAGTTACAAGGTTGAGAGTTGCAGGTTTCAAGTAGCAAGCTTGAGTGTAAAGCGCAAGAAGTACAAGGTTGAGAGTTGCAAGGTTTGGAGCAGCAAGCTTGAGTCACAAACTTCAGAGTTGCAAGGTTGGGAGTTGCATGTACATCAGAGTAGTTGCTAGGGTTTGTATATAACTTGCGAGGGCTTAAGTGTGAGGAAGGTGCAAGGGTGCATTTCAAAGTATACATTTGTGAGGTTCTCAGGGTTTTCCAGTAAGGGTGGAAGATCAGGTTTTTGGTGTAGAACATTTCAATGTGAGTACAGTAATCCTTCTGAACTCTTCCCTCACATTTTGAGTTTGATCATTGTTGAGATATATGTGTTTTGTTATATGCATGATGAGCTTTGGCCTGTTCTGTATGCAAGTTAAGCTATGATCCTCATTTTGAATTCCTCATCACATTCTGAAACTCAATTTTGTTTGAATCTATTCAATTCTGCAGTTTCATTATTCTGACCATGCGTTGCAGGCACGAATGCAAGCATTGCTCAGCCCAATCGAGCAGCAATTGGTACACGTATCCGTACATATATATGTATGTATGTATGTATATACGTATACGTATACGTATATTTATACACAATATTTGCAATAAACACAAAAGATGACCCATTTACGAACGAGCGTTCGTAAATGGGTAGACGGCGTTCAACACAACCCATGTTTACGAACGCACGTTCGTAAACAACCGTATCCAAAACCCAGTGCCTCATATTTACGAACGTGCGTTCGTAAACATATGTACCCAAAAACCAGTGCCTCATGTTTACGAACGTGCGTTCGTAAACAACCGTACCCAAAATCCAGTGCCTCATGTTCACGAACGTACGTTCGTAAAAATTTATACAAACTGGGGGCTCAATATTTACGAACGCTCGTTCGTAAATATATACCTAAAATGCGAACATTAACAAATAACAAATAACATCAACATGCTGCATTAACAAATAACCTTCGATAATATGCATCACGTAACACGCATACATGAGCAAACAAATACAAGTACATTACTTTACGAACGAGCGTTCGTAAAGTAGTCAACTTAATTAACCGCCTTGAAAATCACAATCATTTACGAACGCTCGTTCGTAAATCTCCTAAATCTGCTGGAACACTTGATTGAATACAATTTATGACGATCATAAATACTCCACAGATCCTAGTCAGATCCTACCCACATGCCAATCGGTAATGTTACGAACGAACGTTCGTAAAAAAATCCTAACTGTTTTGTTATGGTGCAGATGGCTAGATCAAGCAGAAGCGCAATTGACCTGTTCGCCGTGCCTATTGATCGCCTCCCAGAGTCCGTTGCGGACTCAAACGGTAACGCGAATTATGTCCCAAAAGAAGATTTCATGGGGGAGTGGACGGCAATACCAACAAAAATGGAAGACGGTCTTTTCGCGCTCCGTTTCACCTACGAGCTGGAAACAAGGCCAGACCAGCCAGAACAGTGGGTGCAGATGAAGACGTGGGAGATAGAATCCATAGAGGCCCAGGGAGATTATGTTATCTTGGACATGAAGAACAAGAAAGACCACATCAATCTCCTGTTGCATTACTTGAAGTACTCCTTCTCTTACGTCTACGCGTGCTTGAATGTTGCACCAGATGCAAAGCACTTCAACCTGGAGGATCTATTCTCAAAGTACATCCTCAGCCAATTTTGGACTGCCAGGAAATTGACTGCACTGGCATTGAACATCTCCAAGTACAACAGTGCGGTCACGGAGGCCAACAAGAAAAAGAAAAGTCCGAGAAAACCATCTGCATCGGGGGCAGGAGGTTCCAGGAGCGCACCCAGGCCAGTGCCTTCCGCGAGCAGGTTGCCGGAGGGGCCAAGCAGACAATCCACGCCATCCAAAAGCTCCCGCTAGCCATTCAAATCTAACAGCTAGCTCCACCCCCTAGCCAAGCCTCCCCGCTCCTACTTTCCTAGTAGCGACCTGCTAGCTCTCCAATGTTGGGGGTAGCCACCTCTCGAAGGCAAGTGCCTCTCCTTCAATTCGATCTTCCTCCGCAAAGTTTGACCTAGCACTTGCTTCCACTCTTGTTCCTCCAGCATCGTTCTCCCACTCCTGCAGCCCCATTCCTAGGCGTGCATCTTTAGTTCGCAGCTCTTCCTCTTCATTGTTTGGTGTTGTTCGCGGTGGTCTTTCCCGCATTCCCACCTTCATGTTGATCATCGTGTTTGTCCTCTTCTTGCTCATTGTTGTGTTCATTCTCCTCCCGGTGATCGTTGCGTTCATCTTCCTCCTCATGATGATCATGATGATCATCGTGTTCATCACATTCGTCATCCTCCTTCTGTTGATCATCGTGTTTGTCCTCCTCCTACTCCTGTTCATTAATGCGTTCATCCTCCTCCTGTTGATCATAGCGTTTGTCATGTTCTTTAGCACGTTCGTCGTCTTCCTCATGATCGTTGTGTTCCTCCTCCAAATTGCCATGTTCCACCTCTTCATCATTGTGTTCCTCCTCTTCATCAATGTTTCCTCCTCATGTTCGTTGTGGTCATCCTCCTATTTGATGTGGCCGTCCTCATGTTCGCCGTGTTCATCATCATGTTTGTTGTGTTTGCCCTCTTGATTGCCGTGGTTGTCCTCATTGTTGTGTTCGCCCCCCTCATCCCAAACCTGCTCTCATGCGGTTTGTAGCAGCCATGGCCTCCTCCAGTTTGTAGTAGTTGTCTTCATGCTCCCGTTTGTAGTGGCCATCAACTACTCTAGTTCGCCATCTTTGTCTTCCCCATGTTTGCTTTTGTTGCTAGTCTGATAACTTTGGTGACATGGCCATGGCCATAGCCAACCATTTTCCACTTACATGTTGGTTTCACCGCGGCCATCGCCATCCTTTCTGTTTGCCATGGCCATGCAAGCGGCTACCATCCTTGCACCAACAAACCATTAAGGTGTGAGATCGGGGAATATGGATTGCATGTGATTGCATGGCGGCGCAACCTCATCTCCAATTGCCACTTGAATTTCAAAATGGAGGTGAGTTCTTACCTTTCCTTTGGATTTGAATTTTATATTTTTATTTATTTATTTATTATTATTGTTTTTGTTTTTCGTTCTTTAAGTTGTGTCTCTAATGATACTCATGTTGTTCTTATAGGTGGGAGCATTGGTCATTGTTTGTTGTGTCATATTTCTTGCCATAGAGTTCCAAGCCTCTTCTTTGTTTTGTTGTTGTTTTCATTAGTTTAGATGTTTCTAGCCATGGTTGAGTGGCATCAATCTCAGATTTGATGAAGGATACTTCATTCTATAGGTGGTCACCTCTCACACCCGCGTCCTTGCACTTAACATCCCTTTCTTTGAGTTTTTTTGGAGCCTCAAAAATTTCTTGTTGTTTTGCAAGTTGTTGATTTGTTGTGCATCACTTAAAGTGCTTAACCCTATCTACAATGATTTTGTGGTTTCAAAAACTTTGTTGGTTTCATCAATTGTAGGTGAAAGTGTTGTTGGTTAGAGAGTTTCAAACCCCTTGCTTGTAAGTTGTTTTATTTTTATGGTGAACCATGCCTTTGCCGGTCTTCTTTGTGTGCATTACAATTGTTTTGTATTTTACCTTTGTCTTTGCCATAGCTGTAGCCATAGCCATACTTGTGGCCATGGCTCTGATTCTAGCCCCTCCCAAGGGTTTCAAATTCCATAGATTTTTCTCTAGACCATATCCTATTGCATAGCCAATTGCCTCCCATTGATATTGTTGTTCAATTCACTCTTGAGGATAGTGTGCAACTAGCAACTCATGTTGGGGAGAGTAGTGACAAATGGAAGTCCTATGAGGAGAATCGCCAATTCCAACTCCTTTGGTTCCCTCTTTTTCCTTGGGTAGAGCCTATCTACAACACTAGTAAAAAAACTATGCGAAAAAGAATTGCAGTCGTTTTCCCATTGCGGTTCTTTTGACCAACCTACTCTACAGTCGTTAAACGACTACATATTTGTTTTTTTGGTTTACCAATTGAAATTTGAGGAATTTGAGGACTTGTAACATACCATTGGAAAGGTCTTGAAAAATACCTTTCCAATAGTATATTACACGTCCCAGAAAATTTAATATTGAAATTGCATAATGAAAAAATGGAAAAAAATAATAATGTAGTCGTTTACCGATTGTAGATCAAGGTGGTCAAAAGAACCGCAATGGGAAAACGACTACAGTTCTTTTTTGCATAGTTTTCTACTAGTGCAAAGATAAAGAAGCAACCAAGGTGATTTGCAAAGTGTGTTCCAAAATCCATGGTTGTAGATAGGAAGAAGAAATGGGTCCAGATTGCCACCCTTCTCCACTTGCTCATTCAAGGGAGACCTATCATAAATTACAAACGTATGTATGTGTTGTCTGAAATCTTGAAACCAAAGAACAATCCACACCATCATTGAAGTGATGGTAATGGGTGGGAGATGGCACAAGCCATAGAACATGTAGTGCTGAATAAAACAAAAGAGATCATGCAAGCCGATACCTTCTTTGGCTTGTCACGTGATGAGGTGATATGAGCCCAAAATGAGTGCTCATATTTGTTTTATGCTTAGGATCTACTTAGAATTGCATTTGGAGTGTTATTGAAACAATCAAAAGTATAAAAAGAGTGAGGCTTGGTGTGGATTTATGTTTAGGCCTTAAGCCATTTTGTGTGGTTAATTAGAAGCTTAGTGATATTAGGGAGTGTGGTGGTCAAGTGAGTAGTGCTTGATGAAGCAAGAGGAAGGTCCTTGGATTTAAATGTTTGAATTAAAACGTGTTCTTGTTGGTTTAGGGGGTAAGGAGTTAGTGGATAGGATAAGGTCCTACTAAGTAGGAGAAGGTTAGGGGTTTGTGGTCTTGGGTGCCCTCCCCTCCTCCTCCTCTTCTCTCTTCATTCTCTCTCTCTCTCTCTCTCTCTCTCCCCCTCCTCTCTAGGATTTTGAGCTCTTAGAGCTAGAGAAAAAGTGTGTAATTAGTAAGGGGGTATTAGGGAAATTAGTGGAATTAGGTAGGAAGATTAGGTAGGGGGCTGGGATAATTAGTGGAATTAGGTAGAGGATTAGTGGGGATTGGTTTCAAAGCTGTTGGCTTACTGTTAGGAGTCCGCTGGTTCTACTGTTCCACGGCTGGGCTTATTGTTGGGAGTCTACTGGCTTACTGTTTCGATGCTGGGATCACTGATTCAAGGCTACTGGTTTACTGTGGGAGGCTGCGAGCTTAATAATTCAAGGCTACTGGTTACTGTTGGGAGTCTACTGGCTTACTGTTTCGAGGCTGAGCTTAATATTTCGAGGCTGGGCTTACTGTTGGGAGTCTAATGGCTTACTGTTTCGAGGCTGAGCTTAATATTTCGAGGCTGGGCTTACTGTTGGGAGTCTACTGGCTTACTGTTTCGAGGCTAAGCTTAATATTTCGAGGCTGGGCTTACTGTTGGGAGTCTACTGGCTTACTGTTTCGAAGGTGGTTTACTGTTTCGAGGATGGGATCACTCATTCAAGGCTACTGGTTTACTGTGGGAGGCTGCGAGCTTGATAATTCAAGGCTGGGTTTACTGTTGGGAGGCTGTTGGCTTGCTTTAATGCTAGGCTTGAATGATTTGGGTAGATGACTAAGGGAGAAACGTAGTGATATAAAGGGGGGGATCCCGTGGTGTTACATTAGACTCGGTGAGAGTTAGTCAGTTAGGTTGTTACTTAATATTACTTAGATACTTAGTTCATTAGCAAGATGGGAGAACATGAGGCTATGATTGTAATAATAGAGACGAGCGTTTGTTAACGCTTGTAATATTATCGTGGAATGGATTGGTGTGCACTGATTGATGGGAAATGTCATGGGTTCTCACGAGTTTGGTCAAATGGAGTTGTGGAAACATGAATGTGATATCCATTCCCTCACCCGGACTAGGACGCTTAAGGGTGGGTGGTTTGGCCTCACAGGTGACTTAGGTAGATTGTCAATCATGGATTAGTGTTCATGGTTACATTGTGAGAGATTGGAAGCGAATCCCTCTATTGCTTACCCTAGAGAGAGTTGTTGAGGGAGGGATAGCAAATAACCTCACTAGTGTCATCATCAATGTTTTGTGTGCTCATGGAGGTCTCTCAGAGAAAAAGATTAGAGAGGGCATGATCACATTTGGGGCACATGGGGTGTCCACATTCAAAGCTGCAAAATCAAGTGTTATTGTGCAGGTTATCAACAAGCATGCACCTTTCATGGTGGGTGTCCATTGTATGGCACATTGTACCAACCTTCTTGTTCAAACCCTTACAAATTTTGAGGTGGTGAAACATGTGGAGGATCTCTTGATAGCACTATATTCTTACTTTAGCTCCTCCCCCAAGCATACTCTTGAGTTCCAAAAGTTTGCAACTTGTTTGGAATCCAAAGGTAACAAGATACTTAGAAATGTCAAGACATGTTGGATATTTGTGTTTGGGCCAATAAAGAGAGTGTTTGAGGAATACAAATCTTTGGTGAGGAAGATGGCGGCAGATGCACCTAAGGAGCCAATAGCAAAGAACTTATCCATGCTCCTAGACTAGCAAAATGTGCTCGTTCTATCTTGTTTAATGCCCATGCTACTCTTTGTGAATTCCTTCATTAAGTTTGCACAAATTCCAGCATGCTACATTGTGGATTTCATTTCTGCAATAAAAATTTGCCAAGATGATCTATAGCAATTGTATGTAGATCCAGCATTTTCTTTCCATGGAGAAGAGTTCAAACCTTTAAGTCCTTGGCAAATGACACATCTTTGGTAATTGAGCAAGAGTGGGTGTTTTGTTACAAACGTGAGGAGGACCACCTTGTATTCAAGGTTGCATGTGTCTCCCACATGGCTGCAATGAGGTAGGTTGCCTTCCCAAGGCCATGGGAAGAGGTGAACAAAATTGACCGTGAGGTGATTCTTGGTGAGATGTAGCAACACTTAACCAGTGCAACAAAACACCTTATAGAAGAGTTAGACAAATGTTTCCCACACCAAGATATGATGTGTGCCTTGCGCATATGCTACCCCTAGTATTGGCTAACCAATACATTCAAAGTTACATATCCCATGCATATTGCAACATTGAAAGCATTCTATGAGACAACAAAGAAGTTGTGCGTACATGTAGACGTTGAGACCAAGGATGTTGAGGAGTAGGTGCCTCCAACCCTTGATATCCACAACCTTGAGCTCCAAAGCTCCTTCTTCAAAATCACCATAATATTGAATGCTCAAGCTGCCATGTCCATACCCATGACCATGAGCCCAATATCCTAACTTTGGCGCAAGTTTTCTAGCAATGCCCTCATCTCAGCGAAGCTCTCTAAGTTCATGAAAGTTGTTGAGTTTGCCCATGTACAAGTGTTGCAGACCTCGGACAACTAGCTAAGTGGGCAGTTATTTAGCTAGCTAAAAGCTCCAACTAGCTAAGGCTACGTACATAGGAATTCGGTGCCTCAAAAGAATAGCTAGCTAAAACTAAGTGCCATAATCCAGGCGAGGAAAGTTAGCTAGCTGAAGTTAGCTAATAGCTAGCTAGAATCTGAATAATCTCGGTGGAATGAATGATGTCATTGCACCCAAACGGTCATCTCTCAAACCTAGACTCATTGAAGCAACGATGTTTTTGAAACTAAACATGAGCCCAATTCCTAATAATCCAACGGATGTTGTGGAATCTCCCATTTTGAACACCTTGATTCCATCTCGTCCTAAATTACCAGATGACATTGACGGTTCCGATGATAATGACGATGATGATGAAGATGATGATCTATCACCAGTGCTCGTCGAAAGTGAGGAAGCCAATTATATGTGCTGATTTAAAGCCTTTCAATTTCCTTGTGCAACAACATGAAAATACAGAGCCAACCGAGAGCAATACAACCAATATATATTGTTTGGTTTCATTTGAATGGATTTCTCTCTAGTTTAGAATGAATATGCATGTCACATAACGTTTTAGCTAGTCGAAGCTGAGTGAAAATGAAAGTTCCGGAAAGTTAGCTAGCTAAAGCTAAGTAAGATCCTAGGTTCGGTGAACCTAGCTAGCTAAAGCTAAGTGACAAATAAGGGCCCGGAAAATTTAGCTAGATGATGCTAGTTGGCCAGTTGTCCAAGGTCTGAAGTGTTGGGAAGTGTGGAAGATGAGAGAACATTCATCTCCTTGTCGTATTTGAAGAGCAAGTTGAGGAATTGACTCACAACCCACCTAGACTTGGTGGTGCACATGTTTGCACAAGATTTTTACACCTTGAGTACATTCCCTTACCAAATAGTTGTATCAAATTGGAAAGCTCAAAGGGTTTGCTTTGGAGGGGAAGAATAATGAATTTTGATGTACGTTGCTCCAAATAGTTTCTGAGTGCAGTGGTAGTGGATGTATGCACATGTGAGGGGCAACCAACAACAGCTGAATAGTGGCTTGGAAAATGGAGGATTTAGTGTATTCTAGTTCTACGAGAGGTACCTAATGTATTGAATTTGCACTCAATACATGAAATATGACGAGGCAGGGTATGGATTCAAACTTTGAACGATGTGTGGCATGCTTGAAGGTGCAGGTCCTTCATGACCGTTTATGTAAGGTGCATTGGCTATATTTGGATGGAGCCGCTGGAGGAAGATGGTAGCGCATGTCATATGCCTAGATTACTAATTTTTTTGGGGGTGGTGGATGGGTTGTGCTAATGCGTGGTTTTGCAAGACATTCCACACTGCAAAGGACATGGTCAAAAGATTGGGGTTCAATTCCCCATGGAACAATTTTTTAATACAATAATTCTCACATGTAGCTAGCTTATTGTGTTCTTTGCATTGTGTTAGCCACATTTATCTAAGAAATTTAGGAAGTGCGTGCCACATGCTAGCTCCACCTCCCTAAAATATAGCCACATACACTCGCCACAAAAAATTATGACTAGCCACATGCATATACCTTGCATGACATCTTCTCGCATTTGCCATATTATAAGTCATCTCAAATCGCCAGTTGAGTCCCTTTAAAAGTCACTCAAAGTACACTCTAAACTCCGTAGTATCACACCTGTGGCAACCAAAGTGCACATGATATTACGGAGTTTTGTAGTGTTAACATGGATGCATGATACTATAGAATTAGTGTGGCATGTGACATTATGGAATAGCACAAAGGAGATGTGAGGACAATTCGAATTTGTTCTCCCATCACCTACGCTAGTGTGATCCACTCCACTTGGCCTTCATGGGCGATGTGGCGGACGCATGCACCAACATTCAACAAGTGGCATAAGAAAAAGAAGAAGAAGAAGAAGAAGAAGAAGAAGAAGAATAAGGTGACACTCCACATGTTGACACATGGCGCAAGGCGAGGGTGTGGATTGACTTCTTTGGTGGTTTGCATTAATGACAAAATTCGTGATATAAGGGAGAGAAATGTGACAATAAGGAGTGAGATTTGAACTACGAACATCCGTTCCCTAGGGTTTCGGGATATTAGAGAGTTTGTGACATTATGGAGGTTGATATTACGGAGTTTAGGGTGTACCTCAAAAGCTAGCCAGAGGATGGACCAAGAGCCAATGAATACACCCATTTCTTTTCAAAAAAAAACAATCACTGCTCCAATGTGATTGCAGTATATATATTGATGATATTTAGACCCTATATGTCCAGACCATTCCTCCAGCTACAAGTAAGTAGGGGGGCTCATCATTTGAGGTGTTATTGGCTTCCAAGAAGTCTCTTGACTAAGTTATAACATAAAATATTGGATAAAGTCTGCATTGCGTGTGGCCGAGGTTCAAAGTTGAGCCTATAAGTTATTGCAAGTTCAAATTTCAATGTTGGTCACAACTTAAGTGTAGCCCATGAATATGTTCGAGGAGCTATGCTAAATATGATATTTCATGTCATATCTCACCCTCCCGGAAAAACTAAACTGGTTAAAAATAGAAGTTGGGGTGCCTTTGCTAGAAATCGAGTTTTACTGTTTTACTGCATTCTTGACGCCCTTTTGGATGCGTGACTATTTTTAGCCATTTTAGTTTTTCCGTGGAGGGTGAGATATGGTATTGAATGTCACTATGGTAACTTTTCGGATGACACTTCTTATGAATAAGTGAACATATGTTGTCATGGATGATGGATGGGTTCATCCATTGGCCAAAACCCTACCTTCTCGTGTCAGCAACTTGTGATGAAATATTGTTATGAATGATTGAATTTGGATGAAAATGTATTTTGTAAGTGATAGTATTTGCAACACATGAAATCAATAATCCCCCCCAAAAATTACAAGGAATGACAAATAATGTTGGGCTAACATTTAGTGTTTGGTGACACTATATCGTGGTTTACAATTAGTACTGAGGAAGACAATTGGAATTGGTGACACTAGATATCATATTTAGTGGAGCTTATGTAGGGGATGTTCCAGACCTTCCAGTACCAGCTTGTCGCTTTAACCTAGTTTGTCTTGGAAGTTGGGCTTGGGAGGAGCTTTGTTGCAAGCCTAAATGCTCACATTTGTTAGTGGAGTGGTTAAATATAGAAGAAAACTAACACTGCATTGTTGATGGTACAGTCTAACCTTGATAATATCACACCATCCGTTTCACCAAAAAGTGTGATATAAACAAGGTGTGATATATTTGATAATGTCACATTTGGAAGATTTATGCATAATGTGATATTATCAAAGAAATAGGTAGGAAAACAAATGAAAATTACAATGTTCAAAAGAAAATAACAAAGATGAGAATTCAATGTTTTTAAATATAAAATCTAATTCAAAAGCTTGAATAACAAAGATAGCACATCATAATGTGTCATTGAGATCAGGTAAAGACCTCTCACCAGAGACAAAGAAGCTCCTAATGTCACATTGTTTTGTTGACATTGATGTTAAATGTGCAACACCAATTCTAATGAGCTTGTCATGAATTTTTTCCATTCCTAACAACTCCATAGTGTTGAAAATTTGAGAACCTTGACTAGCCATAAAATTCAAAACATCTTTGACATATTTTTTTGCATCACTTAACTTCACTACCTTAGACTCAACATCATTGCTATCATCAATCAATGGGTCTACTTCTATGGGATCATGTGCCTCCTGGCCATCTTGCACTATTTGTACAAGCTCCTCAGTAGAATACTCAGTGGAGATGCCGACGTCATCCATAGAATTTGTTGTCCATCCGGCCTTTTTCATCCATATTACTTGTTATTATCACACTTACACTACAAATTTTGGAAAAAAAATAGTGACATTATCAACAATGATAGGGATAATAACGAGGGAGTTTTACACTAGAAAATTTGGTTTCAAAGTTTTGGGTGACAATATCAAGGTGTTCTATAAACAAGAGTGACATTATCGAGGTTAGACTGTATTTAGAATAGGGTTGTCCCATTTAGTAGGATTGTCGACTTTGTCATTGATCAATTCCCATTCAATTCAACAGGACATGACAGCAAAATTTGTAAAATTGTTTTTTTTACCGACTTGTTGGCTTTACCAGTCACCTCGACCAGTTGACCTAAAAATTTAGGTCGACTTGCCTAGTTCATTAATTATTTTGACCGGTTGGCCTGAAATTTTAGGATAATCTCACTAGACAACTAGTCGATTTGACTAATTAACTTGAAATTCAAGTTGACTGATCAAATCAAGCGGTTCCAAAAAAATTGGTTTTCTTATATATTAAGATTATGTTATTAATTTATCTTTCTAGAATGTCGTCTAATCACATCAGCCCGACCAAGCGATTAGCCAAAAAGAGTTTTATTTTGTTTTTGATTTTGGGGCTAATTGGCTAGTCGATTGTTAGGTTGACCGGTGTGCTTATGTGGAGTGTTTGATTGGTCAAATTTTACCCTTCTAAATGACGAGTCCACTTTGTTGTCGATCATCCCATCCAATTCAATGGGAGAGGACTAGATGGGACTGGATGCCGACAATCTTGTGATAGCCGACTGTTAAGAATTAATTTACAAATGTTAAAAAATTTATTTTTCTGATTAGCAGTAAAAAAAATCAACCCAATCTTGGGTTTAGATGACTGGATGATGGGTGACTCTATACCTACTAGAATGGATTATAAGGCATGCTAATTTTCAAAACAATGGTAAATTGTTGTGACTATTAGCACCCTATGGGAATTCTGAATGCGGCATTGCCAGCTCCTCATGAGTTGGTAGGAGTTGGAATACTGCCCAAGGCCCCAACAAAACGCAAAGCGTCATCGGGTTTCTGTTTAATGATTGATTTAGTGGTGCCCTATATTACTTTTATGTAAAAAAAAACTCCAATTTCCCAAAGTCATTATACTGTATGATAAATTATATCCAAGGCCTTAGTAAGTCAATCCACCATTTATCCATTTATCCATTAATTCAAAATCAAGACCAATAGATATCTAGTTTCCTCTCTTAATTAATTGGATGCCCATCTGGCTCTCATATGGCTACCCCTTTATATACTCGTTTTATTGGACCGAAGCTCTTATAAAGACAAAGAATGATAAAACCCTAATCGAGAAGCCGTTGGGGGTGATGATTTCACAAGTGATTTCATCCATCCCTCGATTCAAAAAAAATTCAACAGTTATTTATCCATTTTCCATAATTAAATTGCAAGGTATAAGATTTTTTTATATCTAGCCCTATTTCCATGGTATTTTAAATGTGCCACTTAGGTAATTTTATGATGTTATGTCAAATGAAATATTACATATAATAATATTTTCCACACTTAGAGGACCCTATACTATATGTAATTATTTTAAAATTTTACTCACAGTTAATACTTTAGGTCCTATATGTTTTTGCAACTAGTTCCTATGTTTTTCACTACACTAAAATTGGTAAATAGTGTTGGATGATAATTAGTGTTGTTCTTAGTTTTTTACCCCCAACCCTATTTTCCAACTAACGTGTAATTAGTGTTAGAGTACTTACTTGTCGCCACCATTTTTTATTCTTCCCTAAAAAGCTCAGATTTTGCCTTTCGGGTCATAAAATTTTGGCTCTTCTTTGGAATTCCCAAATTTTGCTTCTCCGCTGTCACTTTGTGGTCCTTCCTTGAAAATTTAAGATTTTGGCCTCCCGCTGGTCTTTCCCTAAAAATTTCAAATTTTGCCCTCCCTCCAGCCCTTACCTGGGGGACCTCACTTTTGGGACTCTTCCTTCCCTTCCCTTGGTCCTTCCCTGGCGACCTTATTTTTGCCTCCTTCTTTGCAATTTTTTGGAGCTCTCTCCTTGGGAGAAAGTGCACGGGGATTCGGGGAGTGGAGAGCTCTCCAAATGAGCTCTCAAAAAGAAGGGGGAAGGATTTATAGTCCGCAGATTCCTACCTACATTCGAACGCTCCCGACCTTCCCGATTCCCGCCGATTTCTACACCTTAGATTCAAACTTTGCGGGCTTATAACTTGTGATGGAGGTAAGCAAATCAAGGTTCGATTACACCATTGGAATGTTATTTCTCTCCTCGTTTAATTGCATGTTGGTGCAAATGCAGTGATGTCACGATGGGCCATGCAGGCCTTCGGACAACCCCTAAAAAACACAAGAGAAGGTCAAACTAAAGGTTGGGAGCATGTCCAATTTATTTTAAATGTCAAGGTTATATATAATCAATGGAATTTAGGGTAGATACTACAGTCAAATATACTGAAGTGGTCTCGAGTGGGATGTCTATGACTATGGTGGTTCGTATTTCAGGAGGTCGTCGCGCTACTATAAAGGCTCCTATGCTCATTTTTTCAAATGAAAATAGGAGCTATCATTTCCGGGGTTTGATGGATAATATTCCGAGAGTTTCGTATAGGACATGTCCCAAAAGGTGGATGGACCGAACCCTCTTCCCCGAATATTTTTTGGAACCTCGTGCGTATCAAATCGATCCTCATCAACGGATAAAGATCATATGGTTTGATAATTGTAGCGGCCATACCGTGACCCCTACATTGGCTGCCGTCCTAATAGCCAAAAATACAACTTTCAGATTTTTGCCTTCATGTTCTACTCACCTATGCCAACCAGCAGATACATTCTTGATTTCAAAAATTAAAGATGCATGGACGAGACGATGGGAAGCCAAGAAAATTTAATTGATAGAATAAAATGCTTGGCAAAATGCACCACGGGCAGATGGTCAATGGTCTGGAAAATTAACAAATCCAGGAAAACGTTTTTTTTACAATTGGCTGCAGATATTGTTGAAGATGTCAATCAGAAGATAGATTGTGACAACATTTCTTATACTAGAAAGGCTATGATTCGTTGTGGCTTGACATTAGGACTTGATGGCTCTTGGAGTGTAGGACAATTGGCTCCACATCTCCAAGACATTATTGCAAAACATTTGCAATGCTTCCAAGGGTAAGAACTGCCGCATATCAATAGGGCAGTTTAAAAACCATTTTTGATATTTTACTATTATTATAAAATTTTGGCCTTCAACTAGGATTGCTATATCTTATTTAGGCTTCTTGTTATATTTAGTAATTTATACATACATTATAAACAATTTCAACATTTATCTAATCATTTCAGCATTTTATTGTTATTTCAGCTTTCCATTGTTTATTTGAGCATTCCATTGTTTATCTCAGTATTTTTTGTTCATTTCAACATTTTCTTTGTTCATTTCAACATTTCTTGGCTCATTTCAACATTTTCTGGCTCACTTCAGCATTTTCTGGCTCATTTCAGCATTTTCTGGCTTACTTCAGCATTTTTTAGCTCATTTCAGTGTTTTTTGGCTCATTTAATCATTCTTTGTTCATTTTAACATTTTTTTGATTATTTTAGCATTCTTTTGTTTATTTCACCATTTCTTGGATTACTTTAGCATTCCTTTGTTTATTTCAACATTTATTGGATTTTCGAGCATTTCTTTGTTCATTTCAAGATTTTTTTTGTTCATTTCAGCATTTTATGAACGAATTTTTCACCACCCTTCCAACTTCTATTTTTTGTTATCATCTAACACTAAATGCACTCTTGTAAGAATGTTAAAATTACCATGTTTTACTACACATCTGAAATAGTGTTAGAATTGCTAATTAGTGTTCTAACACTAACCTCGCAAATCACAATTAGTGTTAGCTCGGCTAATTAGTGTTGCCAACACTATTTACCAATTTTAGTGTAGTGCCCTCCACAAGCTGTTGCTGCCTCCTCTCCCAACTCCCTTTGCGCCTCAATAGTTCCTTCTTATATATATCTAAAAACCTATGAGGCTTCATCGATTTAACTACCAATTTTTACATTTTTGGTATTTTTACATTCACGTCCTACAAAACCAACATCATTGATCATTCTACCTCTAATAAACATTACATGTCCACCTGTCCATGTGGCATGCCATGTAGGCCTATGTAGGCCATCATGCATAGGACGGTGAATTCTTGTTGGAGGTGGTACGATGTCTAATTGTTTTCTTACTTGAACACAAGTGCAAAAAAAACTATTCTTTGCACAATTATGTTCCAAAACTATGTTTGATTGTTTTCTTACTTGTTATGTGGGTCCTCAAAATATAATAGTCGAATGCTCGAAAGTTGCATTGATTCTTATCTCCTTTGTCGGGTTGCAATGATTTCTCTATAGCAATATATAGGAATAATTGTGGAGAATACCTGAACCCTACTTTGTGACTCCAATGGCATCTTCTTTGACATAGTTGACCTCATGACTTCTTGCACATAATGGATAATAATAATAATAAAAATAGTGAAATTTATCAAGTGTGGTCTTAGGATATATAAGAGTTTTCAAAAGCCTCACTGAATAGAAATTTGCCTTACTAGACCTCACTGAATAGAAATTTACCTCTACATACCTTATTTTTACACTATATACACTTATTATAACACTGTCATGTTTTATTATAAAATGAATTGTCACAACCTTATTTCCAAATGAACCCTACTTACTATACAAGTATTGCCGCCCTAGGTCAAGACAATTGGCTGGGCTTATGTGATCAATCAAAGAGAAAGAGAATATTCACTCTAGACTCTTATTACACTCTAACTTTCCTAATATCAGGCATGTGGCAACCAAAGTGAACGTGACAGTAAGGAGGTCTGCAGGGTCAGCATGGATGCATGATAATAGAGAATTGTTGTAGCATGTGACATTATCAAATAATACAAAAGTCAACATTGCAATAATGCCAATAATGCCAATAATGACAATGATGACAATGATGACAACGTGATGAGTGCGAACGTGTGGTTTTAATTCGTTGGTGGATTATTTTAATGTCAAAACATGTGACATATGAGAGGGATATGACAACAAGGAGGGAGATTTAAACTAAGCACATCCGTCCCCTAAAGTTTCAGGATACAAGAGAGAAAGTGACATTATAGAGGGTGGCATTAGGGAGGTTAGGATGTACTTTTGAATCTTTACTCTACTTCTAGATTGTGAATCATTCTAATACGCTTGGCTACCTAGATGAGACAATTCTCTAACCAACGCAATGACTAGAAATGTATGTGGAGTTGACATGAGCCTCCACTATCTTACCTTCATGGGAAGAAACATAGAAAATAGGAAGAAATGTCGGTCCGAATAATGAATAGTGTCAGTCTTTTCAATGATAGTGTTGTTATGTACAATAATTTTAGGGAATAATATTGGGATGAACAATGTTTCATGTGAATATTCCTAGGGTGAAGAATAATTCTTGTGCATAGTGCGAAGAGTATAACTCCACCCAAATTTCCAAGTTCAACCTGAATGTATGAATAGTAAACGAAGGTTCCCAACTTATTCAAGAGTTCCGCAAAATATTATTGACATATTCCAAGGTCATGGAACCGACCCACATGGCTGAATAGCGTTATGGGTCCAGGAGTGTTGTATTAACAATGTCAGTCATATTGTAGAGGTAGATTTTAACTAGCAAGTTTGATTTACAAAAGTTGTGTCTTTATATCGAGGATGTCATATTATCGAGTGTTGTATTAAAGAGTAGTGTGTTTTGCGCCGCATTCATTACTTGGTTGCAGAACCAAAACGACATAAATTATGTATGTCTCTCTTGGGATTGAAGCAGTTGGCCATCTACCTATCTTTACCTGCAGCTCAAATATCTCCAGTCTATGATTTGAACTTTGAAGTTCAATATAGGTTAGAAATACTGGATTACTATAGCTGAGCGGCAGTGCCCGGGAAGTTTTTAGGCATAGTTGGTCAAGATCCTAGTGATTCTAAATCCAACCGGTTACATGTTGACATCTTCCGGTTTTGCTTCATTCATTTGAGGTATATTCTATAGATTCCTCTACAATGATCCGTAATTCTCCTGAAGTCTCCAACTTCAACCGGTTATTTCTCAGACTCAACCGGTTCATCTGCAACTCACCGCCGGTTCTCCCCGAGCTGCAATGCGAACAATATTATAACATTTTTGCATGCCAAGTGTTTCAAAATATGGCCATCCCCAAGATTTACAGACTGACCTTTGCAGGCTCCGGAATCCGGATCCATGCATCCAAAACCTGATCCTGAACAAGATAAACAAGATGAGTCAAACTGCTTTCCGTACCTCGGGACCTGCAGTGGTGGCATTCAAAAATTGGAGTTCTTATAGCCGCTAAGTACAAAAGGTAAACCTCCTTTTCCCTTTGTTTATGGAGGAAAAATCGGCTCGGGAATTCGCGCTCTGCCGAAATAGTGGTGTTAGGGATTCCAAACAGCGCATGCTGGATCCCTGATGATGAAATTAAGGTGTGCGGGCCTGGGAGAGGCAGAGACTCCAACTTCCACGTGCGTTTCGGTTCATTGGATGGTCTCGGGATTGTCTTGGGATTGTCTCGTTTGGTTAGCAATTGTGAGTCATGAAGATTGTCAATTAAAATGTCAAATTCGAAGTTGAGGTTGCAAGAGGTATAGAAGGGTCAAAGTAAGTCCGGGGTTTTCATTTTGTGAAGCAATCATATACCAGGCTTTCTCAACTGCCTAAACTGTTAAAACGAGAATGGTGTCCTTATCTTGAGAACATAGCCCAATCTCATCGTAACATGTGTCTTTTGGTGTTTGTTTCTTAACTATAGGCCTTGTCATATACCACTCAAACATAGGCGTGTGCAGAAGACCACACTAAACACTTGTTTAATTGTGGCATTGAATTCGGTGTACCAAGTTCATCAGTTATGTGACACCAATCTTACCTAAAATCCCACATGTAGTAATTCTAACTAGAAGAAAAAGAAAAATTGGGCATGTTAGCCAACGCCATTACAAGTCCATTGGACAAGTAAGGGTCCAGCCGCACCACCTAGTTAAGAGAATTAGCTAACTTATGAGTTAGTGAGGATTAGCTAACCAAAATTCTAGCTAGCTAAATCCATGGCATCACCACCTATCTAGGAGAATGGGGCTTTTTATTCCAACAAAAAATAATTATTTTCCCCTCAAACTTTGGCACATGTCATGCTCACCTTCACCACGACCCACTTGCATCCCACGTGGAAACTACATTTTGGCACATGTAAAGTTGAATAAGGAGCTCATATGAGAGCTAACCAATCGCACGGCTGCACATCCCAATTACCACTAACCAAAGGTTGGCGAATTTAAGAGAGGAGTTAAGATTGACCGATCACGGTTTTGCTCAACTTCACCAAGTTTTGAACATGACACTAATTATGATACATAATAATTCTATGGCCCACACCGTTTGTGTTTAATTATAATTAAACTATATTAAATTTAAATAATATTGGTTTATCTAAATGTTATCACTAAATGATATTTTAATATTATTATATCAAGAAATTACTATTTTATAATTGAAAATGTATGCTAACTTAGGACAATGTAAGGAATAGTGTGGTCCACCTCTGTGAGCCCAAATTGATGCCCACATGTGTTGTTAACACTTGTAAAACATTACAAGTAGTGTTTTGTTGATTTATGATTATTCACAAAAATATAAAAAGAGTGAAGCTTGAAGAAAGCTAAGTTTGAAGCATTAGGCTTGTGTGGAGTGGATTTAAGTAGTATGAGGACATACCTTGGTAAAGTGTGGTAGGTAGAAAGCCAAGGTTAGTTAAATGTTTGAATTAGGATCTTTGTTGATCATTTGAGGGAGGAAGGCTTAGGAGATAAGATGAGAGCCTACAAAGTAGAAAGAGATTTCGAAGGCTTATCGTGAGCCTTGAGGGTGTTCACCCCCTTAAACTCACTATATAATCCCTCATTCTTCCCTCACTCATCCTCACTTTCCTTCGTGCTCCTTGGCACCCCACGTATTATAAGTGTGGGTGTATGGAAGCAAGATAGGAGCACATGTGTGTGCATGGTTTTGAAGTTAGGAGCCAAGGCTAGTTGGCCTTGAAGAGGGTTTGACCTCTTGTTAGCATTAGTTTGGATGTGAATGATTTTAATATAATTTATGGCTTCAAGTTGTAGTACTTGAGTTCATATTTCTTGGGTATATGTGTTTTCTAAGTGTCATCATAACTATTCCACTCGGGCTAGGAGGAAATCGAAGGGTGGAGTACTTTTGGTGACACGTTGTCGGAACACGAGTTGATAAATGAGAGGGTCCTTTGAGTAGTCTAGGTTGTAAGGGACATAACTTCCGAGCAGAAGAAGATACTTCGTTGAAATTTAGAGGGTTAGTAAAGAACTTGTTTATATGAACATGGTCAAAATCTGAGGATGTTTGGAGTACTAGAGTAGCAGTTATGACATTCTGAACTTTGCCTATATTTTCGAGCTGAAATGGACATAACTCCTGGACAGAGGCTTGGAAACGCATGAAATTTTGAGGGATGCTTTGTTCTTAGGTTTTCTAGTTGTGATACAAATTTCAAGTCATTCCGAGTAGATGAGAAGGAGATATATCATTCTGAAGTGTTTTCAAGAGTTGCAGACTAAAAAGGCCATAACGCTTTGGCAAAAAATGAAAATAGTTTGAAATTTTAGGCGGTCATAAACAATTAGTTTTTGTGATTGCTCCCAAAATTTGAAGTTCTTTGGAGCCCGTGGAAGGAAATTATGACATTCTGAAATCTGGGTAGACTGACACACTAAAATTGTCATAACTATCGGACAGAAAATGGGATAGGCTCACAAATTGGTGAGATGTTTTTTGCTTTGTCTCCCTAGTTACAGATAAAATTTCAGGACATTCCGAGAAGTAATGGGAAAGTTACACTATTCTAAAATTTGTTCTGGATGTAGCCTTGGGAGTTAAATCATAAGTCATTAACGTTGTGTATATTCCAAAGGCATATTGGAATGATACATTGAGTTACTAAGGAAGAAGTTTGCTAAGTGTCATCAATATTATTCCACTCGGACTAGGACGAAATCGAAGGGTGGAGTACTTTTGGTGACAACCTCGTAGCGGAACAAAGAAGAGATGGGGGAAATGAAAGGCCGGTGTTCAAGACAAAAACTTGGGCTACTCATTTGTAAAAGTTAGTTAGCATTAGGTGTACACATGAGTTTAAGATTTCTTCACAAAAGCAAGGTCCCAAAAGTTAGCTAACTTTCTATTTCAATAACTTCTATTTAAACCTTAATTTTAATTAGGTGGTGCAGCCTTGAGGTAGATTAGCTCTCATATAGGTATCTCATGTGTCAGCCAACTTTCTTAATTGGGTTGTGCGAGCACAATCATAACATTATTCAACTGCATGGTTGTGTGTTCATTCTATATTTAGCATATGACATGGACCTCCACTATCTTACCTTCATGGGAAGAAACTTAAAAAATAGAAAGAAACTGATGTTAGTACAAATAATGAGTAGTGCCAGTATGAATAGTAAGAATATTGTGAATAGTGTTTGGTATTTTCAAAGATAATTCTACGAATAATAATAATAATTTAGTGAATAACATCGGGATGTAAAGTATCTCCTATGAATATTGCCAAGATGAACAATGATTCCTATGAATAATGCCAGGAATACAACTCCACTCAAATTTCCAAGTGTCATATGCATAGTGGGTGTATATTCTTACTTTGTTTAGGGACTGCGCAAAATATAATCGACATATTCGGAGGTCATAGAACTGACCCACATGGCTGAATAATGTTATAATATACTAATTTGAGTGGTTACTTACTCATACTGAAGCCTTAACCGGGATGTGTGATTGGACCCTAAGAGGGTGAGGGTTTAGTGCCTACCGTTGAGTAGGTGGACCACAAAGAACCGTCAGGCATGGGGCCTAATCCAATGCCATATGGGTTTGCCATGTTCTAAAATTTACATTTATTGAGGATATTGAAAGTAAGGCATTTAAAGGCATTCTAAGAGACATTGGACATCGGGGTTTTGAGATCGGGGATTCAGTACACATAAGTCGTTTTGAGATGGGAAATTGCTTGGTGGTGGATGGTAGTAGGTATCTCCAATGCTGGCAGTAGAAATATTAATGTGTCAATTAACTTTCCGGATGAATATTTTGCGTGTTTGCATGTGAATGCATTTGATAAGAATCAAACATCAAAATAGGTGAATCCAATGAACTGGACAACGAGGGTTGTAGATGGGTTGGGGGCCAGGGCGAACCGACCCATACATTGGTACCTTACCGGATGTCTAGTGATGTCACATTTGAATGAATCGGCCCTCAACCTCATAGGGGGTCTTCTTGTATTGGAGCCACTGCATCCACGATATGTAGGATGGTTGATTTTAAGTGAGTGCCACAAATCCCTAGCTGTTCGCCCTCCCCGGTAAGGTACGAATATAGGGGTTGGTTCGCCCCAGCCATGGGTTGGGGCACATGGCCCAACTTTGTTACCCTGTAACTATTTTAAGCCGTGGGGACGCATGGCAGATGTGCGAGGGGTTGTACAAAAAAATCTAAAAGTGGTTGCCGCCAAGGCAAGCCACTACACAGGTTGCAAAATGCAATAAAAACGAAGCCTATGTTTTATCCCAACGCAATAAAACACACTACACTAAAAAGGATATTTAGTGTTTGATACACTAAATACGAACACATACACTAAATGTCAATAACCCTATGAAAGTAAGTAACGTTAAAATGTAAACTCAAACACTAAATATCAACTATGGTAATATGTGGAAGTTACATGTTTGAATTTAGTGTTAGTAAGGATATGAAAAAAAACAAAAAAAAACATGAAGGGTGGTGGTAGTAGGGAAGGTAGCGGCACATTTATGTCTAGCACTAATTGTCAAGGAATTGAAAATTAGTGTTGAGCAGGGTAAGGTGGTAACAACATTAAATATAATCAAACACTAAATATCCTTTTTAGTGCAGTGTTTTATTCAAAGGCAAAAACACATTTTTTTTACTGCACATGCTTATTGTTGCAATCCAGGTCTTCAATGGCCACCCGGGTTGTGGTAACCCAGGCCATGTGCCCGACCCTAGAGGGGATGAAGGGGGTCTGTCGGAAGGAGGAGTGCCTTGGATTTGTACGATGTATGGGCGTAGTCTCGCAAGGCATTTACAATGCGCGGTGGAGGACATGGTGCTTGCTAGTGGAATACTATTGTGAGTGTTGGGGTTGATAAGGGTAAAGTTCTAAGTGTGGGAGTGGCATATGAGTGTTTGGACAAGGATGTAGAGTCCGGATGGCTTTATTATGACATATGGAAGTACCCCATGTTTTCTTTTGTTTTGTTTTGGAATTGTGTAAAAAAAAACCACACAATTGGAAAAGTATTAAAAACGAGACGTGTTCCTAAACCTAATTGAACATGACATGAAGCACTGAGATTGCATATGAACTCTAAACTATCAAAATCGAACTCTGAATTGTGTGGATGTAGCCATGTGATCCATGGAGTAGGAGTTGGAGGATGATGAAGAAACTTGGCGGGACGCTCCATCGTTCCCTTGAGGTAATGGTAAGTTCCCACTAAAACTATTAAGTACACTAAATACAATATTTAGTGTCACCAATTCTAATTGTTGTGGACAATACTAATTGTGAGCTGTAGTGTAGTATTACCAACAGTAAATGGTAACCCAACATTTTTTTGTCATTTCTTGTAAAGAAATTGGGCGATTGTAGATATACAGTGTTGCATTTACTTGTCACTTACAAAGTGTTGTTTCATGCAAATTTTAATCATCCATGACAATATTTCATCATAAGTTGCTGACAAGAGAAGTTAGGGTTTTGGCAAATGGATGAACCTATCCATCATCCATGACAATATTTGTTCACTTATAAGAAGCGTCATCCAAAAAGTTACCATAATGACATAAAATACCATATGACACTAAATATCACATTTAGTGTAGTACACTCAATGGTCCTAGCTAGTAGTAAGTCTGAAATTTTAGTTTGGAAATAAATAATGTGGGCACTCTAATTGTCTAGTTAAGGTGGAAGTAATATGGGCCCGAGGCTTTGGATCTTTCCCTTAAGTCTTCATGGGGACTTTGCTCAACACATTACTTAAATAAAACAATTACCTTACTTCAACAAATGTATATAAAAATAGTCACTCACATCAACTTCCTATCAAAAAAAAACATCAACGTGATCCGCTCTTACTTTAAACTAGAGATTTGACTTGGGTTCTAGAAAACTAATTTGACACACACTAATAGGACTATTTAGTGTACTCCACAACCGGGTCATTTTTTTGGTAAATAATCAAGCACAATGTGATAAATTTGTCCAAATATGAATAAATTTATGGACTAGTGTTCAAGAAATAGGAAATCTTAATTGTATATATTCAATTGTTTTTGTTGAATTACACTCTAACCTCCCTAATATCATGCATGTGGCAACCAAAGTGCACATGATATTAAGGTGGTCTGCAATATTAACATGGATGCATGATAATAGAGAATTAGTGTAGCATGTGATATTATGGAATAACACAAAGTCAACATTGTAATAATGACGATAATGGAAAGGATGACAACGTGATGCGTGTGAGCATGTGGTTTAAATTCGTTGGTGGATTATTTTCATGTCATGATCCATGATATATGGGAGGGAAATGTGACAACAAGGAGGGAGATTCAATCTGATCACATCCACATCCATTCCCTAGGGTTTCAAGATATAAGAGAGGGAGTGGCATTACGGAGGTTAGGGTCAATGTTCAAGGTTGAAGCCGTTATATGAGTTTCATTTTGAAGGGCTCTCAAATTTCAACCCTTCAGTTGAAGCGCTAGTTCAAATCCAAGACGTCAATCCAAGAATATAGAAATGAAATACAAAACTCATATTAAACTTGTGCATGAATCATATGGTACATGTTTCCAGTACAATGTGAAGAATCAAGAATCAACCATCTAATTCCACTTCTTGTAGTGACAATGCCCTACGCTTGTCGGTTCTTGTGTCAGGCGGATTATATTGAGGACTTCAAGTGACGTCTTCATTTTCATTTTGGGGTTGTGTTTTGAAGGGTTGTTTTGAGAGAGGTATATTTTGAAGGGCCAAATCGTGTTTGAAAGGCATTGAAGACTTTAATCTTGAACACTGGTTAGGGTGTCCAAAACATCCTTATACTTCATTCCTCCCAAAGGTCAAACTTCAAAGACAAGTTTTGTGCTTCATGCATTCCAAAATTAGGTTATTGCAACAAAATCGAAAGCACAGTCCGGGGAGTTCTATACAAAAATCGGTACATTTCCGACCTTTTATAAAGAGATTCGGATTTTTTCCTTTTTACTCGGAAGCTACCGAAAGCCAATTTTTTTCCTCGGTTAAATCCCGAGATTTACCTTTCCCATTCAGTAATTTTCCTAGTTTCTAAATTTTACTTCGGTATGTATCTGAAGTTATGTATAGTAAGTCGGATTTTTTTTTGTTTTTATTTTATTTTATAAAAAAAATTGGTGTTATGCTTTTAAGGGGTTGCATTTGTGTTGAAAGAAATTCCAAGTATCCCTAGAAGGAGTTGAACCTTGCCAAGCCCCCACCATCTTGGGGCCAAGGATGTAGCCGGTGTCGGGTAGAGAAGTCTTTGCTTTGGGAAAATACTGGATTTCTGGCTGCAATTAGTTTTGGCATAAGACATGGGAGACTAAGATAATGTAAGAAGTATTCATCTTTTAATACATCATATATACAAACTCATATAAGTTTTACACATATCTTCAAAATCTCGGATCTCTCTCTAAAATTGTAGCCAAACTTTGAAGAACCACCAAAATAACATAAATACTCTAAATCAAGACTGCTTTAGCATTTTGGAAAGCTATCAAAGTGCTTAACAAAATAAAATAGATACTAAAGGTTAGTAAAATACTGTCCAAGTTTCATAGCTTGTCAAATGTCATACTCCCAAATTCATTGTTAGCTGCACCTCCCTTCACTTCATAGGACGTTTTGGTTTCATATAAGCTTTGCTAATGCCAAGTGATAGCTTTTTGAAAAGCTAACAACATCACACATGTTCTCTCCAAAATTCATTTTCAGAATCCTTACCAAATTTTTTCTATGCTCTGTTGAAGTTGGTACACACTTTCATTGTTGAATCTAGTTGGCATCTTAACACCCTCTTGCCTTGAAAGCCATAACTCTCTCTTCAAAATTCTAAATCAAGAATTTTAAAGCTCCATAAAGAGTTGATACAATAACACATCACTCGCTCAAATTTCATAAACAAAAACACTATACATAAATTTCTACAAGCTTTTGAAGTCATGGTCTTCTAAATTTCTTTATAACAAACATAGTTTCACTCTAACACTCATAGAAATCACATACAAATCCGAATGAAGCGTGCTATAGCATTTCGGAACCACACCGACAAGATGTACCAACTCTCAAATTTTCATAGAAAAATTCCAAGTACACACTGAGATCTCCCTCTCCACACACACACACACACAAACTAAACTCATCACCTCCTTGAGGAGAGAGGGGCCGATCCCTTAGCCTCCTCATCAAAGTCAATACTAGCCCAAATATATGTCACATAGGCTCCAACTAGTCATTGGCTAACCCCTATAGGCTTACTTCATCATTATCTATCATTTAATCCTTATCTATCATTTAATCCTTGTCATTCCCTTATCTTAGCCATAAGGCATCAAAAGTCAACCTAAATGGTAAACTATGTCTACCTTTTATTTACCAAACTTCAAACACACAAGATGAAGTTTGAAAACATTAAAACTAAACTCATAACATCAAAGAAATGTCTAAAAAGAAGTTGAAAATAATTCCAAAATGAATTCTACTCCAACTGCAAGAACTTGAGAATGCGTCGAAGAATAACTACAATGTAGTCCGCACGATCAGCCTTAGACAATGAATTAACTGGACCTTCAAGCCAACGTTGATGGCCTCGACTTCCTTTGATAGGCCTAAGACAACAAGAGTATTGATCATTATTTAAACCTTCAAAAATTCCTCCAAACGTCACATCTCGAGTGCCAGGTTCAACACATCCAACCTGCAACAAAATCACCAATGCACAAGCATCTTGTTGAAGGTTTCCGTGCCACCACTGCTCCACACGAGGTTGCTTTGACGGCCGAGAAGGCCCAGTTTCTTCTTGTGGACGCTCGTACAATGGTGCAATACAAGGTGGCAAAAGAGTACGAATCGGCAGTTGAGATAGAGAAAAATCCAGCTCAAGCTCTGAATGAAGTTCTTCATCTTGACTCTCGGAAAGAACTCTCCAATTCGACATGTTCAAATAAAATCAAAATAACTACATCAAATCGGTGAAGCTCTGAAATGGTCCTTCCTCTAATAACATAAATACTTTCTAGCAAGAAAGCGTCATCTTGAAGCTTCTCCAAAAGTGTGATTCTTTCTTCCAATCAAAATCCACTCAAACAAAATTAAAAAAACAATGTATAAACAATGGATGGGATATAAATCCCTTCAGCATGCTCTAATAACGCCAAGCCGCGGAAGCCCAACTGGTAAAGTGCTTCAAGCGCTATAGCACTGGTCCGGGTTCGAAACCCTTTGAACTCGTATGAGCGGGCGAATGGCCACGTGGCTTGGTACTGCTGGTGAAAACTAGGCAGGTAACTACCAGTTGGTGCCACCTACCCCCTGAACATGTGAGAAGACGCAGAGACTCCAAGTTACGTGGTTATAACTACGGATCTTTCTCTTCCCCCTTCATTCCTCTTATCTCCCCCTTCCCTTTTGTCTATACCCTTATTATTATTATTTTTTTTTCTTTAAACCCTACTCTCAAACCATTCTACACTATATTTATATATTAAACCATTTCTCGCACGACACCGGAAGGTTGTTGTAGCAAGGAATTAGTGTCACCGAATCAACCACACTACGAGCCTTCGAACAAAAGATGCTCACCCTAAAATTTCATCACTCGGCATTACCGCCCAACTCTGTAGCAGTACGACTCCCTCCTTTGCAACACACGCGCGCGCACACACACACAGGGTTAATTCATGCAAGAAACTCCAGACTTACAAGCTTAAATTTGCCAAAGCTAAACACATCATCCTACAAATCCACACATGTGCTGCAACCTCTGTCCCCAAACCCTAAAGTCAGATATGTTAAAAAGATTCAAACACCAAACTCACCTTCACAAACCTCCGAACAAATCTCGAAGCAGATCTCGAAGCAGCGTGCAGCAGGGTGAGGATGGTGGGGCGAGCGGAACAACAATATACGAGCGAGCGGAACTACAAGAAGAGAAAGGAAGAGAATAGTTGAGAGCTGAGAAGAGAAGTTGGAGAGAGAAGCGGCGGGCAACAAAGAGCAACTGAGCGTCGAAAGGCTCGAAACCTAGACAGAAACAGAGAGCCGTTTTAAAGAGACCCTATGACCTACACAGCTGAGAACCTCCCTCATTCAATATCCGCCCATACCCTCCGGAGACCAGCCAATATCCGCCTATACCCTCGGGAGACCCAACTCATTTCCGCCATTTTCTGAGCCTGAGGGGTTAAATTTCCTACATTATCTCATATTGGTCGGTTGATTTCCTATACTCTTCATATTTAACTCAGTTATACGGCCGAAATCTCCCAAAAAAATTGGTAATTTTATAATTTCACTCGGCTAATTTACAACTAGTTGCCGGATCTCCCCGATCATTGATCGGAAGTATGAAAACTGACTTAAGGTAGAGGGTGCTTAAACCAACACTTTAAGCTATTGCACATACATATGGGTATGTGGTTGATATAAAAAATATATATTCATATTAGCCTTTGGGCTAAACATAGGTATCAAGAAAGAAAAAATATTTTTAGTCTCAATTGAATATTTGATGAATATTCAAAGTCAAAACTACTAGCTTCCTTAAACCAATCCATAGGCCCCGTGTATGGCAACCTTGCATATGATGAGGACCCCCACCTTCATTGCCTAGAACCAACACAACGTAGTTGGGTACTAAACCCAAACTACATCAAAGCCCAAGTAGTAATGGAATGCAAAGCCACACGGCTACCTCCATGATCCCACCCGGTTCGCTTGCAAAACCATCACCTTGCATCTTGGGAACCGACCCCCTTGCATCCCGGGAACCAACCCCCTTGCATCCCAGGGACTGACCCTTTTGCGCTTTGTGAGCCTACCTCCTTGGCGTTGTGAATAGAATGGCTAGAATAGGCATTGACAAGCCACCCTAATCCCACCTTGAACCAACCCGAGATAGAGTGGAGCCCGTTACCTACCCTATGTGGAAGTAGTGGAGGCCGCTATGAGGTGGCACCAGTAATGGCACCTAAAACCGTCACTCCATGGGCCCATACACTCCTGCACCGCCGGGTAACGGTTCAAGGTTGTAGAGTGTTGGCAATTGGGAGGCGTTTATAGGTGTTGGTTTTGGATGGGGTGTTGGATTTAGCACCCTCTACCTTAGGGAGTTGCGCTAGCTAGCGGACTCGACTCATTCGGCACACCGCACATATTATATAAAAATCCCTTCTGTGTGCTGGCAAACCCTAACTTAGTAGCTAGCTACCACCTTAACGTATGTGTCACTTTATCCTTTAGTACTGCAGTTGTGAGCTACCCGCCTACAGGTCAACTGAGTCAACAACATTCCTTGAACACTCCACACCCACCGATACTTTGGAATAGTTGGGGATCTGCACTGCAGCCCTACTTTCATGAAGGAATCAATTTGATGAATAGTTGTAGATTTTGCATGGCAGCCAAGTTAGCTAATATATAAACAACTTCAAGTACTTTGTGTTTTTCTTTTCTTTTCTTTCCTTCTTTTTTTGGAGACCGAGGGCCAAATGGCCAACGCCAAAAAAACGCACCCACTTCGAGGGGTGGTGGAGCCCCTCGGATGTAAAACACCATCATCACATGTAAAGTAACAAAGACCATACACCAAGACCAAGGACAACCGAGGACAATCCCCATACCACCATGAAAACAAGTGAAGTGACTAGCTATCTACGTACATGGCCGTTTCTAGTTCCAAGTGGTTCTTATGTTGTCCCTCCTACACAGAACACCTCGAGTGCCACATGTTGGTGTAATCCTTGGAGAAGTGCCTTGGCTGAGAAGATGCTAATCGTCACATATTTGACAAGCCTTTTCTAGGTAAACCTTGGCATACATGATGAGGTTCTCCCAGATGAGGTATTTGACCTTAGATTCATGCAATTGTTTGTGGTTTTAAAATCTTGTCGTTGCGTTCGTCCCAAATTGGTTAAAGAGTAATACCACAAAGAAGATGCCAAATTTGAATTTTTTTTCCACAAACATTTTAGGAATCCTTTTGCCAAAGAGAGCACGTTCCCAATGGGAGTAATTGTATTACCGATCCTCACCCCACTAAGCTCATGCATGATAAAGGTGGCCCACCGCCAAGCCCTCATAGCCTAGATGTAATCCTATAACTTGTGTTTGACCAATTTGTTTATGTTTGGAAGGCAGAAAATGCTTCAGGGGATGGACTCTTCATTGGAAACCTAAATAACATGCGTGGATCACTATGATCTTGAACCCCCTATATACGAGAAATTTACAGAGAAAAAAATGTATATGTACTAACGGTAGGCTAGAAAATGGACTCAAGTATCTATACTAAGCTTTTCATTTTAATGTGATAAATGCCTCCCCTACATATACAAAATATAAATCATAAAATAAATAGGTCCTTATTACATATACAATCCACTTCACATTCCAACGAGAAAAGTCATTGAACACCTTTCCATCTAGAAGATGTAAGTCAACAATTGCATTAAACTAACAAAGAGAAGAGCACAATTTGAAAAGAAAAATTGAAGGGAGGCGATCGCCAATGAGTGCACCAAGAGTCTTTGAGTTGTAAAAACCCTATACCCAAATGCAAAATTTAACAAGAATGGATAGGGTGGTTATTAGGGACTATTCCCATATGACGACAATGGACAAAACTAGAAATTGGATGAAACCAATGCATTTGTTGTCAAATTTTCCTCTAAACCTTAGGGCCCTCCTTTTGTACATGTACCTTTAGTTCAAATTTTTAATAGCCTTTTTAAATGCACACACTAGAGAAAAACAATACCTCCCCCAAATTATCTATACTATGTATGGTAATGCCTCCAAAAATACTCCTTACTATAGTCACGTTGATTCGTACATGGTATGAAGTGTCCACCTCCCACGGATAATGCATTGCTTGGAGATAGAGGTGGGCACAATGCAACCCTCCATTCATTGAGTGTGACCACCTTGTGCCAGATAGACCACATGAAGATAGTTTCTGGGAGGTAGCCTTGCCTTTTGTCCGATGCTGACATTAACTTATCCCCGGAATCCGGTTGTGACTGAGGCTCTATTGAATTTTGTGGTGTAATTAAGAAAGTGGAATCCCTCCACCCTCCTCCACCAGTCCGGATCCCAACTAACATTAGTCGTCTTGCCATAGAAAAAGGAAATTTCTTGTTTCTTGTGCCCTCTAATGGAACACATAATTTTAACCTCATATAGAAATACAACCATGTCCCATTGGGGTCCTCCCATTCATTGAGGCATTGGGAGTGGGTGCCTACCGTGAAGCATTCAATACAGAAAGGCATGGAGAAATAATAGTGATGCATGCAAAATGGAGTGCATGCAGTTGAACATTGTAAATGAAAGCTAGGTATGCCTCCCTATCTCTATAGAGCCCAATCCATTGTCTAAGGAGCATGGTGTTTGCGTCATTTTCCAGCAAGTGTCACCATTGTGCTGAAATGATGGTCGTTAACATGATCCATCATCAACCTTTCTTGGGGCAAGGTTGAACTTAACTTGGGCCTTAGCCCATAGGAGGAAATTTGATTCTTGTTGACCTAGATCTCATCCACACTTTGAACCCCTTACAATAAAGTTCATGAGCCCTAGCATAGAGAAACCATTGTTAATGAGCTCAAGCCCAACAAACCACCAAATGTTTGAATGGAACAGTTCCATCAGAGTGCGCCGGGAAGTTGGTAACTACTTTTCACCACAATCTTCCATTTCTAATGTGCCCCAAGCCTTAGACCTAATAAAACTTTAGTGTTGCTTAATGGTAAACCAATTCAAGCTAACTTCCCAACTTCTTCCTCTTTTGAAGGTTGAACCTAGCCCTCTTGTATCAAAGTAAGAGTTGGAAATTGGACTATAGATACTATAGACTAGATCCAAGGTTATTTTTGTGTGAATAACGATTTATTATTATTATTATTATTATTATTATTATTTTATAATAAGATCTATCATCATAACATCTATGAAGACATGTAAAGGACAAAGCTCATTTTGGTACTAATTGTTAGTCTCCAAGCAACAAGTTGTATAGAAGTACCTTCTTCTGACACTTACTAGACTAAAACCAAAGCAACATACAACAATGTGCTGACGATAATAAGAATACAATACATGTCATTTAAAGTTGCAATACTTTCTTAACTAAAAACACATTCTAGGCAATACACATTCATACTCTCTGGATAACAATAGTACACAAGCTTGTGTACTAATACTCACTCAAGTCTACATCTTCTCTACAGTCATATAGTTACTTCTATGGACTTTCTAATAAATTCTGAGTATGAAGGATAAAGAATAGTATGATATAGCATAAATCAATGGATAGTAAATAATCATTAAACAAGCCGATCTATCGTACTTACAAAAGAAACAAGTTTATATTGGTACATTTACTGAACAAAATATTATGTGAAGCCAACTAATTTGTTTATTGTATTGATATTGTCAGCAGATTTTTAATACAAGAAGGTGTGTGCTCAACGGACCTTGTATATAACTCTCAAACTTGATAGCACTACTAAATATGCTTATGATGCACTTGGTTCATAGCATTGATAGATAGTGTGTAAAGTAGAGGGTGCTTAAACCAGCACTTTAAGCTATTGCACATACATATGGCCACATGGTTGATATAAAAGCTATATATTCATATTAGCCTTTGTTCTAAACATAGGTACAAAGCAAGAAAATGTTTTTTTTAGCCTCAATTAGATATTTGATGAATATTCAAAGTCAAAACCACTAGCTTCCTTAAACCAATATACATGTCCCGTGTATGACGACCTTGGATATGATGAGGACCCCCACCTTCATTGCCTGAACCAACACAACATAGTTGGGTACTAGACCCAAGCTAGAGCAAAGACCAACTAGTAACGGTGCGCAAAGCCACATGGCCACCTCCATGATCCCACCTAGTTCGCTTGCAAAACCATCACCTTGCATCCTAGGTACCAACCCCCTTTGTGCTTTGTGGGGCTACCTCCATGACTTTGTGAATAGAATGGCTATACCCCCCACCGCAGTGTATAGAATGGCTAGAATAGGCATTGACAAGCCACCTCAAACCCACCTTGAACCAACCCAAGATAGAGTGGAGCCCGTTACCTACCCTACATGGAGATAGTGGAGGTCGCTATGAGGTGGCACCACTAATGGCACCTAAAAGCGTCACTCCGTGGGCCCAGACACTCCTACACCATGGGGAACGCTTCAAGGCAGTAGAGTGTTGGTGATTGGGAGGCGTTTATAGATGTTGGTTTTGGGTGGGATATTGATTTTAGCACCCTCTACCTTACTTCCTCAACTTGGTCATTAGAGAAAGTACTTCACTTCTTGATGCTAGAGATGACAACTCTAATCATACTTTCTTCGGATAGCTTTTTACTTTAAGTTTTGCATAGGAAGTCCTCCAAACAGAGATAGTATATACTGTTTAGTAAACACTTATACATATAATAGGCACCTCATCGGTTAATCCCGTACCTCACTTTGGGAAGCATGTCACCTGAGAATGCATTGTAATTATGTTGACATGTTGCAATAAGAGAACGAACAAGTTGGATTTCTCCATTTTTATATCTTAGGTCATGCTTGTGCTTATTTTCTTGGAGTATCCATATTAATCGTTCGTCTTTTCTTCCTTCCATGTCGCTAAAAGTAGCAAACCTTTATTCCCAACTATTATTTTGAGCATTGATGGTACCATTTCCAAGTGTAGGGAATCATCAAGCTTGCACTCTTGAAGGAAGGTATCAACCATGGCTTGGACATACGGTTCAACTTGGGGTCGGGACCTTCCGATACACTATTCCTTGGTACGTGCTTTATTTTTATTTTTTTTGAGACAGAAGGCCGACAGGCCAGCGCCAAAGCACAGGAGGCAGTTGACCACCTGGCAAGTTTTCCGTCAGGTAGAGAGGAGATTTCACAGCCGGGATTCGAACCGCCAACCTCTTCCTTGAGATTTGGGTATCCCTCCACCATCATCCGGTAGTTTAGGGTCGTCTCGGACCTTCTTGGTACGTGCTTTAGCTTCATCAAAAACCTACTTTGTCTATTGCTCAGATCTTCATGCTTGCTTGGTACAAATGTTAACACACAATCATGATCAAAGTCTTCCAATTTCAAATGTTCAAGATCCGGATCTATTTGAACTTTGAAATATCCAAGAAATATCTCAGATACATTATTTGTTTCTTAACTGTCTATGTTGAGTGCCCCCTCGTCATATATTGTGAAACTCTTGCATGGCCTTCACAATCCATTTATAGAGGAGGCTAGTCTTTACGACTTCATAATTCACTAACCTTAGTCCATGGCCCATATTGTTTTTCTTCATGTAGCTCTCCTAGCTAATCCTAGTGCAGGTGAGTTGCCCCTTACCCGACCAGAGGTTATAACTTCAAGTGTTGATTGATCTTTCACTTACCTTGGAAAAACAAAACATGTTGATAGTATATAATTCATGGTAGATAAATCTTAGTATTATGTATGTTACTCTCTGTGTTATTTCATGAACATCGGACATGTAGTAGAAAAGTGGTTGCCACAGAACATGCTTGTAAAACAAACTTGTTGAGTCTTGACACCTTGGGGGATATATATGGCGCAAATATGTTGTTTGAATTTTTTTGTTTGGTTATTACTTTTCTAGTAGTCAGAGGACACACGGATATGCAACATGTTGAATCGGTTTGAATCCACCAACAATGTTTACCAAGGTTATTTCCATCTGGTCTGTCACATCTTATCTAGTGATGGGATGGAGACCTTGTTGTCCATCTAGATAGGATGGGTTTAAAAACATTTCTTTCCAAAGAGTAAAATCCAACCAATCAACAATTCTGATTACCATTATAGTTAACATGAATGTTCAGTGTCACGTACCTCTCCATGAGGAGTGCCCGAAACACCATGGGCACAAGGGGGACCCCGGAGTGACACCCGGGACTTATGTTGCCTTGGGCGTTGGGCGTTGGGAACGCCTCCCACCCACGGAGACTAGGAGGCATAAGGGTGAGGCCATAAGCTATGCGTAGCTTATGGCGTGCCAATTCTAGAATGCTCAAGAACACCTCAATCGGAGGTGTGAGCTAGGAGATATGGCAATTTGAGTGGGGTGTTGTCCCGGGAAAGCGCCCTGGTACAGAAGTGGCCTGGGAGTGGTTCCTAGGACTGCCAAGGTTTGAACGTGCATAACTTCCTCAATACTTGCCCGAATGGGACAAGTGAGTAGTCCATCAACATTTATGTGAAATGTTGATGACGATGGAGTGGTCGATTGTTTGCATCAGAGACTATATGAAGAAGTTATGGTGTTCTGAAGCTGTTGGGAGCTTCCAGCCCTAGCGGCTAAGGGAAAATGTCTACTTGGCCCCAAGTGTTGGGAGAGAGACAAAAGGTTACTTGATGGTGGGGTAGGGGCCCTGTCTAGAGTCCTAGAGGCTTATATGGGTGAGGTGGTATGGCCGAATCACACGGCCTCCATGGGCATTGGCCCAATGTGAGGGCATAGTTGCCTAGTATGGCTCGGGTTATTGTAATGTTGCTCCGGCAACGCAATGATCAACATAAGATTGGACTTTCATGGATGGAAGCCGACATCTAAGAATCGGTTACCGATTAAGGGGTGAATCCCGAAAACAAAGTAGGAGGGTTGGTTCCCCTCCTATGAACTATAAGGTCCGCGGTATAGGAAGCTAACCATTCGCATAGCAAATTGTGAAGGGTTATAAAGGAAAATTATAAAGGAATTTGAAATAATGAAGGGTCCATTAAAAGTAGGCAATCCCATTATAAATCAAGCAAATTGGTATAAAATGTGGGCCATTATTTTGTAGCAGAAATAATATAGGGGTTGTAGTTTAGGATCTATTAATGATAAAAACTATCTTATTTTTTATCGGGGGTAAGAGAAGGGAAAACGTAAGTAGATAAGGATTAGAAAAGAGGATTAGGTAAGGATAGGATAGAAGGTTCCATTAAAAAATCATCATAATTTTATGAGTTGGTGAGGATAGAAAGTAGGATTAGCTTGGGACTTGTAAGGGATTTAAGAAGAAGTAATAATGTTAGGTGTGAACAATTTTTATATGATGAATCTATATTTTTGGTTATCTCTTGGAATGTATGGGTGTGGAAGTCCTTTATGAATATGTGTGCAAGAGAATATTTGTATAGGGGTAGGTAGTTATGGTAAGTATGTATTGTGTGTGTTGAATGATAGGGTTGAATTGTTCATTTGCATCAATATTAGCAAATTTACAAAGACTCGGTCAATTACATGAAGTTGTTGTTGTGTACCTCTCCATGAGGAGTGCCCGAAACACCATGGGCACAAGGGGGACCCCGGAGTGACATCCGGGACTTGTGGCACCGTTGGTGAGAAGGCCCAAGTGATCCTAGTGTGGGTGAGGGCCCTGGGCATTGGGAACGCCTCCCACCCATAGAGACTAGGAGTGACGAGGGTAAGGCCATGAGCTATGCGTAGCTTATGGAGTGTCAATTCTAAAATGTTCAAGAAGACCTCAATTGGAGGTGTGAGCTAAGAGATATGGCAATTTGAGTGGGACGCTGTCCCGGGACAACGCCCTGGTACATCAGTGGCCTGGGAGTGGCTCCAAGGATTGCCGAGGTTTGAATAGGCATGACCTCCTTAATACTTGCCCGAATGGGGCAAGTGAAGAGTGCATCGGCATCTACATGAAATGTAAATGACGATGGAGTGGTCGCTTGATAGCATCAAAGATCATATAAATAAGTTATGGTGTTCTGAAGCTGCTGGGGGCTTCCAACCCCAACGGCTAAGAGAAAATGTCTACTTGGCCCCAAATGTTGGGAGAAAGACAAAATATTACTTGATGGTGGGGTAGGGGCCCTGGCAAAAGTCCTAGAGGCTTATATGGGTGAGGCGGTGTGGTTAGCCGAACCCACCTGAGGCCGAATGGCACAGCTTCCACGGGCATTGGCCTAACTCGGGGGCATGATTGCCTAGTATGGTTCGGATTGTTGTAGTGTTGCTCCGGCAACGCGATGATCAATTTAGGATTGGACTTCCATGGATGGAAGTCCACATCTAACCTTTGGTTACCGATTAAGGGGAGAGTCCCGAAAGCAAAGTAGGAGGGTTGGTTCCTCACCTATGAACTGAGAGGTCTGCGGTATGGGGAGCTAACCATTCGCATGGCGGAATGCAAAGGGTTAGCGCTCATGACGCTTGCTAGAATTGAAAAATGACCAAGATAGTTAAGGGGATCTAACAAGGGTTGTGACAGTTGCAGTGAATTGAATAAAAAAAAAAGTAATGTAAGAATAACTTTGAGGAGGTAGAGAGTAGTATTCAGTGAAGGGATTGAATTATGTAAGGTAGCAAGAAGAACTTGAAGAGATTGTGTAAGCTCAAGAGTGTAAGGGAGTCGATGTAAGGATATAGAGGGCATATACACTCTGAGCAATATTAGGATGGTAGAATGTATGATGTATCGTGGTGCCACATGGATAATTCATACTAAAGACTAATGTTACCATTTCGGTAAGGTGAGGTATGGCCGAAATCTAGTAATATGTGTGCTTGGTTGGACAAGGTACTTAAGGGATGATGTCAGACTACCGGTCCATGTAAGGTAGATAATATCATCTACCGAAGAAGGAAACCAAGAGAGAGTGGCATAATAAATTGTATTGATATAAAGAGGGAGGACCCGATATGGTGAGCAATTGGACAAAAACCGGTAGAGAGTTTCAGGTTCCACTAGTTGCACTAGCGGTAGTAACAATCAGTACCAGGGATCGCAGCCGGTACATAAATACAAAAGTGGTAGCAAAATTTGGTAATCTATTAGACCCAATAACACGGTAGAGAACTAGGAGGAAGACATGTAGAATAATAAAGAATGCCTTGTTCTACTAGGGACTCCTACGGATGGGTGTTGTGTTTTTAGCACATTCAATTTTTTTTGGTAAATACACTTGCACTTTTGTAATGGATATGGTGTATGATGTTTTAGTTGTTTATAAGCTTGTGTATGATATGCAAGTGTGATGTGGATGTGTTTTGTTTGAAGTCCCTCTAAAGTTCATGACTTCAAGAACCGTGTTTGCAATCATATGTATGAACATGGATTTTGTATGTATGTAATGGTATGTATGGACATAGATTATTTTTTATTACCTAAAAAGAATATAGACTACAATAAATTACATTGGGATGGGAAATATAAGTAATGATAGGGTGCAAACAAATAGGTCGTTTAAAAAAATTAAGTAATTATAGGGAACCTTTAATTCATGCCTTGGGAGTAAATTGCCCTTAAACAAATACCTTTCCGGCACATGTGGTGCAAAAAAATCCTATGGAGTGACCCACCAATGATGACAACTTTTAAATATCATTAACAATTGTTGTTCACACTCTTCACACAAGATCAAATTCTTTCAAGCATTCTAAAATAAGTCATATGTCTTGATAAGATAAACATATCTACAAAATATTCAAGCAAACTATTTATCATCTACATGCTTTGAAGATTTTTTGAAGTTCTAAAGCTTGGAAAATGCTTACAAAAAGCTCATCACCTTATATAGAAGGTCCAACCGTGTGGGATTTGTTCTTCGACTCTGTATCGACAAATTTGCTTCTTGAATGTTTCATAAAGTGAGCTTGCAAATCTCACTTTTATAACTTATCTTGAAAATACATAAAACCCTAGGATATTATAAGGATTAATTGAACGCCTATATTCAAGTTGCATGTGGTAAGGCTTGTAGTGATGATTCATGACAAACACCAGAAAGACATGTGTTACAGTGCAATTGAACAATGTATTCACATCACAGACACCATTACTTTCAATAGTTAATGCAATCAAGACCCTTGGCTTACATGATCATTTCACTAGAAAAGAGAATCTTCATTATGACCTCCTGAGCTTTGCACTTATACTCCAATTTTGAAATTTGACATGATTCATGAATCATGACGATCTTCATGATTCAAATTTGCTAACTGGATGAGACGACCATCGCTTCCTAAGCCAATACTCTACGGAGTTGGGAGTGCCTACAATAGGCCCCAGAAATTAGTAGTAAACACACACTACTCCTTTCAACTGAAGCATTATAATTCCTGTAACTTGTTTCTGGGCTATTTTCACCTTCAGGAACAACAAAATATGCAACTGTCATGGTTACACTATTTTTTCTAATTAGTGTGGGTTACCATTTGGAGTCACATGTTGCTAAAACTATTAAGTATCATTCTTTTACCTTAATAACATAAGTAGTTAGTGTGCACACCAAAGAATATGATATAACTTAGTTGGTAACAAACAATAACGTCAGTAAAAAGTTATAACAACACATAACTTCGAATGGTAATTCACACTATTTAGACAAAATAGTGCACTGGCTTCAGCAGCATCAATTGGGCGCACACTTGTTATCATGATGCATTTCCTTCACAAACACCCAACAGTGTCATCCATGGGAATCCTGTGACTTGTTTTCCATTTAATTTGTGATGCAGGAAGCAAGACCTAAAAGAGCACGTGTGACATCATCCAAGACCAGAGAGAGAAAGGGCAGAAAGTGATGCCCTCACTTGTGCAGAAAATCTAGGGCACACTTCATATAACTTCGTGGTTCAGATTCAACAACTTGTGCACACCGCAATAAAGACTCTTGCAAGAATGGGAGCGATGAGCCTGGCTACAACAATGAACGGGGAGAACCGACCGCTAGTTACAGATGAACCGGTTGAGTTTGAGAAATGACCGGCTGAAGTTCAAGACTTCAGAAAAATACTGATCATCTTAGAGAAATCTATGGATTATACCGAAATTATGATCAAATTAATAAAGAAAAAACGAAAGCTGACAACATGTAACCGGTTGGACTTGGAAACACTAGGATCTAGACCAATTATGCCCACAATTCTCCACGGACACTGGGCCAGAATTATATTAACTAGATTGGGGGGGGGGGGACTAACAGGGGAGATAAGCAAGGGAAGGGAAAGCAAGGGCAGATTCAGATTTAAATGGGCCCTACAAACATACCAAGTAAAGAAGAAAATGGGATTTGCGGCAGCTGTACATTTAGTGAGGCTTCTTAGTCAGAAATCATGATACCACTAGCGGCTAGCCTTAAGACTGTCAGTTCTTTGGGATAATATTACACTCACCAAGCTAAAAATATAACCTAGACGAAGTCAAAGTCCGTGTCTCCAAGAGACTTCCGAGTTCAGTACCTATACAAACACTCCAAAAATATATGTCGAAGGAGCCTGCAAATAACCCTCGATACAGTAACGACGAGGGTGCTAACGTGCTAGCTAAAGAAGCTGGTGCCAACGAAGGCTAGTATGACCTTGGGGAAAAATTTGGAGGTTCGAAAACTGTTCCTACTTCTCAGGGTAGCTGCTCTGCTCTTCCATCCCTGAGAAAGTTAACATATGTGATGATGACGATGACGATTATTCTTTCCAACGTATTGTGTCCGAATATTGAGATTTGTACAGTGCCAAGCACACTGAATTGAAGCCTGCACGCCGCCAGCCTTTCATTTATAAAATTCGCTTCAAGCTTCAAAATTCCGCCTTCATGTGACCTACAGGCAATGGACCTGCATTTCACCCACCAGTAAGGTTTTGTGACCTTACTTTTCAAAATTCAAGGTGCAAACCTTCAGAGACCTTTCAAAGAATGTGAGCAGTGAAAGGACGATGAGTGCGCAATGTGGAATACTTACAGCGAAGGCTTCCACGAAGTGATGATCCAAATCGGCCTGGGTGGCTTGATCCCATGTGATTCACTATGCTTTGCAGCTCGCCATCCCATCCAACAAACTGCGGAAGAAAGACAGAGCCAACATTTAAACACTCCACTTTTCATTTGAGTGCATGAAAGAAGACTAACGAAAGGCCAAACAGAAAATTCTTCCTTTGCAAATTTATGAATTTAGAGAGTTCAGAGGAGGATGTGGAGGGAGGGAGACCTGGGAGACATTATCATCAAAAGCATCCACTGCAGTCATGCCAGAAAGAACAGAACTGATGGGGTTGCTGAAGGAGCGACGGAGATGAGTATCCATGCCAGTCCCCATGGACCGAAAGTCTATGCCACAAGGTCCAGCTCCCAACATAATGCTAGCTTGCTGCTGGTGTTGAAACAGACTTCCCAGTGTGGAATTCAGGTCTGGTCCGTCCAGAATGGACGACACTCGCGCAGACTGAGATACCTGCAGAGTCACTCGAATCTCAGGAAAATTATTTGACAAGAAATTTGACAAGAAATTTAGAGTGACTAAGATCGGACATGGTTACACCCACATTCACAAGAAAAGTTAAAAGTCAGTTAGCTTATAGACAAAGCCACTTGTGATGAATTCGTTTCAACCTACATACATGTATATACAGGAGGGATGCATTTTAATGCAATATGTTCAGGCTAATGTCGATATCGAGATTTACCTCTTTGTTGCTCATTAGGTTCTCCAAGTTGAATTCGGGGCGTCCCGGGTTGACTGATGCTAGCTTCATAGATAGATGCTGCACGGCAAGACCATAAAATCAGATGTCAGATCCTCAATTATAGGTACCTACCTTACAGTACTTCCAAGTGTTCAAGAAGTCAAATTGCACACTTTGTCGCAACCAATTATGGTCCCCCTGTTTTGAAAGGGTGCTCAGGAGAAGAGAGTCGTACCTCGACCTGGCGCTGGAGTGACTGCACATAGTTGATGATTTCATCGAGCATTACTGCTTTCCCTGTAACCTTGCTACAACCGGGGACTAGATCCTGTAGATACTTCATCCTCTCACTGATCTTCTCCCTCCGAACCTGGAGATCAAAATCACACACCAAGACCTAAGTCAGACAGACATTTGCATCAATTTAAGATGCAATTCTAGATACGCACCTCCTTGACCTATGATCCTGAGGAACTACACTCCATGATGATACAAATGAATAAAATGAGTCAACAATGAAGAACAGCGTCACCTGCACCTGTCTGATCTGCTAGTAAAGGAAGTGGTTTTCTCTTCAGGCATTTGAAAGTGCAGAATGAGAGATCGAGGAAGGAGTGAGTTAGTGTAATGTTCATACGATCCGTCTGAAGACATACCCTTTCAGCAAGGCTATGACTGTCCGTGGCCTGGCCTCTTCGGGCTCGCACATGGATGTAATCCTGCTTGGAATGATCCCTAAGCTTATGATGATGACTTTCCTTATGATGATCTCTCGGGCTACCAGACTCGGCGGAGTTGTCACTACAGCTTCGCTCCCCCTTCTGCAGCTTCACACTTTGATCTCTATCCACCCTGCCCCCTTCTTCTCCTCCTTTGCATCGCTTGGGTTTGGAGTCGTCCACAATGTCTGCGTCGCCCTACATTGCCCAACAACATCCCAGCAACTATAAGGACTTTATTGCTCTTCAAGCAAGTTTGTGAGCATCCACCATTTCCCTAAATCTCCATTTTGAGGCCGAGGATACAACCAGATTGAAGGTCTGCAGCCCGGGCAGATATGAAGGCCAACCAAGACATCCATCCAAAGCAACCAAGACCTTCTATGCTTCCTAAATTGAAGTGGGTAGCTTGGAGTTAGCATTCTGCACTCTGGATGCACTGGCTGGTGGGCTAAGTTTGAACCAAATTGAAGGTCTGTAGACACCTAAAAGCGACCAAAGACCAGTAACCCAGAATGTTTCTTCTACGGAAGTGGGAAACTTAAAAACTAGCCATGTGCATTCTAGATGCACTGGCTGGTGGGTTAAGTTTGAGCCAGATTGAAGGTCTGCAAACTCGTAAAGCAACCAAGACCGGTAACCCGGAATTTTTCTTCCATCGAAGTGGGTAATTAGAAACTAGCCATCTGGCATTCTGGATGCACTTGTTGGTGGGTCAAGTTTGAGCTAGATTGACGGTCTGCAGGCACCTAAACCAAGCAAGACCAGTAGCCCAGAACATTTCTTCGACCGAACTCCGAAGTTGTTATTTTGAAACTAGCCATCTGCATTCTGTGGTTGGTGGGATAACTGTAAACCAGGTTGAAGGTCTGCAGAGACGTAAGGCAAGCAAGACCAGTTACCCAGAACATTGCTTCCACCGAACTTCAAAGTAGGTATTCAAAACTAGCCATCTGCATTCTGGATGCACTGGTTAGTGGGTTATGTTTTTTAGGAGTGCAGGGTAAAAGGTGGACGGTACACCCACCTTAGAGTCACGGTACGAGATGTCGGCCTTAATGTCACCGGCGGCGGCGGGGGGCGAGTTCTTTCTTTTCTTGGCACCGCCACTGTCGTCGCTCCTCGCCGGTGATAGGCTCGCAGGCTCGGCACCACCACCAGGTGAGCCAGAGGAGCCTCCTGGGCGACCTCCAACTTGTTGCTGCTGCTCAGAACAGGACGAATTGTCCTGCGCAACAGCTGCTGCGACTTCGACCTCCACATGGTTCAACATCATTTGATGATCATCACCCATGCTCATGGTCTCAGTTGCTCCCTCAACGGCTTCCAACTCCTGCTGCTGCACCACCCTAATTACAGCAGCAGCAGCCGTGCTAGGCAGACTCTTGTCGTCAGCATGAGCCTCCTCATCTTCATCGTTTCTCTCCACATCTACTTCCCCTGTGGCAACATCAAGAACCTTTAATCCTACGTTGTCCTCGAGGCTGGTCGCCACAGCTGCTAAGCCCTGTTGCTGTTTCTTCAGATTCAGGCTCGAGGTTTGAGAAATCTTGCCATTGCTGCCAATTTCGACAGATCGAGGCCCCCCGCGAGGTTTCGAGGAATTCTCGACTGTCACGGGGAGCGCAATCTGCGAGTACTTCCCTGCCCCGAAACTGGAGTATTTGGCCGCGCGCTCTGTGAAGGCAGGGTCAGAGGTGAACTGCTCAAGGCAATGCGAGCTAGCTGCATTCATGCTACCCACCCCCACAGTTCCGCCTTGCAGTGCAAATCCCCCTTTGGAAGGGTCCACCGTAATCCCAGCAGCGTCCATAGAACCCCACTGGGAGGATGATAATGATCCCGACCTAGCTATGAGCTCCCTGATCCTGGCGCCCTCCATTATCCCCGCCGTCGAAGCCTGCACCTGCATCGACACCGGGGGCACAACCCTCATACTTGCAAACCTCGTATTGGTGTCCAACAGTTGTTGCCAGTCATTGCTCATCATGGTGGATCCCAGCAGCTCAGGCGCCGACCCTAAATACCCCTGCATGCTACCACCACCACCTCCCCCTTGTTGCTGCTTGTTGCAGTACATGGCGGACTCCGAACCAGACATCATCGACATACAATCCGGCTGCTGCTGCTGCAGGGCGGCTTGCCAATTGCTGCAGCTGGTCGCCGCCTGCTGCTGCGGGAAGTGGGTAGGGCTGGCGGTGGGCGACCTGTTATAAGGAGTGGTGCACGCAGACGCTGACTCCATGAATTTCTCCAGATTCGACAAGGAGCTCATGGAGTCCGTGGGCGACATCACAAGTGAGGTATTATACAAGGACGCCATTATAATGATCTCAATGTTGATCAGGTCCAAGTCAGATCACAGTACCCAAAAGCTTCTGGTTCTGGTTCGTCTCAATTCCCCCACCAAAAGTTCCAACTCCCCTGCTCCTCCTCCAACTCCTCACCCGCCTATCTAATCTAAGCTTCTCCACGGCTGCAGGACTCTCTCCTTGGCTTCTTTTTCTTGTTGATCATACTCCTACTCCTCACCCTGCTGGCTGCTGCGGCACTGGATGTTGGTGTCCAATGGATCCCAATATTCCATCTTCTCAATTCTCCCACCACCACCAACCCCCTCACCCCCCACCTCTTGCTCTCTCCGCCTAACCCACCACCCACCCAACTCCTCCCAACGGACTTCTTCTACCACCTCCCTCAATCTCGACCACTCCCCCGCACTCCTACCCCAGCAGCAGCAGCACTAAGTCTAACAACTAACTCACCTTGCATCCTCCCTCTAATTCAACCCGCCCAGAGGCTAGCTTCCAAAACTGTAGTCAACACAGCGGAGCTCGCCCAGTAGTACTGACTTACTGAACTGAGCAGCAGCAGGCTGGGCAGGGGTACAAAGTGCAGGCAGATTCAGAGGGCTCTTGGAGGCTCTGGTGGGGGGAAGTGGGGCGCATGGCGCTTAATAGGACGAGGCTTCAGAGTTCAGACTGACCCAACAGCAGCAGCAGCAGCAGCAGGAGGCGGCAGACTCTCGCTCTCTCGGCGGAGGAGGAGGAAGGTGAGCAGTCTAGCTCACTGCACTCTGAACACACACCGGAGCCCAGTGGCTGTATGTAGTCTAAGCTAGTGTCTTACTCCTCACTCCCTGTGCTGTGTGCTGGGCTGTGCCGCTGTATGGTCAGTTAAGAATGAATCTCTCTCTCTCTCTCTCTCTCTCTCTCTCTCTCTCTCTCTCCCCATTAAGGCTCTCCTCTATCTAGGTGCTTAACCTTTTTGACTGACCTCCCCAAGTTCACCGTTCACAAAGAACTACTCGCATGCAGTTCTTCTCTTTACATCTGGAACGGTGAATTACACATTATATATTTATCATTGATCCACGTAAATGATCTTCATAACATTATTCAGATCCATAACAGTGTTCTGCGGGATTGACAATATTCTGTGGAATATTCTTCACATTCAACCTGAATGATGGAATATCCTGTAGAATATTGTTAGTCCCACATAACACTGTTATGGATCTGAATAATGTTAAGTTGCAATCCCTTGATGGCGACCAAAGAAGGTGGAGAGAAGGACGTATCGCATACAAGCTTATCTCTCATCCATGTCATAGTAGAGGCGCCTATTCCCGATCAAGACCCCATCGGAGATCTATTGGATGCCGGAATTTCAATCAGGTCGGAACCAATAGTGCCATGACACATGTCATGGTTTTGTGTGCTAAACTGAGGAGGAATGAGCAGTTATGGCAATCTCTAGACATTGGTAATATGTTAGGGCCAACTTTTGGCTTCAATAATTCACAGTATTTACCAAAAAGAAAATTGCAGTCCTCTTCATTTCTATCTTCCTACACGGATAAAAATTTGCATCGCCTTATACTTCTCCAAATTTGGTCCAAATCCTCTTAAGTGATCAATTATGGGTGCATGTACTCTACACATAAGTCTTGAAATAGTATGCATCCAAGAGATTACTTATGCTTAGTTGATTTGACACTGAAATTGGTTTTAAAGACCTTGAATTAGTGCAGTCCATGGGCAAGCATGGTCAAGTGTACGAAAAAAGTGCTCCGGTATACTAAAACCATAATTTTTTTGGTCGAACACCTAAAAGTAGTAGCAAAGTGTTGTTTAAATTGGAATTTTTTTTCATGGCAACCTCTATTGTTGTGTTAGATACTCATAGAATATTAGGATGAGATCTTCAAAACTTATTATTTAAAGTGATGCTCAAAAGGTAGTGGCTAAATCCAGTTTTGGATGTAGATTTCATGACCTTAAATATTTTGAAGTTAGATTTTTTCATATTCCTTGAATTCATTATAAATTTGAGGGCAACATTACAAAAAATTGTAGAAAAACATCAATTTAATGTACTTTATCATATTTTAAACAATTTAAAAAAAAATTACTTGTTCAATATCACATACTTGTACACCACTTGCACCATCTTCTAAAATATGTAGATTTTTCTTGAAACCAAATTGTCAACATAAATAGTGTGGCCTTGTACACGAGCTATCCACTTGACTTTGCTTGCACCCCCATGTCATTTGAGATGAATTGGCCACAAACTTATAGGGGACATGTTTTTATGTTGGATGAATGAGAGGTACGCTCATATACAATAATTCTCTCTCTCTCTTCCATGGGGCAATTGCTCACTTGACATGTTGGGGTGGCAACTATTTGTAGCACTCACATGGCTTACTATCTTTAGAATTTGGTTAACCATTTCTTAGAAGCATCATCTTGGAGTTGCATTCGCGTTATGAGCATCGATTAAGAAAAAAAATGCTAAACGATTTACAAATTTTCTTAATAGTGAAATCAAATACCTAGGGAGTTTGGATGATTACCTATGTTTCAGTAAAATTGTCTCTAAGTATTTCTTAAATGACATTTGAAAGTGCAATTTGCAACTCTTAATGCCCTCTTCCCAAGCATCATGTCACTAATTGTTTTTTGAAATAACAAGTCATCAATTAGATAGAAGCATTAGAAGTGATTTAGAAACATGATCTTAATGGTAGAGTTTCCACCTGGGTTGTATGGTGAGTTAAGAATCTCTCCTCTCTCTTACACAAGTCCATTTTCAATTGAAAATACACGAGTCCATTTTCAAGCTACCAGAACTACGCATACATTTTAATTTTCTCTATATTTTTCTTGTATATAGGGCATGTGTTTCATAGTCACCCACGCATGTCATTTAGGTTTTAAATGAAGAGTATACCCCTCGAGTTGAGCACACTAAAGAAATTGGGGATAATATTATAGTGTCAATTTAGAAGACCAGCTATTTGTTTCCTCTCTCTCTCTCTCTACCTCCTCAATTTACATAGAGTCCACTATCAAAAGGTGGCAGACTACCCCACATGCAAAGAGACTCTTCGTTCACACGTGTGTCCTCATGAAGGAAGCAATTTCTATTTGTTTAGACCTCCTCTTTAAGATGTAATTGGACTCTATCTATACAAGTACTTGCCATCTGTTAATGTCCTCCACACATACAGTAATTCAAAGGGGGCCCATTGTACAATTTCATCGGTAGCCAAATGGGACCCAATGAATTTGCAAAGCCACTACCTCTAAACAACCAGGGTCATGCACAAATTTGTTCAACCTTCCTCAATAAACCTAAGTGCAGAGCACATGGCATATAGCCCATTATGAGAGAGACCACAATCTTTGTGACCCGCAATTGCTAAATGGGTGAGTCAATACCCAATCCGATCCAAAAGTCAAAATTGCTTGTGGAGTTGGAAGTGCCCACATATTACCTTCAATTATTGGACCACCTATAGACTGGACTGATGATGCCTCCAATTCTCCTGGGAGAAGGTTGGTAAACGGCTGGACTCTGTGGGCTTGAGCCAGAGTTGCAGGAATATCTGGGAAATGATAGCAAAATTTCCAGGAGAAATTATTTATTCTCACAAGGATAACCTGTACAGTACTTACAGGTCATTTAGGCTGTTCAAGAATTTGTGACTCGTTCTTCCTTCCACATTCATCAGAAGGAATTGGGGTATGTGCTGGAGGACTTGTTTGACGCTGGTTGAGGAGATTCATTTGAGGAAGAGGTAGTTAGTGCCAGTGTGCAGTTGCTAGTTCGGTTGGAGAGCCTCTAAGTGTGTGAAAGATATTCACTCTGATGCCAGCAGGGGCAAAAAAATCCCAAACAGAGAGTGCTCGGCCTATAACTTTTCCAGGTTTGGAACTTATTTGGCACCAGACTCCAGAGACAACTAAATGAGACCATTATAAAATGGTCATGTACACTAATGATTTCTTGTGCATGCACTTCTCTTTATCATATTCAACAGGACAAGATGATTAGCAAATCCAAATCAAAGGCTTAGCCATTTTCCTCACAATTTTTGGAGGTGAAATGAATATCTTATTTGTCAGGCTCAGTGGACCAGTCTCAGGATTTGCACTCTGGGACTTCCCACAAGCACGCAATGTTGAAGATGATCCCAGAGTGGACAATAAATTGCTCAGGAGACTAAGAGAGGTTGATAAGATCCCGCCATCTCCAAACCACCACCTTTCCTGCCTCGAGACATTCATTGTGCTTTTGACCATGCTGAAGGGCCATGGAACATCAAATGCACATACGGATGAGCTCCTACACAGTCTGGCCACTCCTTTGCTCCCGAAACCAAACACCCTGCCAACTACCAAGTGAGCAGCAACAAGACTGCTGAAGTCCCTTGGGTTGTCTTACCAAATCATCCATGCATGCTTACAGGGTAAGTTGCATCTTGTTCAGAGGCGGCTACAAGAGGATCGATCGATGCTCAAAATGTGGGACACACAGATTTTATCGGAGAGGCCGATATAAGAACCCTTGCGAGGTATTGCGTGTCTTTTCCCATTAACTCCCCGTTCACAGTGCATGTTTGGAACAGAACATTTGTTCGTGGTTGATGACATAGTGATCATTAAATCGAAGCACTGACTTGATGATGTGCACCATTTTGGACTCACCCATGTGGAAGCACATTGATGAATCGAGGATGAAACCTATCCTGAATTTGGGGCAGAGACGCATAATCCCCATCTCAGGATACACGCATCTTCCTTCAAAAGTTGCACTTTGTCTACATCCACTAGTACGAGGAGGGGTATTTTTGACAAGGCCCCTCGACATAAACAACTTTTGCGTCATGCCCATATTATATGGACGCAGCCGCACAAATATGGACGAATAGTGTTTAGTTATTTTTCTTTCATATAAGATGGGAGTCGTGTCATGTCCTTGTTATGTGAAAGTCCGTGAAGATCCTATTAGATTTCCAGCTATTCATTCAAACTTACTCATTAGATTACATGTTCATTATTGAATGTTCATGAAAGAATGTTCTATCTTTGTTTAGTGTAGAGACCTTCTTTAAATCTATTTCCGGCTGGGGCGAACCAACCCGTATATTGGTACCTTACCAGGGAGGGCGAACGGCTGGGGATTCGTGGCACTCACTTAAAATCATCCATCCTAGATATCGTGGATGAAGTGGCTTCAATAAAAAAAAAGCCCCCCTATGGGGTTGAGGGCCGATTCATTCGAATGTGACATCACTAGACATCCGGTAAGGTATCAATGTACGGGTTGGTTCGCCCTGGCCTCTATTTCCCCGCTTCCAAATTGCTACTTACTTGGTCCGAGATGACCCTAAACTACCGGATGATGGTGGAGGGATACCCAAATCTCAAGGAAGAGGTTGGCGGTTCGAATCCCGGCTGTGAAATCTCCTCTCTACCTGACGGAAAACTTGCCAGGTGGTCAACTGCCTCCTGTGCTTTGGCGCTGGCCTGTCGGCCTTCTGTCTCAAAAAAAAATTGCTACTTACCCATTTATTGATGTGAGTCAGCTTCCCAAGTTATTAATGTGGGAGAGAGGGAATTACCACATACAAGTGAATCTATCATTCATCCAACATGGAAGCACTAAAATAGTGTATAGTCCAAAGCTTATTATGTTTAATTTCTTGGACGCCGAATTTAGTTTGAAAGACCCCAATTTGATTTGGTCCATGTCATTTGAGATGAATCGGCCACAAGTCTATAGGGGCAAGTTTTTATGTTTTTTAAAAATGATTCTATTTGTTTTAAGATAATTTCACTAATACGAGAATGTAGTACAATGTATCCATAGTATTTACCCATGAATAATGGCCAAGGATTCGTAGCACTCACTTAAAATCATCCATGCGGATGAAAAAAACGCATGAATCATCTAAATGGCTATTTTTAGGCAATTTGATTCCAGAAATTGAGTCAAAGGCCCCGAATTAGTCTAGTGATGTCACATTCGAATGAATCGGCCCTCAACCCCATAGGGGGGCTTTTTTTATTGGAGCCACTTCATCCACGATATCTAGGATGGATGATTTTAAGTGAGTGCCACAAATCCCCAACCATGAATAATGTACCCATTAAAGAAATAAGGGGCCTTGAGTTTATCAATGTCGGCCCCAAAGTGGCCTTGCCATATAGAGTGGTTCAAAACACACTCTTGTATAAGTGTGGTGCAAGGAGTTGGTGGCTAGGACATCCGAGTAGGGGCCGTGAGATCCAAGCTTCGAGTACGTTGGCCACCACTCTTGGCCTAGCCTTGTAGGTGGCTATGTACCTAAGGTCCCCAAGGTGTTAGGTAGGCATTTTTAATGGTATATATATAATTGTTTAATTGTTTAATTTCAAAATATCTAAAAATTATCCTTGGACATCGTTGACAAAAACTACATCCCAAAAGTGAGCATAAATTGGAAAACTACCATGTCAAAATAAAGAATCTACCAATGTTTGAGAATAAAAACATTGAGAGTGACCAAACCAAAAAGAAAGATAGGTCTAAGATGATACAAATGGCCTCAACCGACCACACATGTCAAACTTGGCCATTTATGTCCCTCTAATGTCAAAATTCATGTCTTAAAGACCCATGTTTCCTATGAGTGATCATGGTCCTCCTCCTTAATCTCCCAATGTGATTGCTGACAAAGAAGTTTTTTTCTTAGTAACTTTAATTATCCACGATCGACATGCACCAACCTCTGGCACATTCAACGTGTATTTTGCCCCACTAATTGAGGAGTTGAAGGCTTTGTGGTGGCATGGCTGGGGCGAACCAACCCATATATCCGTACCTTACCGGGGAGGGCGAACGGCTGGGGATTCGTGGCACTCACTTAAAATCAACCATCCTACATATCGTGGATGAAGTGGCTCCAATACAAAAAGACCCCCTATGAGGTTGAGGGCCGATTCATTCGAATGTGACATCACTAGACATCCGGTAAGGTACCAATGTATGGGTCGGTTCGCCCTAGCCGTGGTGGCATGGTGTCTAGAAGATGGATTGTCTCCACCGAGAGTGACTTCTTTTGAGGGCAGTCTACTTGTGACCAATTTCCAAGGCTAGGGCTTGTTAGGGGCTAGTTCCATGTGCCGGTGCCGGTCCATTTTCTAAGTGGGTGAGAAACGGGTGACATCATCCAAAAAATAGGTGATGTCACCCATTTTTTGGAGGGGTACTTGTATGTGGGGTGCCGGTTTATTCCGATTTCCTACTTTCTCCCCAAATTTGGTGAGTAATAAGATGTCACATTTTATGAAGGTGACCGGTAATGAAGGTCATCATCATTTAACTTTTGATAAATTTTGTACATTTATTGAATGAATTCCAAAATATGTATTCTTGGTGTCCATAGGTGGTACGGATGTCATCTATGGAAATATATAAATATTTATATATTAAAATTTCAGTTGAAATCATGATTGTACGTTGTTTATAAGTGATTTTTGATACATTTGCGTCGACTTTTATTTTTCATATTAAACATGACACTTATTATCATATTGCATTATGTATATGTAATAATTACTATTAAGATCCAAATTTTTGAAAACATCATAAAATACACGTTCCCATTAGTTCACAATGAGAACTTCGACAATAGAACATGCAATCATCTTCTATCTCTTATACATTTGAATAGTAACTAAACGATTGTTCATGCATAGTAATAAGCTCAATAGAGTAATAATTAATACTAATATAACATCACATTTGCAAAATCTCATGTAGGTGATTGATGTGTACCTTGCCCTTCTCAAAGGAGTACCACTGTACCGCAAAGATCCCTAGGAGTACCCCTCAAAAAAAAGGACTTGAAGAACAAAGTGGCTTTTAGTACCCAAGGCCCAAGGGTGTACCCAAGGTGACCGGCCAATCCGGTCACCAGAGCTCTCTAACCGGCACATGTCCTTTCTTTGACCATTAGGACCGCCGGTCCTTTGGCACCGGTCCTTGCACAATGTACAATGTGGAACACCCATCCATGGGGGTACCGGTCCTTGGGTGAGGGGGGATGGGCACATGGAACCACCCTTTTCCCACCCGCCCACCCATTTATTGTTTTAAAAATGGACCGGAACCGGTACATGGAACTTCGCCCTTAGTGGTGTGCGACAAAAGGCTCGTTGGCCCACATTGTGAGACTTGGAATTTATGGCAGTATGTCCCTATAGAAGACTACATATGCCTGCCATCATCATAATGAATTTGGAAACTATTCATCTGTTTAATATTGGGACTAATGCGTTTGGTTTCTTTGAAGAATGGGGCATGGCTCCTCCACTAGTGAATCCCATGCATGTTCTTCAATGGGCAACAGAGCCAAAGACGACTCTCTAAGGAACAAGTGTAAAGAGTGTGGGGAGGGGAGAATATGAAGGTTGTCCTCCACATGACAACCTACCTTGAAGGACAAGCGTCAAGCGACGGAGCATTCTTTATGATCTTGCGTCTCACCAGCTTATTGTCTCCACTTAATCATCTTAGTGATGTGGATCTGATTGTGCAGGTGGATAGTTGAATCCTTGGTAAGGCCCCATAATGTGGCATAGTGGGCAATGTCAACGGAATAATTGAATTATGTGATGTGAATTAGTTGAGTTTGCAATCTAGCGTTGTGGTTTTTAGTTGTCTTGCAGCATATGTTTATATAACATACCTTAAATGTGATTCATGTGAAGAGGAACATAATAGACAACATCTTACGGATTGCTATGCAAGAAAATGGCACCTTAGGTGTTCAAGAGGACATGAAGGAGATGTGAATGGAGTTGTTCCTTTGGTTACAAGAAAATCCTTACATTCCCATGATCACAAGATGAAATCATGTGCCCCGTATGTACTATCTTCAAATTGCACATTTAAGGGTTTCATTGCACTACATTGTTCCTTTAAGGAAGCACGTGGTGAAGGGTAATTACAAAGCCTAAAGTTACTTGACGTCCATGTATTGTCACAACAGGTCCTTTCCATGGATGTTAGGCATGTATTGCACCTTGCACCAATGGCTACCATATTTAGGAACAATGTAATTTTTTTTTTAAAAAAATCTACTGCAAAGTTGCAACCCTTGTTGAAACACCATGACTTTGCACATATGTTGCTGACACAATGTGCATGTTGGAGGCTTTGTTCCCCCCATCCTTTTGGGAAATCATATCACACTTTGTGATGCAATTTGGCGGAAGAGTTATGTGCATGTGAACCCGTTGCATGTAGGTCAATGTACCCCATTGAGTGGTACTTCCAAATGAAAACATGAGTGACACTATCAAGCACGATGATTATGGTCTTTGGATGGCGGACTTTAGAAGGAAGCAATGGCAACACCATCAACCTTATGTTTTCTCTCCAAATGTTTGGCAGGTTTTTCTTCATGATGACCCAATGGAACAAGGATAGAGTATAATTTACAAAGCAGCCCCAAAGTGTGCGCATCATAAATGACCATAAGGTGCTTGGCAAAGCCCGTAAACATCAATATTGATGCTCTACAACATGCCATAACATTATTCAGACCCACGACAGTGTTCTCTGGGACTGACAGTATTCCAAGGAATATTCCTAGAATTTTCACATTCAGACTGAATGTGAAAATTCCGGGAATATTCCCTGGAATATTGTCAGTCCCAGAGAACATTGTCATGGGTTTGAATAATGTTATGGCGTATGCAAGGGTGAATGTCACCTTAGACAATTCCGCACTAGTGGAGGTGGTACATGCTAGGAATCGGGATGGCAAATGCACCCATAGTGCCATGCGGCCAAGAATGGTTTGGGACAAAGATTGGTCATCCAAAGAATCCGATACATCCTCATATCATGAATTTTAAGATGTTGCAGAGAAAAATCTATATTAAGCTATGGCTCCGTTGTTCAAATTTGTGTGTATGAAAGGATACCATGACGGACGGTGTAGGTGTGGTTCACAAAGAACAATGCATGTAGTTGTAGGGAAATAGCCCAGGGGTGGACTCTTCATAGCACGCACGAACTAACGTGAGTGTAAGAAGGGGTATTATTTGAGGCATTAACGTACATAGTATGCAGAAGGGAGATGTATTATTTTTCTCTAGTGTGTACATTTAAGAAGGCTATTAAATATATTGAAGTAAAGGTAAATGTACAAAAGGGAGCCCTAAGGTTTAGAGAGAAAATTAACAATAGATGTATTAGTTTCATCCAATTCACGTCAGCATGCATTGTTGTCATATGATGGTAGTCTTCAATGGCTACCCTATCCATTCTTGTTAAGGTTTGCATTTGGGTTCCAGGTTCTTTCAAATTGAGGCTCTTGGAGCGCTCATGGGCTCCTTTGAGTTTTGCTCTCCGGATTGTGGCGGAAACTATTGTGTTCTTGTGTTTGCTTGTTTGACGCAATCGTTGAGTGCATGGATGAAAAATCGTTCAATGCCTTTCTCACTAGAAAGTGAAAGTGGATTTTCTTATGTAATAAAGGCCTACTTAATTCATGATTTTGATTTAGTATATGTAGTGGAGGCATTTATCACATCAAGCTATTAACTTTGTATAAATACACAAGTCCATGTTCTAGCATGCCGTTAGTACGTATACATTTATTTCTTCTCTATAAACTTCTTGTATACAGGGGGTTTAATTTCACAGTGACCCACACACATCATTTAAGTTTTCAATGAAGAGTCCACCCCTGAGGGAATGTGAGTGTTACCCCTATAAGCGTTATAATTTCATATATGTTAAGAAAATTTTACTCCCCTACAAAAACACAATTGGTAAGACTAGTGAATGTTATGTGTTAAGTGTTATAACATGCTCTACTCCCTTCTTTGTTAATTGCACCTCTATAAGTGTTAATTTTGAGAAAATCAAGGTAATAATATATGAGAGCATACATTTTAAACATGTAATCACATTTATCCCATATTCTTTGCGAACAAGTCAAATATTCTCTCTTATTTAGAGATCCTTCCTCCTTGTGCACTTTCAAGCAATTTGGGAGAGGAGATGGCAAACAGAGAAGGTTTGGAAGTTGGGGTGCTTGCTGGGTGCTAGTTTGCTAGTTGGGGCTTACAGTACTTGATATAGCATCTTTCAGGCGCAACAATCAAGGTCAACAATCAGGCGGGTGTTCTTTTGATCTCTATTGAGAGGGAGATAGAGGAAGCTAGGCGCTTGGTAGAGGTTGATGAAGTTGCTACTCTACTTCATCAACTGACGTTGTTGTCATCTGATAGTGAGGTGGGTGACGTGATGAATGCTCATGAATACCTCAATTATGAGATGGAGTTTGATTTAAACAACCCCTATGAACCTACCGATGAGGAGTTTTTGGATATGTATTCCTCAGAACATCAAGAAATTGATGTTGATGAGGTTATGGTTGATGTGGTAGAAGAAGTTGTAGGATTGAGTGTTGCTGAGCGTTCTCTAGAGACTTTGAAGAAATACTTTGAACAAAGACCAAATGGTGCCCTATCACACATCATGAGCATTCAAGGACTCCAGAAGGAAGTTTCATCTCATCATTTGGAAGCTTCTCATCAAACTACTATAGACTCTTTCTTTCGGTTAGTTTAGTTGGAAGAATCTCGTCAAGTTACTACTATATAGATTATTTCTTTCAATTAGTTTAGTTGAATTATGTATTATCATTTGTACTTTCATTTTTTATTTGTATAAAACGTTATGTTCTTCATTTTCGGAAATTTTAAGTGTTATTTCTATAAATGTTATTATCATCGGTGTGAATTCTATAAGTGTTACTTGTTATGATTCTATATATGTTATGTTTTTGCTACTCCCGACCTGTAACATTTATAGAGTCTTGACTGTGCTTCGGGAATATGGTGGGTAGGCATGGATGAAGGGAGAGGACCTGAGGAGATGCACAAGGAGAATGTGGCCGCAAGCTAGCATTTTTATTTGGTTAAAAGGGCAACCGAATGGTTGGCGTCAACCACCTAATTCAAGGTGGCTCTCTGGAAAACACAGAAGGCAAGTAAAGAAAAAGAAATGTTCACTTCGAATTCACAAGCGGGAAGGGTTGTAGGAGGAGGTAGCAGGTACGGTGGGCGGCTGCAAAATATCGACTGACCCATATCTCTGGGGTGTGAGGATTCCTCATCACAGACAAGCAAGTTGGTTTTGAGATGTGTGGGTTCGAGGCTTGAGAATTGTTTGGGAGGGGTTGGCTGAATTCACAGCCGATGATTCAATTCATGCATCAACTGGGAGCTGAAGGAGGGGGTCGACACACTCCGACTCCTGGATCATGAATGTTGGTGCCACCGAGAGGTCGGAGAATCAGTGGGGCAGACTCAAATTTCAGTGCCGCAGTAGCTAGAAATCCAGGAATGCCGATCTCATAATTCAATCAATTACAATGCAGAGGAAGCGGCTTGGACAATAGGGACGTTACCATCATTAGCAGCAGCGAGATATTGAGGATTGGACATTGGCCGCAAGTTGCGGGTTGACTGGGAGGCAGTCTGATTGCGGTGAATGTAGAAAAGAAGGAGAGCTTATTGGGCTGCCCAATGGCGGTGTAGACAACGCACTAGTGGAAGGAGTCGGGACAGAGGTAGCAGCCGGAGGTGGGAAAACAAAGTATTCAACCAGCTTACCTGGTTCCAGGCTGCCAACGGCCGAAGTGACTAAGCTGTGGCTGCTAGAATCAGCAACCTACCACTGTCTGATAAGGTGGGTCCAGCAGGGTTGAGCTGGGTTTGAGGAAGATTAGCGAGGTTAGAACTAGGGAGCAGTTGTTATTGGCTTGCTTCCATGCCAATATTTCTTAGGTCATTGGGTAGAGTGTGGTGATGGGTGTGGGCAAGCCAAGTGTGTCATTGGCTTGCTTCCAGGCCTTGGAATTGGTTAGGGTAGTTCATTGACTCGCAGTGCATGCGATTGTTGGATTTGTGGTTGGCAATCACTGTAAGGAAACGGAGTGTTTCTAAATACTCGGGACCCTTTGGTTTTGAATAAAAGTTGTGTGTTTAACGTTTATACTGTCGGAGCATTGGGTGCCAAGTTCCAAGGGCTAAGTAAGGTCATTCAAGTACATGTTAGCCATAGGCTTCCATCCGGACTACGACGCATAAGGGTGGAGGTTTAGGGCTGACAGGGAAATAATGTGGAATGCACTAGTTGTAGTTTGGAATGAAGTGGGTTCGTTTGGCTCACTTACGTGACCACACCTGGGTGCATTTCACTTGTGTGGAATGAAAAGAGGGCGATGCAAACCCATGTTGATCCTCATTTATTTCGTTAAGTCACTATTTCATTAATGGACGATAGCAAACATACACTATGAGCACCACTCGTCAATGATCGGGGAGAACCGGCAGTTAGTTACAAATGAACCGGTTGAGTTTGAGAAATAACCAGTTGAAGTTCAAGACTGCAAGAAAACCACCGATCATTTTAGAGGAATTTATAGAATATACCCCCAATTTAATAAAGGAAAACCGGAGGATGTCAACATGTAACCGGTTGGACTTGCAAACACTAGGATCTCAACCGATTATGCCCAAAAATCTCCCTGATCACTGTCACTCGTACTGTGTCTAGTTCTCTTCTTCCCCCTATCAATTGCCAAGTCCCAGTAGTTGATGGTTGTCGGTTGCCTGGACCACTTATACATTGTGGTTCCCGGGCATGTCTCGGTGGCGGAAGATTATAACCATGAGTTTGTTCATGCTTCGACCTGGTCAATCCCTTGGAATGGCCCTTGCTGGCTAGGTTATATTCAATTAATATTCAATCAGAAACATGGCTTCTTGTGCAACAACTGTTTGGGTTAATATTGTACTGCATGTTGTGCAAGTGCAGTCCCAATGCATTTCCAGGCTTGGCACGCTTCAGTCAGTTGCATTTACCACGTTTGGTTGAGTGCCCAATGTTCCATGTCACGTATGTTGGTAGCGTTCCAAATTGGTGACCGTGGTCTATAGCCTGAAGCTCGCAGGTTGAGTTGAAATCCCTCTGCTTGGCAGCATACAAGCTTTAGGGCCACTTCACACACAAGACTGAGAGCCCGTGACCAGTACACTTCAAGCACTGTCATTCGTGGACAAGGCGGAGCTGGTCCAAGTTCGCTTCACACTACGCTTGAGGGACCAACGGAGTATATATGTGAATGCAAGATGGATGTAAAGTCTACATGGATTCCTACATGGCATCGAACGGATCATGTTTCATGGTCACTTGGACTATTTTCAAAGACGCCTCTTGGAGGTAGGCCTAACACAAAACCGGGAGACAATGGCACTCCGAACGCTCACAACCGTTGGTTTATTCTATTTTATCATGTGTGAGGACCCGCATGACTAGAAACTCGATGAATTAGCATTTGGTTGAGGGCCCGGTCACATATGACTACACGCTACACTTGTGGGTCCGTGACCACACTACATGATTTTGGAGGTGTCTTGGGACAGCCTTTGGACACTTTCTTTTGGGCTCTCACAATTTCATGGTCACGGCTCTTGGCTCATGTGTGAAGTGGCCCTTAGAGCATCTCCACCCTTGGGCAGTAAGGCAGGCTCTCCAAATGCGCTTTGAAGGGCTCCAAACATCCATTAAATTTCTTTAGGGTGGTACTCCCCCACCGTTACTTGCATATTGGCTCTTCAAGCCAAAAACGGTCAGGAATATTCCCTGTGATGACATGTCCGAAACTGGCCAAAAATAACCCACCTATCCACTTTCCACTTTCGAACCTGTTTCAAGGAAGGTGCTGAAATGAGAGCTTGTCACTTAGCTGGCCTCGCTGGCGGTGAATACCTTCCAGCGATGTAACTTGAGGGAGGATTCTGTAGCTTTGAGGGAGGCTGTTGTTTCTGTAGCTTTGAGGGTTTAGGGTCAATGAACGCTCTGTTTTCCTGAATGGTACGGACAAACATCAAAGGACTTTGTAGAAGACAACATCACTGAACCCTGATTTTCTGATTGTCAAGGAAGAACAGTTGAGCAACTACTCACAAAACATTTGTGCTTCCAATCCAATATCTCTTGCGAGAAACTTCGAAGGACTTTGTAGAAGACAAAATCACTGAACCCTGGTTTTCTGAATGTCAAGGAAAATCTATTGAGCAACTACTCACAAGATTTTTGAGCTTCCAATCCACTATTTCTTGCGAGGAAACATCGAAGGACTTTGTTGAAGAAGGAAACTCTGTGAACCCTAATTTTCGAAATGTCAGAGAAGAAGATATGTTGAGCAACTACTCACAAGAATCTTGAGCTTCCAATCCACTATTTCTTGCGAGGAACATCGAAGGACTTTGTTGAAGGAGAAAAACCATCTAAACTCTAATCTACTCAATATCAGGGAAGAAGATACGATGAGCAAATTACTCACAATAAGGAAGTAAAGGAACACAATAGCAGTGCCTTGGCCACCAAAAGCCCGGAACATGAAGAGGCCAAGCACGAATGCACTAAGGACACAAATGCAACATGGAACAAATGCACCAATTCTCAACCCTAACATGAAATCCACGAAGTCCTTCGCTGTTCCTCAAGTTTTGATCTCTACCTGCAACAATCTTAAACAAGGCTCTGCTTCCAATTTTAGGAAAGGTAGCCAGATTCCCTCAAGAGCATCATTCCATCTTTATAACTTGATTGTGTCTCTCGGCATCAGGGCTCGTGAGGATTCATGAGGATTCATGAGGATTCAACTTTATACAAAAGATGGAATGCTTTTCATGCTCGATGTTGCTGATAAATGCTAGTAGCAAGCATTCCACAATAGGAGACCCGCATCTTTCCGCAATGACTTAGAGATTTTCGGCACAGTTAATTACCTTCTGCAACCCCCTTGAAAACTTCGGCAAGGCCCAATTAATCGCACCAACTGATTGTCCCTCACCATGAGCAGAATTGCAAACTCTTCGAAGAATGACTCTGACAACTAGCTAGCACACCCTCAATTCACACTGGAATCCAAGTCCGGAAGGCCTGCCCAAAATATTTATTGCTGCACAGAAGTACCGCACAAGCCCAAGCACAACCTACTTTTCCAATACCTGATCCCGCCATCTCCGCCCTACAGAACCGCTCTTGATTCCCAAAAGTGGCACGATTCACTGAATCGCAAGAGGATGAGGCCCGGAATGTGGGCGCAGCAAGAGCAACGCTCACCCGCGAGGATAGTGAGTGGAGCCGGAAGTTTGAAGAGCCCTGGCAAGTTTGAAGAGCCCGGGCGAGAGGGGTGGGGCAAGTTTTTCTTCAAGGCCGCGTCAAAGGGCTTGCCGAGTCCCTTTAGCGCGTATGGGTGGAGATGCTCTTAGCTCAATTTCCAAACTGATAGCCTGGGCCCTGGAGCCTGCATGAACCCGAATCTCTGGGAGAACTGTGGCATTGTCATGGTTTTGAGAATATATATAAGCTTATGGCACTTGATGATGCTAAGATACCAGTTATTTTAGCTACACACTGCCCTCATACTATTTGCAATATCAGGCTACTGACCGACCCAGTAACTGATGTACATTCAATGACAAGTCGTAGTTTCGTTGAGTATCCTCCTCTCAAACTCAAACTGGGATCAGAATGTGAATAGGAAGATAAACCAGCCCTTTCTTTTTTCCCGGCTAGATACTACACTAAATGTGATATTTCGTGTCATATGGTATTTAATGTCACTATGGTAACTTTTCGGATGACACCTCTTATGAATAAGTGAACAAATATTGTCATGGATGATGGATGAGTTCGTCCATTCGCCACAACCCTACATTCTCTTGTCAGCAGCTTGTGATGAATATATTGTCATGGATGATTGAAATTTGGATGGAAAGTCACTTGGTAAGTGACAGTAATGGCAACACTGTAAATCTATAATTCCCCCAAAAAAATTCACAAGGAATGACACATAATGTTGGGTTAACATTTAGTGTTGGCGACACTATACCGCGGTTAACAATTAGTATTGAGCACGACAATTTAGAATTGGTGACACTAAATATCGTATTTAGTGTAGTAGTCACTTTGCTTCGGTGATGTGAATTGACTTCCACACACATGATTTTTTTTTAAAGGATTTTGGCTTGTAAAGTGCCACCTCCACTCTTTGTGGGTAAGAGGTGGTGCCAACTAGCTTCTCATGGGCAGAGTGGAGTCGCCTAAAAATTGGGCCCGCCACTAAGTTTTGTTAATGGGAGTAGCCAATGAGCTCCATTATGAACCGTGGATGAAGCCCATCCTCCCATCCAAGGGCTCACTTCTCCTAGGGTTTAGTTGAGTGGGGTGAGTTGTGTCACCACTTTCTCCTTCATTCTTCACCCTTTTGGTCGCCAACTTCCTGCTCTCTTAACTTGTACCTTGTAGCCTCTTTGGTCATGGAGTGCCGATTAATGACGCCACCTTTTGATTGCAATGGAGTTTAAGAATTTTGGAGATTGAAATTTAGGTTCCGGAGTGAAGCGCATTGGTAATGCTTGAAGGTGGATTGCGGAGATTCTCATTTGGGGCTTGTAGTGGGTATACATTCCCAAAGACAATTCAACATTGTTGGTTCCCCTTATGATGAGGTTTTTGATTCATGGAAGGAGGAGTGGCATTCTGCCAGTGTGGAATTGAGAGTTAAATTTGAATAGTAGGAGAATTTGATACCTACTAGTAGCATAATCTTTTGGAACCACAATATCACCTTTTGATGCAATTATGTTAATACAAAGCCAACCTCCCTCCTACCTATTTATACTTGTATGTATGATCTTTTTCAGTAGTGATGTTCATTTTGGGTGTATTCTCTCACTTAAGAGGACTGATCCAATCTTTTTAGGTGTAGGAATGTACTAGGCACTTCAAGTGTATGATTCATGTGTGCAAATTGGTTCAATCTAGGTGAACATTGATGTTTTAAAGGGTTGGTGGCCTAAGATGTTGCTAAGTGCTTGAAATGTATGATACGTGCATGTTGATCCTCTCATACATCTGCAAACTAGTTGAACTTGGAAGCCTCTAGATGTTTAAGGGGCTTAAGTGCAAATTTTTTTATGTAGCCAAATTCAATGCCAATATCAATACATAGCCCCTTAGTTTGTGGTGTGTGCGGTGTGTGTGGGCCACTTATTCGCTTACTAATTTAAATGTGGGGCCATTGTTCACTTTATCAAAGCATACATGTAGCCTTGAATATTTTCCATGTAGAATAACAAGTCGCCACCCAAATTGACAAATAGGTTTAGTGCAATCGCCAAATTCTTCCTTAATTCATCTAAATGTAGCCACCCTAAACTTCACAAAAAAATCTCAAGCTTGCGGGAAGCTTGCCACCTTGGCTACTTTTGAACTTAGCATGTAGCCAATCTACTACTTTCCCCCAAAAAATAATAATAATAAGGTTTGGGAAGGATCTAAAGAGACATATCCTAATGCAAATCTCAGATTAGGCATAGGCCAACATAACGAGCTATGAAGGCTTTATAGCATTATGTTGTTACTTACCTTGTTTACTACACCGATTATCCCATTTAGTGAGGATTAGCTAATAGTGTGTGTGGGAAATTAGTGAAGGTGATATAATTTCTTCACGATATGAATTTGATGCCACCAGAATATCCAGGGTTTCAAGAGACCAAAGTGTCTCATGGCTTGGCACTCATTTGGTTCCTTTGCAATGCTACCATACCATTTTATAACACCTGAAGTTGTTGATGCTGCTACTGCACCATCAAGATTTGAAAATGCTTCTCAAAGTTGCGACCTCAAACTTCAAAAACATCTTAGAGCACACACTAATTTTCTTGATGTATGGTAAATGAGCGTGTAATCCTGGATTTAGCATCACTGTTAAAAATTCCAGCACTCACTAATTTTGACATTTGGCATAGTAGTGCATGTTTTGGGAATTAGTACCACACACTAAATGTGAACATCCTTGGTGTAGTTTACAATGTCATTTGAAATGCGAGGCCCGCATGTGTGTTGAAATGTTCATGAATTCTTGAAGACTCGGATGATGAGTCACCAACAGGATGGGGCCGGGCAGGATAGGGTAGGGCAGTGGTCCTTAGATTCTTCGACAGGAGGCCCACGTGTGTCCCGCTTTCTTTATTCCTTTACTTCGGTCGTAGGAGGCCACTTGCAGCTCTAAATCTCTTTATCAGCGTATCCAAGAGGCCCGGTGCCGCAGTACTCTGGACTTGCAATTATGGAATTCTAGCCCACTGGGATATTATCTCTTCAAGTTTGAGTTGAAATCCCCGCCAGATTGTGTCCGTTTCGGGAATCAAAACACAGTTCTTGTAAGTAAAGTAGATGAAACCATGGGTTTAGTCCCAAACACTGAGTTTATGAGAATTAACACAAAGTCACCCAAGTTTTTTGGATGCTTAAAGAACCATACACAATGAGTGCTTAGAGTGGTGTCGGGCTACAGTGATCCCTCTTTACTGTGACATGTTTGGTTGCGCAAGAAAGCGTCGTATTCTCGATAGTATGACATTTTGACCTCAAATGTAATTCAAGAAAAAAAAATGTTCTATTTTGATGTGAAATGTCATTATGTATACACAATGAAGATGCAAAGGTATGAAAGCACAATTTAAATTGAAGAAATATGCTCACAACATCATACAATGTGGAGTTAAAAAAACTACATAGTCCCATGATGATGTCTTCACCATGTCACACAATACAAAGCGAGAAGCTATTGTCTTCTAATGATGTTTGTTGATGTTGGAAATTGACATCTTCTATTATTTATTCATAAAAGGTTGCATGTTCATCACATCTGCAACCCAAAACTCTGGAGAATGCTCCACTACAAAATTTGATAGTGATTGGGCATACTCACAGGCTTGAGGAAGCTTGATTATTGGTGTTGGCTAACCATCCACATCATTCTCCTCCATTTGGTTGTTCATTCAAATCTAAACCCAAATGGACTTCTCTACCCCATGCCAAATCCACCAACTCATCCCTGCCTTCAATGCATCCCTCCTATCACATCATCTGAGATTAAACCTATGCTGCAAAATCGATATCAACAATTGCAATCCATCGATCAATCGGAAGATTCAAGAGATTATTACCCAATCTCCTAAACCGTCAACAATTATCACTCCGTTATCCTAACTCCGAATCTAAAACCTAATATGGAGAGGAGAGGAGTCCAGTCCTTATACTCAAACCCCCTAACCCAGCTCAATTTTCTTCAAATACCAAACACCACCTCACCACCAAAACTCCAACCTAAAATTGTCCTCACCTCATATGTTACCAAGAATCCAACACCTACCGCTGGACTCTTCCCATACACATGAATGAATTCCCCTACCCCCACCAACACGCTTCCTAATTAACAAAACCTTGGCACTTCAAACACCTTCACATGGCCTCACCTACCAATTAGTCTAGGTAAGCCACCTCCACCCAATGTCCACCCAATGTTCAATCAAAACTCATAAGAAACTTGTAACAACTACTTAAGCTTATGTGAATCTTCTTTAATTTTGCTTTAACCTCCATCCAATCCCAAAGATTCAAAAGTGCAACATATGTTCTGAAACCAAGGTTTAAACCTGGAAACATGGTACCTGAATTATTGGAAACATGTACCATATAATTCATGCATAATTTAATATGAGTTTTGTATTTCATTTCTATATTCTTGGATTGACGTCTTGGATTTGAACCAACCCTTCAATTGAAGGGCTGAAATTTGAGAGCCCTTCAAAATGAAACTTATATGAGGACTTCAATCTTGAACAATGCTCACGTGGGTTCATACATTTAACAATGAGTGCACCCCCCAAGTTCGCGGTGCAGCAAGCAATGATGATCTTGTGTTGCGTTGGTGTCAATGGTTGCCTCAAGTACAATTCACATTCGTATTTGAGAAAATTCTTGAGGTGGAGGTAATCTACACTAAATATAATATATATATTTTTCCACCAATCTAAATTGTCTTGCTCAATACTAATTGTAAACAGCGGTATAGTGTCACCAACACTAAATGTTAACCCAACATTATTTGTCATTCCTTGTAAATTTTGTGAGGGATTATAGAGATACAGTGTTGCCATTACCGTCACTTGCCAAGTGATTTTCCATCCAAATTTCAATCATCCATGACAATATATTCATCACAAGCTGCTGACAAGAGAAGGTAGGATTTTGGCCAATGGATGAACTCATCCATCATCCATGACAATATTTGTTCATAAGAAGCGTCATCCGAAAAATTACCATAGTGACATTACATATCATATGACACTAAATATCATATTTAGTGTAGCTTCTTCCTTGAGAGATGGAAAGAATCCCACTCTTTAGCAAGAAAAGCCTCCTTGATATCATCTAATGTGATTTTTGATGTTGTTGGGTTGTCATGAGTTTTCCAATGGGATAATGCCATGATGCCTTCCATATGGTTGTCGATTTGTGCCAAATGTAAAATCCTTGTCATAGGGGAAATGAAGTTGTAGGGGAACATGGGAAGAAATAACTACCAATTAAACTTATTCATGCTTATAACTTAGTCATAAACAATATGTGGTAGCATATTTTCTGAGTTTATGTCATACTGACAAGCCAATATTATTTGGGACAACAAAAAGCTATGTAAACTATGTGAACCTTATGTGGTCACTCTTCTTAAAGGAGGGTGAGTGGTATATGGCAATCTAGTATTTATGCATAGACACCAAAAGGATCCATGTTACAATGACATTGGACTGCATGCTTGAAGATGTTAACCATTCTAAGTCCAATAGTCAACAAAACTAAAATTTTAGAAGACTTACGTGGTCGCTCAACAAAGAAGAAAAACTTTATTATGATCACTTATGATTGTTACGTCTAGAACTTAGACATTGACCATCTTTGTGAATTGCAATTGCTAACATGATGACAATAAATCCCAACCTGATCCAAACACCAAATAACAATATCAACAATATGGATGTTATTGCAAGCACACGGCAAGCCTATGTTGATCATATATATGTGTTGAATCATTCTATCAACCCCAAGAAAGGCATGGTATACTAACCAAGTTTACCATAGCGCACTGAGGGGTTGTTTACACCATGGACCATGAAGTTGTCCCAAGGCCCTGTAAAATCTATGATTGGCTGTTGAACTCGTCCCGGGGTCACTTCGGTTTACGCCAAGGACGAAAGGTCAGAGTGACCATGGGGTTCAAGGTCCCCAAAAGACATATTTTAAGGCCTACATTATCCACTGACATGGTCCAACGGGTTTTGCGGTGGGAGAGGCAAAAGAGGTGCTCTCATAGAAAAAGGTGGGGGCCCATGGCAAAGAAATGATCTTATAACAATTTTTTAATGAAATGCTTTTGGGGGAAGAGAAGATGAAGACAAGAGAAGACAAGAGAATGGTCAAACTTCAAAAAAAAATCCCAAAGTTGCCCTTTTTGGACATATTTAAAAAAAATCAGCACATTCACTTTTGGTGCACGGTCATTCCTCTTGGTCCACATTTGATTTATGCCTAGTGAGGGGCCCAAAGACCTTGTAAATTGATTTAAAAAAAATGGGACCATGGATGTTGGACCATCAAGTCAGACCATGGAAAAAGACCATCTTCCATGGTCCGATTTCATGGTCCATGGTGTAAACCGGCCCTGAGTAGCCAATCCTTAAAGATGTACATCCGAAATTTGTTGTCACATAAGTGTCGGTGTTATTTCATATTGATGGAACTACTTATTGTTGCAGAGACACTATGTAGCCATCCGTGCAGTGTGTAATATTACCATCAAAGTCCATTCATATACCTTGAGCGTTCAACATAATCATATCCGTGAGAATGAAGCTTTGGAGATGCATAAGCCTCATGTGAGTTTTATTTTGGATTGAATATGAATGGCTGAGGTTGATAAGACCATGATTAGACGAGGACATGTTGTTGAAGAATGGCATGTTATATGATGGACAATCACAAATATGTGTGTGTGTGTATATATATATATACATATATATATATATATATATATATCATGATTAACTTTAATTGATTTTGGAGTTATTTGTAAAGTCTTGTAATCAAAATCCTATTGAGTTGGCTAAAACCTGGGTTTGAGAGCTTATGCACAAAGTCACTTAAGTTTTCTTAATGTTTAAACTACCATACTCAAAGAGTGGCGTCAGACTATTAAAACCAACTTTCTAGCTTGTCCAACTAGGATGGGTGGGCCAAGCTGGCTTGCATAGCCTGACTCGGAATTTAGGATGACGGGTCCCATGGGCATGCCCTATTTTAGATCCTAAAATTATCTCAAAGCTCTTGGAATGACAAGAAGAAATCCAAAAACATTCACCGAACTTGCAAAATAAGTTCCGGCACTCGATGACCTAACTACACTAAATATTGTATTTAGTGTCATACGGTATTTTATGCACCGCAATAACTTCTTTAGTAACACATTCTATGAATAAGCTCACAAACATTGTCATCTGAACTTACTTTCAGTTGATCCAAATGCCAATTACTGAAACAAACTTTGGTATAATTTGCATCCTAACAAATACGCGATGAAACATTGTCATGGATGATTGAAATTTGGATGAAAAATCACTCACTAAGTGACAGTAATTACAGCACTATAAATCTACGATGCCCAAAGACATTTAACAAGGAATGACAAATAAAAACATTAGGTTAACATTTAGTGTTGGTGACACTCCACTGGGGTTTAGAATTAGTATTAAGCAAGACAACTAGGATTGGTGACACTAAACACAATTTTTTTATTGTAGCTCTTAATAGAAAGCTTTTTGCAGAGGAAGGATCAAACCTACGGCTACGTCCCTCTTTGAAGAACTTGACAGATAACCAGTGATCGGGGAGATTTTTGGGCATAATTGGTTTGAGATCCTAGTGTTTGCAAGTTCAACCGGTTACATGTTGACATCCTCCGGTTTTTTCTATATTAATTTGAGGTATATTCCATAAATTCCTCTAAAGTGACCGGTAATTCTCCTGAAGTCTTGAACTTCAACCGGTTATTTCTCAAACTCAACCGGTTCATCTGTACCTAACTGCCGGTTCTCCCTGATCGTAGCAGATAACTCTATTATCCACACAATTTCTTCTAAATTATAGCATCATATACGGTGCTGCGATCTTGAGGCTTGTGCTGCAGCAACATAGCCAACTTGAGAGTCTTGGCTCGGTGAAGATTCCACGTGGTGGGATTGGCGCCCATTTTGTGTCCAGGGTTCAGAGTCTCCAGACCCCAGTGGTCTCCCACCCACCACTATGTCTGCAATACAAACTGCATACGGCACTGTCGTCCTAAAGTGCACCATTATCCAAGTTGGATAGACCTCTCATGCCCTGATCACACCCAAGTTTCCGTTCGGTTCCAGCCCGTGACATTGTTGGGGAGGAGAATGTTGAGGAACAGATGTTTGGCCCACAACTTTTCACATTATTACAGCCAGAGATGCCGACGGATGGTGTCAGTAGTGGCCGGTGTGATCAACCCCCTCAGAAGCCAATATAGCTCCAACTAAGGAAAGGGCCGGTTTACACCACAGACCATGAAATCGAACCATGGAAGATGGAAGATGGAAGACCGCATGTAGACCAAGAGGACTGACCATGCACCAAAAAATGAATGTGATAATTTTTTTAATATATGCCCAAAAAGGGCGATTTTGAAAAAATGAAAATAAAAAATCAAGTTTGACTATTCTCTTGTCTTCTCTTGTCTTCATCTTCTCTTCCAAAAAAAAAATTCATTAACGAATTGTTTTAACAACATTTCTTTGCCATGGGTCCTTTCCTTTTTCTACCGAAGCACCTCTTTTGCCTCTCCCACTGCAAAACTCGTTGGCCATGTCAGTGGATAATGTAGGCCTTAAAATATGTCTTTTGGGGACCTCAAACTCCATGGTCACTCTGACATTTTTTCCTTGGTGTAAATCGAAGTGGTCCCGGGATGAGTTCAACATCCAATCACAGATCTTGTAGGACCTTGGGACGACTTCATGGTCCAGGGTGTAAACAACCCCCAAGTTCAAGCTTTTGTGCTATAGTGTAGAATTCTTTGTAAAGTCCCCAAAAGAGGGACGGAACCTTGGATTTGATCCTTCCTTTGAGAAAACTTTTGATTAAGAGCTCGTTAGCTCGTCATGGATTAGAGCATATTTTGAAAGTTGGTGAAAATTTTGGGACCTCCTTTTCCCACTTCTCAAATTTTGAGAGGATCGTAGGATCTAGAATGGGATATTTGCATGGAAGCTGCTATCCTAATCCTGGATTGGCTAGGCCCACCCATCCTAGTAGGACAAGCTAGAAAGGTTGTTTTTGAAAGCATGACACCACTCTTTGTGTATGATAATTCGAGCATCAAGAAAACTTGGGTGACTTTGTGTTAATTCTCATAAACTCATGGTTTGGGACTAAACCCATCGTTTCATTTGCTTTACCTTACCCTAGTGTCAAGGGAAGATTTTGGGCAAAATCGGTCAAAATCCTAGTGTTTCAAAGTCCAACATGTTCCATGTTATGATCTTTCGGATTTTCTTTATGAATTTCAAGTATATCCCATAGATTCCTCTACAATGATCGGTTTTTTTCTTGAAGTCTTGGACTTCAACCGGTTATTTCTCGAACTCAACCTGTTCAACTATAAGGTTGGGGCGAACCAACCCGTACACTGGTTCCTTGGAGGCAAGGGTTTAGGCATCCAACAAGGAACAAGTGTATGGGTTGGTTCGCCCAAATCTCAACTATAACTCGCCATCACTTCTCCCCGTTCATTGGTGCTATATATTACAATCGGGAATACATAGATCCCTTTTGATATTTCTGAATTTACCGATACATATTTTCTATGAGGAAGATGTGCCTAATTCAATGCATCTTCTTAAATGGACACCTATATTTTGAGTGGTGAATGGTTGGGTATGGATCTAAGAATGGACACCAAAAAGACATGTTGAAATGAGACTGGAACATGCTCCATATTTATTAATCTTTCTAGACGCAATAGTCAACACAATTGGGAAGACCTACATGATCATTTGATGATTTAGAAATCTTCACTAAATTGACTAAGATACCCATATGAGCTTCAAAAATGATGAGGTAAGTGGCTACGAGCATGATTTGGATTTGTTGATCATCTTGCACTAATTGCATGCTTGATTTTTTTTACAAGAAGTAGGTGCAAAACTATAAGTGTCCATTTAAGATCCAGTTACCTAATTGAAGGGAGGGGGGGATTTGACCCTTATTACCACCTTTTTATTGGCTAAGGGTTCATGGTGTCTACGAATCTCATCCATGAGGAAGGTAATAAGACTTTAATATGCAACAAATTGATTTGTAGCCTTTAAATGTCTATTTTGGAACAATTTTCTAAAATTGCATCAAAAACATTGAATCGGTAGAATGAAGTTAAGTTGAAATGAAGAAGCCCTCAACCCTATAATGAGTTTATTTTTATACTAACCCCTTCATCCACGATGACTCTAGGCCACTTACATAGTGCCCCAAGTCCTAAGCCCCACTTCACTTGAGGCCAATCCATGTAGTCTCAGCCGTTGAGAGCCTAGAAGTTGGGACCTACCACTTCATATAGTGCCCCAAGTCCTGAGCCCCACTTCACTTGAGGTCCGTCCATGTAGGCTCAGTCATTGAGAGCTTGGAAGTTGGGACTTACCACTTCATATGGGGTCCCAAGTCCTAAGTCTCAAGTATGATATGGATGCTTGCATGGCATCACTTTTTGGAGGTGAGGCTGGAGACTTGTCTTGAGAGTTGGATCGAGTGAAAGCTAGACCCAACTCGCAACTCAAGTCCAAAGAATTTTTTGCATCAAACAATCAAGATTTGACATAGATTCCCATACAAACCATTTAAACCATACATTAATGGGTTCTTAAAGCTCAAAAGTTGGGACTATGCCTCCATGTTGGCACTTGTTAACGTGAGTGGTGACTTGGGACTTGGGACTTGGGACCCCATGTGAACCAGGCCTAAGTTCATACAACTGCCACAAAACCCAAGCCTTGTCTTTTGGCATCCCAAAGCATAGGACAACTTGCATTTAACAAATGGATTTGTTCATCTTCTCATAGAGGATAAGGGAATTTGGACACGCTAAAATGGGCTCTCAACACTAAATATTTTTATTTAGTGTCACTTAATATAAGGAGTTACACAATGCTATATATTTTTGCTATTAATGTTTTTTTTTACCAAGTAAAAATGTCAATGTTCTATTATGTCCAAACAACCAATTTGACCTTTACTGGCACCACCAAAAAAAAAACAAAAAAAACGAGATATACAATCAATAGTCATAGTATTGCATAATTTCATATAGTAAGTGGACAATATTTAGTGTAGTACCCACAAGCTTTTGGATGTTTACATAGGCACTAACTTATTACACCATCAGAGTATGTGAATGCAAGATGGATGTAAAGACTACATGGATTCCTACATGGCACCGAATGGATCATGTTTCATGATCACTTGGACTATTTTCAAAAACCGCCTCATGTAGTGTGGTCACGGATCCTCAAGTATAGTGTGAAGTCATATGTGACCGGGCCCTCAACCAAATGCTATTTCAATGAATTTCCATTCATGTAGGTCCTCACACATGATGGAATAGAATAAATCAACGGTTGTGAGCATTCAGAGTGCCATGGTCTCCTAGTTTTGGCTCATGTGTGAAGTGGCCCTAACTTATCATCAGTTCTAAGGTAGAGGGTGCTAAAACCAACACCCCACCCAAAACCAACACTTATAAATGCCTCCCAATCACCAACACTCTACTACCTTGAAGTGTTCCCCATGGTGTAGGATTGTATGGGTCCACAGAGTGACGCTTTTAGGTGCCATTAGTGGCGCCACCTCGTAGCGACCTCCACTACCTCCATGTAGGGTAGGTAACGGGTTCCACTCTATCTCGGGTTGGTTCAAGGTGGGTTTAAGGTGGCTTGTCAATGCCTATTCTAGCCATTCTTTACACTGCGGCGGGGGTTATAGCCATTCTATTCACAAAGTCATGGAGGTAGGCCCACAAAGCACAATGGGGGTTGGTACCCATGATGCAAGGTGATGGTTTTGCAAGCGAACTCGGTGGGATCATGGAGGTGGCCATGTGGCTTTGCACATCATTACTAGTTGGGCTTAGATCTAGCTTGGGTCTAGTACCCAGCTATGTTGTGTTGGTTCTAGGCAATGAAGGTGGGGCTCCTCATCATATCCAAGGTCGTCGTACACATGACCTATATATTGGTTGAAGGAAGCTAGTGGTTTTGACTTTGAATATTCATCAAATATCTCATTGAGGTTTAAAATATTTTTTCTTTCTTTATACCTATGTTTAGAACAAAGGATAATATGAATATATATTTTCTATATCAACCATGTAGCCATATGTATGTGCAATAGCTTAAAGTGTCGGTTTAAGCACCCTCTACCTTAATAGCAAGCATCAAATGGATAGAGGACCACCAACATATGTGGTTGCTACTTTTGCAAAATTTAGTTCTATCATACACATGAATAGTATCGTAGCGTTTGGGGGGCAATATTTGAAATGTTGATCTTCCAAGTGATATAGAAAACTCAAATGATGCAAGTGCAATAATGACCTGGGGAGTGCACTCCATTGTCAAGTTGAACACCACGTGCGATTAAAAAAATCTACTTTTTACATAAAGCATCACCAAAATGGGTCAATTTTTTTTTCATGAGTAGATATACACAATATCTATTACATAGTAAAAATAAGTAACCAAATTTGATGATTTGTTTTTTAATATAACATACCGTTTCTAACTAGAATGATGCAGAATTGAACTAAAAAACTTACTACAAAAATTGAAGATGACTGAAATTTTCAAAAATATATAAAATATATATTATCAATGATTATGTATATGTAGAAAAAATATCATAATTTTTAGAATAATCTATGGCATATAATATAAGGTAGCAAACTTTTATCACACGTGGTTATGAAATGTAAAGGGGTGTGATCACCCCGAGAATAATGACTCCTCACCAAGATATTTTAAAACTACGTATGCCCAAATACATGTTTGCATGAGACACGACATCCAACATAGAATCAATATCAAACACTAAGAGTTTGCTTGCGACATGGTCTAGGGTGCTAAAATTTGACAACAGTCTTCACTAATGACTTTACGGTTGTCGAAATCATCTACCATAATGCTTGGAGTAACATCATTCAATTAAGAAATTAAATTAGGAAGCATGGTGATTTAAGAGCAGAGAATCAAGATTCCCTTCAACGTAATTATGTTAGTCAATGATGCATTGATGAGATGCATTTTTTTCCTTTTTTGCGACAGAAGGCCGACAAGCCAGCGCCAAAGCACAGGAGGCAGTTGACTACCTGGCAAGTTTTTCCGTCAAGTAGAGAGGAGATTTCACAGCCGGGAATCAAACCGCCAACCTCTTCCTTGAGATTTGGGTATCCCTCCCCCATCATCTGGTAGTTTAGGGTCATCTCGGACCAATGATGAGATGATGAGATGCTTTGTAAGGACAACGTTTCTCACCTCCGAGGAAAGGTAGGCTCACAACCTTGACAGTTCTTCCCGTAAACCGGCTTCATTGTGGGTTGTATTCTTCCATTTAGATCTATGAATTTGCTTCGATTCTTCCAAAATAATAATTAGTAAAACACCAATTTCCAGAGTAAAGTAGGGGCTAGAAAAGGATAGGACAATCATAACATTATTCATATCCATAACAGTGTTTTGTGTTACTGACAATAGTCCACACAATATTCCCGGATATTCTCCACATTCAGACTATTGTCAGTCCCACAGAACATTGTTATGGATCTTAATAATGTTATGATTATGATGAAACGGTTAAGTGAATTTAAGATGCCACTTGAGTTTCTTATGATCTCCCTAGTTAGGTCAAAGGTGTTGAGAGGGAGGGAATTACCACATGCGAACAAACCTGTCATCCATGTGCAACTCAAAAACTTGACCCCCAATAACTTTTTGGCTGCTTCATCTCTAATGACTTAAATTAGACTAATTCATGCCCGTATTTGAAGCTAATTTCATTGTCAAAGACACTAAAAACAAGTCACTTGTGAACTGCATACTATTTCACAACTTTAACATTGGATGAAAGTCTAGAGATGAGTTCGTATGTTATAATTCCCTCTAGTTGCTTAGAGTGAGATCTCAAGGAGGTCGCTAGCAAAAATCGTAGAAACAACGTGCGATAAAAAATAGGGTCTAATATATTCATTGTAGATAAATTTTGCAAAAAAAGCGTAAATATAATGTAGGGGTTTTTAAAATAGTGAAACATGTTAACATGTGAAATACCATCACATATAATGGCCTCTTTTATCTAGTCAATACATGTAAAATAGCGTGGAAACAATTACTAGGGGTAGCGGGTCTAGGGTAGGATTTGTGCTAGTGGATGAAAAGAGGTAATTTTCTATTGAAAAATCTTGGATGGATGACTTCGTAGGCTGGTTGGCTTGAATGTTACTGAACCAATGTATCCAATGTGGAGTTGATATTCTCTACCTACGTGCCGGGAGGGAGAATTTCAACGCGTTGTTTGAATTGCAATCTTCGTTCCAATTTTCTTTGGCAATATAAGTAAAATAGGGTATTTTTAAATGATTCTTAAACAATTTATAATTACTGATAGGGTGTATTAAAATACAAGCATTTACCTTTATTTTGAAAAATACCATACCTTATAATTTTTTCTACAAGGTAAATAGCCCCCCGATAAATAGGTCCTGAGCGCACATGTATGTATTAATTACAGAGGGAGTGACCTCCTCAAGAGTGTGGTTTGAGTGACTTGTGGTTTGGCTCCAAGAGAAGTAAGGAGCTTCATCATTTTTATGTTCTATAACCTCACTAGAAGGATCATGGTCTCTAAAACTCGCTTGAACTAGGATTTTTAAGTATATTTAGATTTATGCATGCATGACTTTGGATAATTCCATCAGCCAATATGATGTACACTAGATTGCAAAACCACACAAATATGGTGGTTGGTAAACATGGAATACAAACATTCAAAGTTGTAGTTGTTACGTTATTGCTTTTACTATTGTCATTTGATGTTTTTGTCCTCACAAGTGCATCCCTTATTATTTTTGGACTAGTGGTTTGTCTGAATATACTTAAATATCAATTCTTGGCTTTTACACAAACCAACTTCATGTCATTTGAAAGGACCATTTGGGTGTTCACGTTTACACCCTAGTGATATGGCTCGAGGACATGGTCATTTTGACTAATTTGTGTCAAAACATGTGGTCACTTTGAGTTGCGTACACATATATGATCACTTTGTAAGTTCCTAGTCATGTGGCCCTGCAACCCTTTCAGATTTGCAAAGCCTAAGATAATAACGGAAACTAAAAGCCTAAGATGTACTTCAAGGAAGGTTAAATATCTTGGAAATTTTTCAAAACAATTCATAGACATGAGAAACTATAACAATTTTACATAAGTTTTTTTTAAATAATATATTCATATGGGTCACTATGAAATTAAACCCCCTATATACAAGAAGTTTATAGAGAAAAAAATGTAGATGTACTAACAACATGCTAGAAAATGGAGTCATGTATTTATACTAAGGTTTTTAAAATTTTAACATGATAAATGCTTCCACTATACACACAAAAGGTAAATCATGAATTAGATAAGCATTTATTACATATAAATTCCACTTTCACTTTTTAGTGAGAAAGTCATTGAACATTTTTTCATTCATAGCATGTAACTCAATGATTGCATCAAACAAACAAAGACAAGAGCACAATAAGTTTGCCACAATCCAAAGAGAAAAACTCAATTTGTAAAAACTTAGAACCCAAATGCAAACCCTAACAAGAATGGACAGGGTAGTCACTGATGACTGTTACCATATGACATCAATGGATGGCGTGATTTAAACTAAACTAACACATGTATTGTCAAAAAAAACTCTCTAAACTTTAGGGCCCCCTTTTGTACATCTATCTTCACTCCAAAATTCTCAATTTCCTTTTTAGATATCCAAACTAAAGAAAAATAATACATCTCCTTTATGTATAATATGTAAACAAATGCCTTAATATAATAACCCTTCTTACACTAAAGTTAATTCATACATCGAATGAAGAGTCCACCCCTAGGGTTAAACAACTAGGAAAAATTCATAGATATGAAAAACCATAAACAAGCTATATATATATAATGAGTTTATGTGCAACCTAGAAGAATTTGCAATTTTTTTATAAAACGAGCCTTTTGCTATCCATTGATGTTTATTATTCATTTTTATTTATTATTTATTTTAATATTTACTAGTTGTAATTATGTGCGATATCTCAATTACCGAATAACTTCATTACCTTCTAGCTATGTGCACATGTGATGTGAGCGGGATCGATGGTGAAGGACTTACTTTAGGATCCATGAGGTGCCATATTCAAATCCCCTTCACTACCATTTCTAACATGCTAGCACCCCTACGCTCCTACTATGTAGGTACTTGAGAAATATTGAAGGTCTCATGAAAAGTGTAAAGCGAAACATGAATCCCCTTGGCTTGTAAAATTTCAAATGTTTTAACACCACTTGGTGATATGCAATAAAGTATTTTTAACCATCTAAGTAGAACATGGTTGTTGCGACACGACCTTGACCAAAACATGTCAATTGTAGCTCAAATAGTACCGTCTTTCATGCCCAAAAAGTCTACTAACACTGGTAGAAAATGTGGTCCTAGAACACAATTGCCATTTGACATGGGCGGTCATTGCAACATGACCCCATATACAGGTGTCAAGTCTGATCTACAAATACCATAAACTCGATTTATTAATTATTATTTTTAAATTTTATTCATTTTTCGAACACAAGGAACGCTTGACCACCTAGCTAGTTTTCTATCAAGTAGAGAGACGAGTTCATGGCTAGGAATTGAACCGCCAACCACTCCATTCGGTTTGGGTACCTCTCCACTATCATATGGTAGTTTAGGGTCATCTTGGACCATCATCCTAAACTGGATTCAACACATCTAAATGGGATCATGTTGGAATGACTGCCCGTGTCAAATGGCAAGTGTGTGTTCTAGGCCCCACAATCCTACTAGTGTTAGTGCGCGTTGGCGGCCGAGACTCGTAGACCAGAAGGGCATCCCATGGTTTTCATAGTACACTTCAACACTATTTACTTTCTTATGCCAGTGGCAATGTTTAAGATTGAAGCCCTCATATGAGTTTCATATTGAAGGGCTCTCAAATTCCAGCCCTTCAGTTGAAGGGCCAGTTCAAATGCAAGACGTCAATCCAAGAATATAAAAATGAAATACAAAACTCATATTAAACTTGTGCATGAATTATATGGTACATGTTTCCAGTACAATGTGAAGAATTAGAAATCAACCATCTAACTCCATTCTTGTAGTGACAATGCCATACGCTTGTTGGTTCTTGTGGCGGGTAGACTATATTGAGGACTTCAAGTGACGTCTTCATTTTCAAGTTTGGGGTTGCGTTTTGAAGGGTTGTGTCGAGAGAGGTATATTTTGAAGGGCCAAATCGCGTTTGAAGGGCATTGAAGACTTCAATCTTGAACACTGGCCAGTGGTCACAGGATGCTTGATAAGGAAGGTTGGACCTGCAACGACTATGATTGCCAACTCCTCTTATCCAGCCATGAAATCAGCTGGCGCAAAGTTCACCTACTAGGGTTCAAGCACACAAAACTGGAGTAATGAATTTGGACGGTCTAAACATGCGGTGTCTTTACATATTGTTACCTAAATTTGCACTATCTAAGGTAGAAACACCTAAAACGGTGAATGACCACTACTGGTGCCCTGTGAGGCCAAACCCCCCACCCTTAAGCGTCCGTAGTCCGAGTAGTGGGTTTGGGCTCACATTCCTCCGCGGTATTGGATTTGGACTTGGATGAGTCCATAGTGCAAGGTTCACCCTTCAAGTGGTCTTGGATTTAACTTTGGTCTTTGCTTCCTTTGTCTTGCCATCGCGAGAGTGCTCCACATTCTCCATTAATTTGTGCACGTGGTTTATTTTTAAAGATAGGATGCAAGTGTTAAAAAACACTATTCTCTATAGTCAATCTCAAATACATTTACTTGTGAAAGCCACACATAACACTAACTAGCATAATGTAACTAACTACTTGTCTATGAGCTAATTAAGTAGGCTATCTACTAAGCTCCTTCATGAACCCATCTCTTTACTTTCTAATTACATAAACCTAGCTCCTTCATAAACCCAACTCCTTCATGAACCCAACTCCTTAGCTTCTAACTAAATAAACCCAGCTCCTTCGTAAACCCAGCTTCTTAGCTTCTAACTAAACAAACCCAGCTCCTTTATAAACCCAGCTCCTTCATAAACCCAGCTCCTTCATGAACCCAGCTTCTTAGCTTCTAACTAAACAAACCCAGGTCCTTCATAAACCCAGCTCCTTCATGAACCCACAACTTTGTAGTTGTAATCCCCAACTACCTCACTAATTATTCAAGCCCTTAACTAATCTTCCTACCTAATTTTCCTAATTCTACTAACAACCCCTTTCTAATCACACAATTCTTCTCTAATCCTAAAATCCTAAAATCCTAGAGAGGAGAGGGGGAGAGAGAATTTCCTAACTTCACTAAGACTAACTAATCCACACAAGTATATTTTTGCACTCATCACAACCTCAAGTGCTCAACTCTTAAACATGGAACTTGCAACCACGTGTATTCAAAACATGAACTTTAAGTACCACAAATTGGAATCATGAATTAACTTTAAAATCCTTCACGTCAACACTAATTCTACCAAGAGGTCAAGCCCTCTTCAAGGCTAACAAGCCTTGGCTCTCAAACTAAAAACTAAGCACACACATGTGCTCCAATATGGCTTCCCACACCCACACTTATAACTCGTGGGGTGCCTTGGAGCACAAAGGAAAGAGAGGATGAGTGAGGGAAGAATGAGGGATTATATAGTAAGCTTGAAGGGGTGAGCACCCTCAAGGCTCACGATAAGCCCTTGAGATTTCCTCCTACTTAGTAGGCGCCAATCCTATCTTCTAAGCCTTCCTCCCTCAAATGATCAACAAGGATCCTAATTCGAACATTTAACTAGCCTTGGCTTTCTACCTACCACACTTTACCAAACTTGGGATGCTTCAACCCAAACTTAGCCTCCTTCGCTTTCCGCCGCCATAACTTTCTCCCCTTACTTTCCCAAATCGTCGCTCACCACTTAATTCAAACCACGATGCTTAACTCGTGATTTGATTGGTGCTTTGAGAATTTGCTTATCCTCCACCTTGCATTCTTCCTTGGACCTTCCCCATTAAGTGGCCATGATGAGGTGGTCCACTTGTGCGCTCCATGTGATCCTCCATTCATCCCAATTCGAATGCACTTGCCTCTTGAGTCACTTTGGTTGTCTCCATCCATTTGTACTAGCCTACTCACTAACTACTCAATCCAAGTTCTCCTTACCTATCCTCATTCACTCAAATCCTTCCGAAGGTAAAAACACAATAACAACTCACATCCTAGCCTCTTACAACATGGTACTTCTAAGACTAACATTTCACTCTTTTTATATTTTTGTGAAGTAACATGCTACTTAAAAGTGCATCAACTAACGTTTCAAGGGTCTAAGACTAAATGTGGGCACCCTTTTGGGCTCACATGCCCTCGACTAGGGGTAGAATGATTCTTGTGCGGACCCAAAATGGCTAATTGTAAAAGTGGTGGTCCGAAAAGGATGCCCTGCTAGATGGGATGCAATGATTGACCGGATAAGTGTTGTTTCACACCACTTGCGATCACTTTTGGGTGCCATTAAGTTAACCGTTTTGTGTGTCTTTATATACAAAGTAAAATATTTTGATGTTCAGATTAGGGAGACTCTATTGTACAAGTAGGGGGTTTGACTTACTTGCCTCTTTGAAAAAATGTAACTAATTATTTACAAGGAATAAAATTACGAAACAACTTGCATTCCTCATCATTTCCTCTTCTCCATCTTTGAAAAATATTGCACAATATTTCAAGCCACTCGTTCTAGCCGAATTAGCTTATTTTCACCACTTTCCGTATATCTACCTTACATCACCTCATCCATTGAGAAGGTGAAAACGTAGCAAATTACATATTGTAGCTTTTAAATAAGTAGATCTAGACGATGTCACGACTTTGTAAATTAAAGATTATTGTGATATTTAATTGGAATGAGTTCATAACATTATTCAGATCCATAACAATGTTATGTGGGACTGACAGTATTCTATGGAATATTCCACCATTCAAGTTGAGTGTAAGGGATATTCCACAAAATATTGTCAGTCCCACATAACACTGTTATGGATTTGAATAATGTTATGTTGACCTTTAATCTATAGGGGAAGTCTTGTTTTTTTTAACGAGCCCCTTCATCCATGATGATTGGGTTTACATAGACATGACAAACCCCGCAAGTTGTCATGGGTTTTTTTTTTTACAACAAGAGGGGATTGTTGCACACCAACGATTCCTCTCATCCATCCATGTTAAAGAAAAACTTTGCAATTGACTTTGATCAAGTTGATCAATTCTAGCTCATTTTTTGGAGCCCCCGTGGATTAGTGGTTTTCACGGTTGGCTTACCACTTGGCTTAGAGATGGTAGGAGAAAAAAGAACATTTTCCACAAGATAGGAGTATACTACTCATATTTCAAGTGACCTACCCCTAGCTCCCTAAATCCCTCCCTAACCATCACCTTTTCCACCGGACAAGACTCCCAACAACATTCCATTTTTTGGCCCCAAAATCAACCCCGCTTTCACCCAATTTCAAAAATCTTACATTAATCCTACTTAAATCACAAATAAAACATATGAGTAGTCCATCCTCGCTTTTGTCCAATATCGTCCCAACACTCCTCCAAAATTGCCTCCGCTTTTGCCCCACACTACACCAATTTTCTCCCAAAACGAGGAAGACGGCTAAAGTATGCTCGGTTACAGGTCTAGGAGGCGTGCATAGTTTATAGATGCAATTTTCAAAAGGGGAGAGGATTTAGCACCCTCTACCTTAAGTGTGATACTAAGGGCCACTTCACACACGAGAATGAGAGCCCGTGACCATTACACTTCAAGCACTCTCATTAGTGAAGTTGATTATGTGCAGTTGTGAATAGGGGACCAAATCATGAGATTGTTCACAACATATAATGAAATTGGTTGAAAGTTCAAGTTAAATTGACTGTCTATATAGTGAACTTGATTCATTATGCCAATGAAATTGGTAGAACCTATTTCTAAATTGGTTTGTAAAATCATGGAATTGAGTTTGCAACTTCCGTGAATTCATCTTACCAAAGGAGTATGTGCTCCTCACAAAAGTTGGCATGAACACCAAGGTTTCTTTTCAAGACCATGAAACACATGCACGGGCCATGGCATGTCTCTGCAGGAGCGGTCACTTAGATTGGGGTTTGGAGCCTTGTACAGAATAGTGTCTAACTTAGGTTTCAATTTGGTGGGCCTTAATAAATGAGAGGTGCAATCTGGCAATTACAGACATATGAATCCAGAATCAAATGATTGGTCTCCAGTAGATCGCCATGATTCACAAGGTGATAGCCCATGACTTTACCAAATAACCAAAGTCTTTCCTAAAACCCGGGTAAAGCTCACTCGGTTATAGCGGAGGCATCCGGCTATCCCAACGCACCTACAAGAACTTGCTCCGGAGATTGTCGAGTAGGTTTTAGTTAAGTAGCTTTCACACATGTTCATTGTTTTATTTACCAAGCAATGAAGGTTGATAGTTTTTGTCCCATCCCCAAATGCCTTACTACTCATTTATCTTACCATCGGTTTTTGTTAATGGAGCTCCTCGTGCCCTCATAGCTAAGACTAAAACCAACCAATCACAAGGGCGGGAGGTGACACTTTTAAAGGTCCTACATTCTTGCCTCATGTCTAGGTACCGATGGAAGGGTCAGTGCTTGAGGCTTAAAACCTCCACTTTTAAACCATGCCACATCATTTGCCAACTAGGCTCGGGACAAGATAATGTCGATGGTGTGAAGGCCGTGTTTTTAGAACCAACTTTTAGGCTTAGCTAAAGTCAGGTGGGGAGGGGGCATTACTGGTGTGGGCCACCAATGAACGGCTCCTACAAGCATGGGCCACTTTTAGCTCTAATTTAGCCAGTGAGAACCATTAGATATAATTAATGTTGGTAGAAACCGTTCACTGGTGGCCCACACCAGTATGTGTGGGCTAGCTATGAGTTGTTGCTAAATAGGATGCCCACAATTTGTCATTTACACACGTACACATTTTATCAAGTTGTCCTCAAAGGTTGGAATATGAGGGATCTGAAGCATTTGAAGCCTCAAACCCATGTAGGGCTTATGGTGGTGCTCTAAGGTGTGCGGGCATTGACAATTGTACGTTCAACTAGTTTTTCATGTTCTCCATCTTGTATGAACCATAATGAAGCATTGATAGCTCTGTTGCACTAGCAAATCTATGATAAAGCATCAACAAAAATCATATCCAAAATTGGACCTTCCTTGATGTTGTTAAGATTCTCAAATTTAATGCATGTGTGATGGTCCCCCAATAGTTCTTTAAATGAATATCTAGGTCCCCCCATTGCATTGACTTTTAAGTGTAGAGTAGCTAATAAATTGTAAGCACATGATCAAAAACATTTCACACATGTGTTTTTTTAGTCAATGTTCGTCTTGGATCCACACTTACCACAAAATGCTCAAATATAGGTGTTTGATTAAGAAAGCAAACCAAATCAAGTTTGCATATTTTACATCTAATGGTCATTCAAATCTTCAGTCACAATCTTATCATACATGCCTCATACATGTGTTTTTTTGGTGTTTGTTCATAACTACAAGCCTTGGCAAGTACCACTCAGTTATAGGTGCTCCACTAAGAAGTGAACACAAAAAAACCCACATATTTTAGTAGACAATAAAAATAATTTCAACATAATGTTGTTGACATGTACAGTGGCAAGCTAAGACCTCAATTTATGTGACACGTGTGTCAAATTGACCATTTTAACCCTCAACTATTTGATGGGTTTGGAAGGTCTTAGATGACAATGTGTCAAATGGATCATGTTAAAAGAATCCCTAGTTTTCCTAGTAGTGTGTATAGTAGTCAAGCTGTATTTTTTACAAAGTTTTTGCAAGTTTTGCACTTTTGACATGTAAAAACTCGCACAAAAAAAAATGCATGTCAATTGACAATTGGATCGTTTTGCCAACAAAGTTTATGAGTGGGTGGGCCATAGTACAAATCAACGCAACGAGTTGAAATGATTGTTAAAGGATCTATTTGAAGAAGTTTATGTAGTGGTTTTACAAATTCATGCAGTACAATGGCTTTCTCAAGGTAATGTCATGACCCGCTTACTACAGTGCATGCCGACATTATTGGACTTATTCATAGATGAAGGGCCACATTGGTATGAGATCATGTGCTCTTTTAAATTTCATTTTTACTTGAACTTGCTTGTAGATGTTTTACAAGAGTTGAATAAATTGAATATCAAATTTAAATATGCTATGGTTGATATCACAACTATTAGTGCAACCATCGATATCACTATTTCAATTTTATCACGTCATTTTTAACCCGGGAATGGACCTATGTTTGGTCGTACAAGCAAGAATTTGGAAAAATTCTTTAGGTAATTTGCAAGAAATCTTCAGTTGAGTTTTGAAAACAATACATGAGATCATATTATTCATGCATTGACAACTGATGGGCCCAATGAACTACAACAATGCATATTATTGGGTGCATCTTATGTGCAAAGAGTTGTTTATGCTTTGAATGATCGTTTCCCATACCTTCCAATAGTCAATGTAGCCAAACTTTTGAGCCCTCGTAATTATTTAAGCGATGATAGTGACTGAATCACAAATACTGGATTGTCACTCGAAAGGATATTATTGAAGTTTCAATACATTGAAGAAGAAAGTGACATGTGTAAGGGAGAACTCCTAGAATTTACGGAACACTTCAACATGAGTGTGAGAACAAAATGATATTTGAGGCTTGGTGCATATGTGGTAGCAATTTGGAATGTCACACAAATTGGCCTAAACTTATGCAACTTTGGCAGAAAATTATACTCATTCCATCAAGTACATCTATTTGTGAGAAGGATTTTCCAAACAAAATGCAATCAAAAGCCACTTGCGCAATAGGTTGAACTTGAAGACCCTTGATGCTCTTATGCGGGTCTCTCTTTGTGGGGTTGAAGTGGATGCAATGGATTGGGCTACCATCTTCAACATTTGGAGAAACATGCGAGACCGAAGGATACTTATGCTCGATTGACAGTTTTTATTGTAACAAATCAAGATTGTATTTTGATTATTCAAAATATCAAGTTTTCTAAAATATCATGTAACTCAAAATTGAGGTGACATTTTAGAATTAAAGGTATATGTCAATTTGACATTTGTTTTTGTTTTTTTGAAACGTCGTTTGTTTTTGTTTTTTCACTTTGGATTTGAAGTTGAACGTCAAATGAAATTTGTCAAACAAACACACTGATGCACTCTAAACTCCATAGTATCACACATGTGGCAACCAAAGTGCACGTGACATTACGGAGTTCTGTAGTGTTAACATGGATGCATGATACTACTGAATTAGTGTAGCATGTGACACTATGGAATGACACAAAGTGCAACATATTAAATGGTGTGGTGTGGTCCACTCCGCTTCGCCTTCCCGGGCGATGTGGCGGATGCATGCACCAACATTCAACAAGTGGCATAAGAAGAAGAAGAAGAAGGTGACACTCCACATGTTGACACATGGCGCAATGCGAGGGTGTGGGTTGACTTCTTTGGTGGTTTGCATTAATGACAAATTTCGTGATATAAGGGAGAGAAAGGTGACAATAAGGAGTGAGATTTGAACTACGAACATCCGTTCCCTAGGGTTTTGGGATATTAGAGAGTGAGTGACATTATGGAGGTTGATATTACGGAGTTTAGGGTGTAGCAGTATTAAAGATGGACGATCCTTGGAGGGCATTGACTTTCGTTTTGGATCACTATTTTTAGTTATAGTGGACAAATGAGAGGAATAGACAGGGGTTCAAATCTCCAATCGGATTCATTTGTTTGCAGATCGACAACCACGCATCACCATTCAAATCCGTGTTGCATCAAGGGCAAGAAGGGAAGCATGATTTGCCGAGGCTCTCCCACTTATTGCACAGATCCTTTTTTTTTTTTTTTGAGACAGAAGGCCAACACAGCCAACGCCAAAATGAATATTGCACAGATCCTTCCACACATGGGCATGTCCAATTTCAGAAGGTTCAAATTTGGCAATCCTCCCTGAACCTTACTCTATTTGGACTTCACATAGCTCAGAGCCCATATATATCCTCCACCCTTTCCCCCCACAAGCTTCCTATTTGTGGCTGGGAAAAGGAGGAAAGATTAAGTGCTGCATAGCCAATTACAAACTCATATATCACAGAGAGACTTTATTGTTCAAGGAGGATACACCGATCCCTACATCAGTACAGTCTAACCTCGATATTGTCACCCAAAACTTCGAAACCAAATTTTCTAGTGTAAAACTCCCTCGTTATTATCCCTATCACTCTTGATAATGTCACTATTTTTTTCCAAAATTTGTAGTGTAAGTGTGATAATAACAAGTAATATGGATGAAAAAAGGCCGGATGGACAACAAAATCTATGGATGATGTCGGCATCTCCGTTGAGTATTCTATTGAGAAGCTTGTACAATTAGTGCAAGATGGCCAGGAGGCACATGATCCCGTAGAAGTAGACCCATTGATTGATGATAGCAATGATGTTGAGTCTAAGGTAGTGAAGTTAAGTGATGCACACAAATATGTTAAAGATGTTTTGAATTTTATGGCTAGTCAAGGTTCTCGAATTTTGAACACTATGGAGTTGTTAGGAATGGAAAAAATACATGACAAGCTCATTAGAATTGGTGTTGCACATTTAACATCAATGTCAACAAAACAATGTGACATTAGGAGCTTCTCTGTCTTTAGTGATAGGGCTTTACTTGATCTCAATGACACATTAGGGTGGTTGCATGCTTTGGTGTCTCAATAACAGTGTCACAATGCTATTTTCAGGAAGGGGTATGTATTGCAAGGTCCATATATCACAAACTACTGTGTTTTCTTTGGGAATTTTTTTGTGGAATAGTTAAAAACTTTGCTATAAAGACATTTAAGTAGTGTGTTATGCACACAAGGGTTTGAAACAATGGTGTATGGACTTTCAAACATTAATGTATGGACTTGTCACAGCTGTCAAAGAATTTCAATATGGACTTTTAATGCAAAGTAGTCAAGTCAAAATGTTTGATAGTGACTATATTTAAGATGGACTACATCATTGTTAATTCAAAAATGTGGGTTTCTTTGTGGCACTATTGTTATATATGTAGAAATGGACTTTTATAGAGTGAAAATGGTGTTTAGTTTTTGAAGGTACTATTTGATATGATAAATTTTGATTTTGATTTTATTTTTCCCCCTTTGCATATGGTATTTGAGCCTCTACATGGGCCTCTTTTTCAAAAAATTAAATTGTACTCATAATTGTACATATAGCCCGACATCAATGAGTTGGTCCCTATAACGGCTTTTTTTTATTGACTCCACACATGCCGATAGTGAGACACCAAACCATGCAACCATCCATTATGATGTGCTATCTTTGTTATTCAAGCTTTTGAATTTGATTTTATATTTAAAAACATCAAATTTTCATCTTTGTTATTTTCTTTTGAACATTGCAAATTTTATTTTCTTTTCTGCCTATTTCTTTGATAATATCACATTATGCATAAATCTTCCAAATGTGACATTATCAAATATGTCACACCTTGTTTATATCACACTTTTTGGTGAAACAAATGGTGTGATATTATCAAGGTTAGACTGTATTTGGAATGAACCCATCACAAGAACTAAGGGCATGTTTACACCAAAGGCACTAGGCCATGGTTTTTAAATGATCAGGATACCCCACTTTTTGGATGACACCATAGAGAAGTCCATGGACTATAGCCCAAAATTTTTTGGAGGTCACAAGCCCTCAATGTAAACTGAAATTCCCGTCATAAATTATGTTAGCCTTATCTTCAAGAGTTCTCCCGGAAAAAAATACTACAATTCCGGTCAACACCATCCATACTTGCCATGTGGGATTCCATGTAGATCTTTCACCCACTGAAGATCTTATGGATTGTGATCCAAAACTACACTCATGTCAACCCTAAAGTATGGGCCCGTGACACTCTCAACCACATGAGAAATCAAAGATTCTCAAGAGCCATGGCCTAATGACTTTCGTGTAAACAAACCCTAAATTAGGTCGCACTAAGTAGGAAACCTGGTGGACTTTGACACCAAAAATAGTGTCAAATGATTGCAGATTAGGGCTTTAAACATGTGTCATAACAATCAGGGGAAGGAAGCGGCTGTAGGTGTCAAGAGTGTGTCATCCTGGACGCCTCTCCTACTCTTAGCTCTAAGCTAGTAGGACCTTGTCAGCCCTCTTAGAATCCATACTCGATTGCTTTATCTAACACGCAGACTGCATCGGAGTCATTTGATTCTGGGTCATACTATTTGGGCTGGGGCGAACCAACCCCTATATTCGTACCTTACCGGGGAGGGCGAACGGCTAGGGATTCGTGGCACTCACTTAAAATCAACCATCCTACATATCGTGGATGAAGTGGCTCCAATACAAGAAGACCCCCTATGAGGTTGAGGGCCGATTCATTCAAATGTGACATCACTAGACATCCGGTAAGGTACCAATGTATGGGTCGGTTCGCCCTGGCCTACTATTTGGCAGAGTGACCACGCAGTTACTGTGGTCAATATTGTTTGGTAGAGACCAGTGTTGGTTTGGTATAACATGGGTGAGCAGCGGGTATGTAGACGGGTATATGCCAGGGTATCCAAGATCAGACCCCAGGGTATGTATATTGGATGTACCCAGCAAAAACCCTATTGTGCCAGGTGGGTGAAGCCGGAGACCAGACTGTGAACCATATAAATGCCCCCTCCCCACCTGACTTTACCAAATAACCAAAGTTTTCCCTAAAAATTGGGTAAAGCTCCCTCGGTTATAGCGGAGACATCCGGCTATCCCAATGCACCTGCAAGAACTTGCTCCGGAGATTTTTGAGTAGGTGTTAGTTAAGTAGCTTTCACACATGGTCATTGTTTTATCCACCAAGCAATGGATGTTGGATAATGTTCGTCCCATCCCCAAATGCCTTACTACTCATCTATCTTACCATCGGTTTTTGTTAATGGAGCTTTTTGTGCCTTCATAGCTAAGACTAAAAGCAACCAATCACAAGGGCGGGAGGCGACGCTTTTAAAGGTCCTTCATTCTTGCCTCATGTCTAGGTGCCAATGGGAGGGTCGGTGCTTGAGGCTTAAAACCTCCACTTGTAAACCATGCCACATCATTTGCCAACTAGGCTCGGCACTACATAATGTCGATGGTGTGAAGGCCGTGTTTTTAGAACCAACTTTTAGGCTTAGCTAAAGTTAGGTGGGGAGGGGGCATTACTAGAATAGTTGGCGTTGTTGTGCTTCTCCCTGAGATTAGTAGTATTGCGGTGCACGTTCTACTTGCGGGTATGCGATTTTCTGGTGGCCGTTACTAGCTTAGGTACAAAAGTTGTGCACGTCTAGTTGAATGTTGTGTTTTTGTATTGGTGTTGCGCTTCAGAGTTTCAAATATGAGGTTAGTTTGCCAATTGTGCCTTAGGAGAGTGATTTTGGTGTTGGGTTGGGGTCGTTCAGCACTAGGCCAACAAGTATGGAACCCCAAGCATGGGAGAGTGATGAGGAAATGGTTGGGGACGAGATAGATGTGACAAGGTTTATTGTTAAGAGCACTTGAGGGATGCATTCGAAAGGTTGCAAGCAACCTCATTAGAAGAGGATGTCCAAGCAGTTGAGGAGATTGCAGTTTGGAGAGGCAAGGTGAAGGGGTTGGAAGAGAACTCAAGGTTTTGGATTCCTTACCACAAAAATGCCCATGTTTGGGCACTCTTCCGGCTCATGGAAGGAAACATGGATGTGCACATTCAAGAAACCCAAGTGATGTAGTGTGTCATATGTCACCCAATGTCTTCATTTGCCTCAACATCCTCCCCTCAACAAAAAAACACCAGAAGAGGAAAAGTAAATCCCTTGCCCACTCGCCTCAAGTGGTCCTTGTGCTTGCATTTGTTGCTCCTAGGTTGGATTTGAAGGCCTGGTGGGTTCTACCTATGGTTCAGGTCCATTAGATGTTAATTTTCATTTTATTCTTGCCATTTTTCACTTGCAATCGCCTCATGTGGCCCTTATGCTTGGATTTGCCACTCCTATGTTAGTGGATTATGACAATGGCTAGTGTAAATCAAACCCTTTTTTTGCCATTTTTCATTTCTAGTCGCCTCATATATATGGCCCTTATGCTTGCATTTGTTGCTCATGTGTTCGATTTGATTTCCATTTATTGCCTACCCTTCGAGATGCTTGATGGTGGACATGGTGCACCAATTGTAGGAGATTTCAACATATGTGCTTCACTGCATGGATACTAGAATACAAATTAAGCCATGGAAGCACTAGCATGTTGAAGCACTTGCAAAATGAGCACGAGGTAGATTTGGAGCACTACATAGTTGCCTTGAAAGAGATGGGGGAGGACAACAAGAGGCAAAAGTCTAAAAAGCGATAAAGTGTTGCACTGAGCTCAATCACGGAGTTCTTTGGATTTTAGACTACGTATCAAAACTCGGACTTAAAGCAACTAAAGTTCTTGGAGGATCTTGTTTTGTTTGTTGTGACAAGGAATGTGGCACTATTCATTGTCGTGAGCAGTTGGTTGAGGAGTTTCGGCCGGGTTGGTTGTATTGTGGGTTCTTTTTGCAATTGAATTTTCAATTTGTGCCAAAAAATAATAGTTGGTTTAGGAGACTTATGATGCAGATCTCATACCATGAACCTATTGGCACCTCTTAAAGGACATACCAAACCAACACTACACTAAATATGATATTTAGTGTCACTTACTATTTGGAATTACACAATGCTATATATATATAATTTACTTTATATATCATATTTTACCAACAAATGTCAAATTGGTTGTTTGGACATTATAAAACAATAACAACTTTTCTTTTAAAAATTTACATCAATGGTAAAAAGGTGTAACAATGCATAATTCCAAATAGTGAGTGACCCTAAATATCATATTTAGTGTAGTAAAGACCCCCATGGATATCCCACAAAGGGGTAAAAATTTAATACACATAATGGTAAAAATCTAGGGGTGTACTGTTTGCGTCACTGAGGAGAAAACATAACAAGGTGAAGAAATTACAAGATGTTACTTTAATCAGGTTAAGTTTCCTTGATCAGCAGCGAGTTTATTGTTGTCATTGGTAGTTACTTTTTTTTTGAGACAGAAGGCCGATAGGCCAACGCCAAAGCACAGGAGGCAGTTGAACCACTTGGCAAGTTTCTGTCAGGTAGAGAGGAGATTTCACAGCCGGGAATCGAACCGCCAACCTATTTCTTGAGATTTGGGTATCTCTCCACCATCATCCAGTAGTTTAGGGTCATCTCAAACCAAGTCATTGGTAGTTACTGTAGGGTGGAATCTACTCTCCCCCAGGGAATAAATTTGTACATGCATAACATTATTCAGATCCATAACATTGTTCTATGGGACTGACAATATTCCACGGAATATCCCCCACATTCAAACTAAATGTGGGGAATATCCGGGAATATTTCCTTGAATAGTGTTAGTCCCACAAAACACTATTATGAATATGAATAATGTTAAGTGTTGTGATTGGTTTGCAAGTATTTGTATTTACATTGGAAAAACATTCTAATATATACACCAAAGGAAAGGCTAGGGATCCAAAATGACCCTAAACTACCAGATGATAGTGGGGAGGTACGTAAAACTGACCAGAGTGGTTGGCGGTTCGATTCCCAACTATAAAATCTTCTCTCTACTTGATGGGAAAAACTAGCCAAGTGGCTACGCGCCTCCTATGTTCCAAAAGCAAAAATAAATAAATAAATGAAAGGCTAGGGATTTGTGGTGTCTATGTAAACTCGTCCATTGCAAAGGTGAAAATGTAGTTCATTTTATTATAACTTGTAAATAACTATTTTAAGACTACTTGGTTCCAAAAATAGAGTCAGAGACCCCAAATTAGTCTAGTGGAGTCTAATTGGAATGAATCGGCCCTCAATCTTGTAGGAGTTATTTTTTATTGGAGCCCCTTCATCCACGATGGATGGGTTTACATAGACACCATGAATCCCAAGCCCAAATGATACACCATTTTGTATACTCAGTTCTTACATCGTATACACCCCTATTATACAAGACACGCTTTCTACTAAGTGTGATATCTTTAATTGAGGCATCTTGATTAAACAACATACGTCTCCATATTATACAATAACATGCCGCCCACACAACATTACAAATAGGAAAGTATTGTCGTTTGTCCACAAGGGCTTGGGATTTGTGGCACTTGTATAAACTCATCCTTCGTATATGAAGGGGCTCTAGTAAAACAAGTCCCCTATAAGGTTGAGGGCCGATTTCACTCAACTAAAATCCACTACACTAATTGGGGTCTTTGATGCTATTTTGGGAGTCAAATCACCTTAAAATGGTCATTTACATGCTATTGTACGATTCACTAGGTTTTCACGTATGCAATGGATGAGTTTATACATACACCACAAATCCCTAGCTATCCATGGATGGTGAAATGAAAAACATAATGCCACTTCCTCATACACAAAAATTAATAGACAATACATGTCCTCTACTTCTTCACCAGTTCAACCGATATAATTGAAGTGTTGCCATCTTCATGTAAGGATGAGTTTCCATGTAGACCACTTACCCACTAGATTCTAGATAATAGTGGGTCAGAGGTGTTCGCATGTAGTTGAGCACAAGACATTATCCGACCACATTCTGGTGGTCTACTAGAATGTGGAGGGTTGTGGACACGGGCCACTAGATTTTCGTGCACCCACTAACTCCAATCACTAGACGAAGAAGTAAGATCATACTTGCAACTTACAGATCATTCCAATCACAAACAACTGCACATTGAGTTCATCATTGACCCTTCTAGCCAAAACTTCTCAATTACAGCTTTGTATATTCGTGTCCATTCCCTTATCATAGGCAATAATTGTCCCTTCCTCTAAATTCTATCTACTTTCTAGCATCACACTGGATTCTACAATGCTCTTGCCTATTGCCTATCTTTGTATGGCTATGGCTTAGCAAATTTAACAAAAAGTGTCATCGCCTTCATGTGATAGTCTTCTTATCCCTTCAGGGCTTCAAGTAGTTGTAACCTCCGAAACTACTTTTCTAAGACTATGGCCTCACTAACTCATCCTAGGACGTTTTCATCTACTATTTCATCAACTTTATTGCCTATGAAGTATTTTCCTACTTGCTACAAGTCTATGGCCAAAAACTTCGTATTACGTGCCTCTAGGGACATTAAGGATTAAAGAATTGAAGTAGTCTAGTCCAAGTTATTTGAGATGAATCAACCACAAAACCTATAGGGAGTCAAGTTTTTATGTTGGATGGATGAGATACATTGATATGCAATAATTATCTCCCTCCCATATGTACAATTAGGTTTCCCCATGCTAATTTATTGACATTCTACACTATTTTGAATATTTCCTAGCACCATAACAAAACACAATAAATTATGATTTTATTGTGGTTGATCTACGGGGGGAAACACGCGCGCGCGCACACACACACACACACAGTTGTAAGTTTATGTGTTCAATTTCAATCTAAAACAATGAACATGGATAAAGAGCCAACTTGTTTGCAAAGGCAACCTAATTGCACATATAACTGTTGACATAGCCCTACTACCCACCCAAGTAAGTCGAACATCCAATGGGATAGATCATAAATGGAGGTTTTAACTACAACGTAAGAGAAGATGAGAGACTAATGTGGGTAAAAGTCTATGAGCGAGAGAGCCCAAGACCGAGTGGTTACTCCTTGTTTATTAACCTTCTATTTGGGTATATATATACAAGGTTTGATACTTTCGCGGTAACATGCCTCATTGATAACATGACTATAGTAACATCCTATGACAAAGAGGTTGGGTCAATGGACGCCCGATCACCAAGGTAACATCCCACGATGAAAAAGTTGGGTCCACCAACACATGTTGCCATCAACAACGGTGTCTTAATAGTTGTAAAGCCTTCCACTACCATTGTCTTGGATCAACATTGAAAATGCACATTTCTACCCAAAGAAAAAAGGGACCGACCTGAAACCAAGTTCCTCATGGTTCAACACATGTCAAGGCCAAAAATTATTGACCTTGTGACCCCGGTTGGGGTGAACCAACCCATATATTGGTACCTTACCGGGGAAGGCGAACGGCTAGGGATTCGTAGCACTCACTTAAAATCAACCATCCTACATATCGTGGATGAAGTGGCTCCAATACAAAAAGACCCCTATGGGGTTGAGGGCCGATTCATTCGAATGTGACATCACTAGACATCCGGTAAGGTACCAATGTATGGGTCGGTTCGCCCTGGCCTTGTGACCTCCCTTTGACAAAGCGATGCTATGAGGTAAAAGATGTCAGTATGCAATTATGCTTTTGATAGACCCCCCCCCAATCAATCCACAATGCACACTATGCTACTGTACGGATTTTATAAACCATTTAACCTCGAGTTAGTTTGACAAATACACCCTAACCTCCATAATGACACCCTCCCTTATATCCCGAAACCCTAGGGAATGGATGTGCTCAGTTTAAATCTCCCTCCTTGTTGTTACAATCCCCTCTCATATATCACAAGTTTTGACATTGAAATCATCCACCAAAGGTGTTCACATCAGTGCCTGGGAAGTTTTTGGGCATAGTCGGTCAAGATCCTAGTGATTCTAAATCCAACCGGTTACATGTTGACATCTTCCGGTTTTTCTTTTATTCATTTGAGGTATATTCTATAGATTCCTCTAAAATGATCGGTAATTCTCTTGAAGTCTCCAACTTCAACTGGTTATTTCTCAAATCAACCGGTTCATTTGTAACTAACCACCGGTTCTTCCCGGACAAAGGTTCACATGCATCACGTTGTCATCATTATCATTGTTATCATTATTGGAATGTTGACTTTGTGTTATTTCATGATGTCACATGCTACACTAAATCTCTATTATCACGCATCCATGTTAACGCTCAAACCTCCTTAATATCACGTGCACTTTGGTTGCCACATGCATGATAGTAAGGAGGTTAGAGTGTACTAGGAAGAAAAGCCATCATTCTAATTTCTAGCTCAAGTGTGTGTATTTATTCAGAAGCATGATTAAGTAGACCTCAACTCCTCTAAAAGCCAGATATGATTCATCCCCTTGTGCAAAATTGGCAGCACATAAAGTAGAATACACTCTAAACTTCGTAGTATCACACCTGTGGCAACCAAAATGCACGTGATATTACGGAGTTTTGTAGTATTAACATGGATGCATGATACTAGTGAATTAGTGTAGCATGTGACACTATGGAATAACACAAAGTGCAACATATTAAATGGTGTGGTGTGGTCCACTCCACTTGGCTTTTCCGGGTGATGTGGCGGATGCATGCACCAACATTCAACAAGTGGCATAAGAAGAAGAACAACAACAATAAGAAGGTGACACTTCACATATTGACACATGGCGCAATGCAAGGGTGTGGGTTGACTTCTTTGGTGGTTTGCATTAATGACAAAATTCGTGATATAAGGGAGAGAAATGTGACGATAAGGAGTGAGATTTGAACTACAAACATCCGTTCCCTAGGGTTTTGGGATATTAGAGAGTGAGTGACATTATGGAGGTTGATATTACGGAGTTTAGGGTGTACCACAGTGCACCTGTGTTGACAAGTGGAAATTGCAGATTCACAGGTGGAGCTGCCACATCCTTACACCTGGAATATTGACAAGTCAATTTGGTGCTCCTTTGATTTTGGATTCTGGACTTGAAGTCGAACCGAGTTAGGCTGTTCATCAAGTATATATAATTCATTCATCCACTCATATGGACACTTTCATTCAAGGACAAAGTTAAGGACCCAAATAAAGGTGGGCCTATACCAAATTTGAACAACCTTGGAATGGATTCTAACATATAGGTAGATATCCATATTTGAAATGAAATACATAAGAGATTCACATGGACTTCATATATAGAAATGCCAACTTTCATGTTCCTCGCGTAGCAATTGGTAATATGCTCATGCAGATAGATAGATAGAAACTCCGGTCCCTTTTTAGCAGAGGCCGGCGTGAATAAAGTGTCCGTTCGTAATGCCAATGACCCGATGCCCACCGGACAAGGGGACATTGGGACAATACTACTCTCCCCTTTCGAGGATGGACACTATAGTGACACACTATACTAGTTCCTAGCTAGCCACTAGTGCCTTGAAGATACCGGACATGGCATCCCCCCAAAGGGCTTTGAGGTACTCATACAACAAGCTCCAAGGACCCCCCACCATAGTTGGGTGGACTAAGGTGGTGAGCACCACGCCGGCATGGGGAATAGAACCCATAACCTCCTCATTGGGGGCCAATGAGCCCTAACCACCAAGCCAAGGCCCGTGGTGCCTTTATGCTCATGCAACTTATATTTTACTATCAAAGCCCTACATATTATCATGTATGACTCAACATAATCCACAATAAGTGCACTCACCTCCTATTCACCCTATAACAATTACACCTAATTATGACTCTCGTCTAGAACCCACTCCAATAAATTGCCTAAATATGGTTTGAACATGGATGTTTAGTGTCAAGTTTTGGACACACATGTAATTCATAGTTTATTCATTTGACAACCCAAAACTACATCCTAATATGCATTAATGCCTTCTTTATTTCAATTATCAACAAAATTTGGTAGAAACAACAACGGTTGTTTAACAATCATAATTGTGTTCATAGGCAAATCATAAAGACAAGTATAGATGTAGTTTTCATATGGTACACAATGCTAAAACCAACAACCCACTCACAAGCAACACCCTGAAATCTTGCAGAATAAGCACATAATGATTCAGAAAATGTCCACCAACATCTTATCGTTAACCGGTCCCTCCGACCTCTTGTTGATTTTCCTTCTCCCAGCGTGATCTACCCTTCCCTATTCCATTTATTTGTCCTAGATAAGTTAGTACAACTAGCCGCATGGTTGGGGTGGTGGTGACTCTAGAGGAAGGGATACCCTGGATGACTGACTAGACCAAGGTCCGCACAACTACGGATCTATTGGTTGCCTCCAACTAAGGTGATGTTAGGTTCCCGATTCAGATTAAGCAGGGTCCCAACACAATTTTGTGCCCGTCTCTCCTTGTTGGAAATTTTGGAACTGATCTAGACCCAAAACTTGGTTGACTCCATCCACATACGTCATGACACCTTGCTTCCTACCTCCTAGGTCTCTTAGCTTACTTTGGTGCAGTGAGGGTTGCTACTAGGGAGTCCTTGTAAACTACTATTATGGCCCATGGTCCATCTACCTTGCTCTACCATTCTTCTGGAAGTATGCATGGCTACCTTATTCTCCATTTAGACATACATTGAGCATCATAAAACATCAACAACTTTCTTCACTCCTTTCCATGGCCTTCAGTATACAAAATTGCCATGGCATATTACCGTTGGCCTTCTAATTACACAACTCTCAAGTTGGTATTTTCTTTTGGTCCTACATCTACCACTACTTATTCTCTTTTGGCTAGCTTCTTATATCAAGATCAATAACTACTAACCCTAATTCTCAACCGTTTAACCCTAGAATGAATTGCTTTGTTGGTCACACCACCTTGGTTGTCAGTATCTTATATTGCTTGCCTTCTTACCTCGATCTCGATGTACAATGGGGAGTGCCTATCCTTGCCATTCATGGTTGACAAGATTTTGCCTTAGCACTTACCATCTCATGTGTTGGTTTTGGATCATCTACAAATAAACTTTTGCAAACCCTTATAACGTTTTCATACGAAACTCAAACAAGACATAACTTGTACATTGGGATCCCCTTCCATTTGCTAATGCGATACAGTTGTAAAGCAATGGTTTGTAGCATTGGCTACCCCAAGCCGTATCAATGAAGCGAGGAGCTCCAAAGCTACTAAACAAATAAGCAGCAATTAAAAAAATGACCAATAAAATAAAATAAAATAAAATCATAGTAAAGCCGATAAGTACGCTAAATATGATGTTTAGTGTCACTTACTATTTGGAATTACAATGTTATATCTATTTACTGTATATCTCTCCTTTGACCAAACAAAAATTGAATCGGTTGTTCGGACATTATAGAACATTAACAACTTCACGTGATAAAAAATTACATCAATAGTCAAAAGAATATAACACTGTGTACATTCAAATAGTAAGTGACACTAAGGGCCACTTCACACATGAGACTGAGAGCCCGTGACCACTGCACTTCAAGCACTCTCATTGGTGGAGAAGCCGGAGCCGGTCCAAGTTCGCTTCACCCTGCGCTTGAGGGACCAACGGAGCATGTGAATGCAAGATGGATGTGTAGTCTACATGGATTCCTACATGATATCAAATCGATCATGCTTCATGGTCACTTGGACTATTTTCAAAAACCACCTCTTGGAGGTAGGCCTAACACAAAACTGGGAGACCATGGCACTTAACCATTGATTTATCCTATTTTATCATGTGTGAGGACCCGCATGAATAAAAATTCATTGAAATAGCATTTGGTTGAGGGTCCGGTCACACATGGCTTCACACTACACTTGAGGGTCTATGACCACCCTACATGATTTTGGAGGTGTCTTGGGACGGCCTTTGGACACTTTCTATTGGGCTCTCACAATTACGTGGTCACGGCTCTTGGCTCGTGTGTGAAGTGGACCTAAACCCTAGTTAGTGTCATTAAATACCCTAGTTAGTGTAGTCATCTAATTTTACAAAACTTCCAAGGCTGCTTCTTCCTCAGCTGCTAGCTAGGCCTTCCGGTCGGTACTCGCGCAAGCATACAGCATAAATTATTGATATTATAATACCACAAATAAACTATCATTGTAAGCGTATATTATAATATATCCAACCCTGCAGTGACGTGGGCCCCGCCATGGCAGGGAGCTGGTGCAGCGCAGTGATGAGGGTGGGCCCGGGTGTATGAATAGGAGGGCAGACATTGCCACGTGGTGCACCAGGCTCATAATATCTATTGCCAGCGCCCCATTCGTGCAATATCTGGCACATGAGTCAGCCACCCGATAAAAAGTGGCGACGCTAAAACCCTGGGTCAGAAGGACTTCTTATTTATTATTATTATTGAGGGTTTTAACAAAAGGCGGAGCTAGGGAACCGCTCGCTATCAGGGCGGATGTATGTTAATAAAGGCGCACTCTACGAATGCACCAGGGGGTTAGGGGAGGCATGTACACATTCATTGATTCCACTCCCCTTTACTTTCTTTACCTCACCTTCGGCTGCTTCGGCTACCTCTAGGGCTTATGATGGCCCCCTCCCTCTCCACCTGTGTGACTTTGCCAAATAACCAAAGTCTTTCCTAAAAACCGGGTAAAACTCCCTTAGTTATAGCGGAGGCATCCGGCTATCCCAATGCACCTATGAGAACTTGCTCCGGAGATTTTCGAGTATGTTTTAGTTAAGTAGCTTTCACATACATTCTAACCTTGATAATGTCACTCTTGTTTATAGAACACCTTGATATTGTCACCCAAAACTTCGAAACCAAATTTTCTAGTGTAAAACTCCCTCGTTATTATCCCTATCACCCTTGATAATGTCACTATTTTTTTCCTAAAATATGTAGTGTAAGTGTGATAATAACAAGCAATATGGATGAAAAAAGGCCGGATGGAGAACAACTTTTGAATTTTATGGCTAGTCAAGGTTCTCAAATTTTCAACACTATGGAGTTGTTAGGAATGGAAAACAAATCCATGACAATCTCATTAGAATTGGTGTTGCATATTTAACATCAATGTCAACAAAACAATGTGACATTAGGAGCTTCTTTGTCTCTAGTGAGAGGTCTTTAGCTGATCTCAATGACACATTATGATGTGCTATCTTTGTTATTCAAGCTTTTGAATTTGATTTTATATTTAAAAACATTGAATTCTCATATTTGTTATTTTCTTTTGAACATTGTAATTTTTATTTGTTTTTCTACCTATTTCTTTGATAATATCACATTATGCATAAATCTTCCAAATGTGACATTAGCAAATATGTCACACCTTGTTTATATCACACTTTTTGGTGAAACGGATGGTGTGACATTATCAAGGTTAGACTGTATGTTCGGTGCTTTATCTGGTAAGCAATGAATGTTGGAGAGTTTTTGTCCCATCCCCAAATGCCTTACTACTCGTTTTATCTTTTGTCCCCTTCCCACTTGACTTTAGCTAAGCCTAAAAGTTGGTTCTAAAAACACGGCCTTCGCACCATCGACACTATCTGGTCCCGAGCCTAGTTGGCAAATGATGTGGCATGGTTTAAAAGTGGAGGTTTTAAGCCTCAAGCACCAACCCTCCCATCGGTACCTAGACATGAGGCAAGAATGTAGGACCTTTAAAAGCGTTGCCTCCCGCCCTTATGATTGGTTGCTTTTAGTCTTACCTATGAGGGCACAAGGAGCTCCATTAATAGAAACCGATGGTAAGATAGATGAGTAGTAAGGCATTTGAGGATGGGACAAAAACTATCCAACATTCATTGCTTGGTAGATAAATCAATGAACATGTGTGAAATCTACTTAACTAAAACCTACTCGAAAATTTCTGGAGCAAGTTCTTGTAGGTGCGTTGGGATAGCTGGATGCCTCCGCTATAACCAAGGGAGCTTCACCCGGTTTTTAGGAAAGACTTTGTTATTTGGTAAAGTCAGGTGGGAAGGAGGCATCACCATCGGGTTTTGTTAATGAGACTCCTTGTGCCCTCATAGGTAAGACTAAACAAAACCGGGATGCGACACTTTTAAAAGTCCTACATTCTTACCTCATGTCTAGGTACCGATGGGAGGGTCGGTGCTTGAGGCTTAAAACCTCCATTTTTAAACCATGCCACATCATTTGCCAACTAGGCTTGGGACTAGATAGTGTCGATGGTGTGAAGGCCGTGTTTTCATAACCAACTTTTAGGCTTAGCTAAAGTCAGGTGGGGAGGGGGCATTAGCATTGGAGATCCCAAGTTACTCTTAAGGGATGCACTTGGGAGTGGTTCACCACAACCTAAGTATGGGATTAATTGTGTACTAGACCCTCTTTACCTTAGTAAAAGTGGTGGTGGGTCTAGCTCTGGTTCCCAATGTAAGTTCACATCCTTTAAGATAGATGGGCCTTATTTGGTTACTTTTTTTAATAAGAAAATCCGGTTACCTTATACTACTTGGATTCATGAGGTTGAAATTTGTGTGTGTCTACAAATGTTTATGAAGAAGCCTTAATCTTAATCTTAGAGAGTTTTAATTCTAATCTCGATTTGTTATGAACTATCAAAGCCAATTGTCAAGGCCACATTTGTCCTCCCCCCCCTTTGATGACTATTGAGCCTGTAATGTGGGTAAATTTGGACACGTAGTCCAATCTATTTTTACACATCTCTTTTGGGGAATTGTACTTAAATCTACACCTAACCACCTACCATTTACAGTTGTACACAAACAGACCTGAGTACGTTGTACACAAACTCAACTTCGGCTCTCATTGTCAAGTGAATCAAATCAGAAAACAAAGTGATGAAGTGATCAAAGCAAGAGTCCAAGTAATCAATTGCATAAATGTGAAACCAAAAAGTGAAAAGGGTTCAAGGTTTCTAAAATAGGAAATGTCGAAGTGGTTAGGGTTACAATACTCGCTTTTATTTGAAGCCACTCTTCCAACATTGACATCTATGTGTGTATTGTGTAGCCTTCGTTCCATAGTACATGAGGTGCAATTTGTAGAATCGTTTGTAGCCGTATGCCTCCATTGTCTCAAGAATAGAAGCACCAAGCTTTGGTGCAACTTAGAAGCGGTGTTTCTACTCACAAAGTTGTCGCTTTTGTGGGCATGAGTCAATCTTTTGTAGCATATCTGAGGAAGGATGTAGGGGGCAAGATTGAGAGACAAAGAGGAGGGCATCCAAAGCTTCTTGCATGCTTAGAGAAGAGGTGTTGTGCCAATCTCGTTACTGAAGGTCGACTTGGAACTGCATCTGCGACATCAAAACAACTTCGATTTGAAACATGTAACTTGTTGACATCACTGTGAGGCGTGCTTTGAGAGAGGCCGGATTGGGTGCACAAGTGCAGCAAATGAAGCCATTTTTGATTCGTAAACGTGTTCTCACACACTTGAAGTTTGCTCAAAGGTATGGGAATTGGACCATTGATGATTGGAAATGCGTGATTTTTAGTGATGAAACAAAGATAAATAGGTTAATTTCAGATGGTAGGTCACGGTGTTGGATTGGAGATGGAAAATGCGTTGGACCTCAACATGTCCATCAAACTGTGAAGCATGGTGGTGGGTTGGTGATGATTTGAGCCGGGAGCATGGTACAAAATTGAAGGTAGGATGGATAGGCATTTGTACAAATTTATTTTTAGAAAATTTCTTGTGGTCCACTATACAAAGTTACAATCTGGATCCAAATAGGTTGGTCTTTCAACATGATAATGATCCCAAACACACAAGCAAGATTGTGTAAGAATGGTTGGCATCACAATCATTTCAACTCCTTAAATGGCGTGCATAATCTCCAAATTTGGATACCATTGAACACTTCTAAGCACTTCTCAAATGGCGCTTGAATGAATTTACGATACCTCCAAGCAGGGATTGCACGTCACGTCACGTCACATTTTGTGACAGCGACGTGACGGCTGACCAAAAAACGTCACGTCTGAGGGGGGGTGTGAGCCCAAAAGGGTGCCCACATTTAGTCTTAGACCCTTGAAACGTTAGTTGATGCACTTTGAAGTAGCATGTTACTTCACAAAAATATAAAAAGAGTGAAATGTTAGTCTTAGAAGTACCATGTTGTAAGAGGCTAGGATGTGAGTTGTTATTGTGTTTTTACCTTCGGAAGGATTTGAGTGAATGAGGATAGGTAAGGAGAACTTGGATTGAGTAGTTAGTGAGTAGGCTAGTACAAATGGATGGAGACAACCAAAGTGACTCAAGAGGCAAGTGCATTCGAATTGGGATGAATGGAGGATCACATGGAGCGCACAAGTGGACCACCTCATCATGGCCACTTAATGGGGAAGGTCCAAGGAAGAATGCAAGGTGGAGGATAAGCAAATTCTCAAAGCACCAATCAAATCACGAGTTAAGCATCGTGGTTTGAATTAAGTGGTGAGCGACGATTTGGGAAAGTAAGGGGAGAAAGTTATGGCGGCGGAAAGCAAAGGAGGCTAAGTTTGGGTTGAAGCATCCCAAGTTTGGTAAAGTGTGGTAGGTAGAAAGCCAAGGCTAGTTAAATGTTCGAATTAGGATCCTTGTTGATCATTTGAGGGAGGAAGGCTTAGAAGATAGGATTGGCGCCTACTAAGTAGGAGGAAATCTCAAGGGCTTATCGTGAGCCTTGAGGGTGCTCACCCCCTCAAGCTTACTATATAATCCCTCATTCTTCCCTCACTCATCCTCTCTTTCCTTTGTGCTCCAAGGCACCCCACGAGTTATAAGTGTGGGTGTGGGAAGCCATATTGGAGCACATGTGTGTGCTTAGTTTTTAGTTTGAGAGCCAAGGCTTGTTAGCCTTGAAGAGGGCTTGACCTCTTGGTAGAATTAGTGTTGACGTGAAGGATTTTAAAGTTAATTCATGATTCCAATTTGTGGTACTTAAAGTTCATGTTTTGAATACACGTGGTTGCAAGTTCCATGTTTAAGAGTTGAGCACTTGAGGTTGTGATGAGTGCAAAAATATACTTGTGTGGATTAGTTAGTCTTAGTGAAGTTAGGAAATTCTCTCTCCCCCTCTCCTCTCTAGGATTTTAGGATTTTAGGATTAGAGAAGAATTGTGTGATTAGAAAGGGGTTGTTAGTAGAATTAGGAAAATTAGGTAGGAAGATTAGTTAAGGGCTTGAATAATTAGTGAGGTAGTTGGGGATTACAACTACAAAGTTGTGGGTTCATGAAGGAGCTGGGGTTATGAAGGACCTGGGTTTGTTTAGTTAGAAGCTAAGAAGCTGGGTTTATGAAGGAGCTGGGTTTATGAAGGAGCTGGGTTTATAAAGGAGCTGGGTTTGTTTAGTTAGAAGCTAAGAAGCTGGGTTTACGAAGGAGCTGGGTTTATTTAGTTAGAAGCTAAGGAGTTGGGTTCATGAAGGAGTTGGGTTTATGAAGGAGCTAGGTTTATGTAATTAGAAAGTAAAGAGATGGGTTCATGAAGGAGCTTAGTAGATAGCCTACTTAATTAGCTCATAGACAAGTAGTTAGTTACATTATGCTAGTTAGTGTTATGTGTGGCTTTCACAAGTAAATGTATCTGAGATTGACTATAGAGAATAGTGTTTTTTAACACTTGCATCCTCTCTTTAAAAATAAACCACGTGCACAAATTAATGGAGAATGTGGAGCACTCTCGCGATGGCAAGACAAAGGAAGCAAAGACCAAAGGTGCGAGGGAGAGATTGACATAAGTCACATAAGTATTTCTTAATACTTAAAGGCTTATGTACGGTATGGAGACACCAATTAAATCCAAGACCACTTGAAGGGTGAACCTTGCACTATGGACTCATCCAAGTCCAAATCCAATACCGCGGAGGAATGTGAGCCCAAACCCACTACTCGGACTACGGACGCTTAAGGGTGGGGGGTTTGGCCTCACAGGGGGTAAATCCGGCAGTTACCCCAGGGGTAAACAGACGCGGTCAACCCCCTAGTCAACCCCCTGGTCGATTGCAAATAGCAGTCGACTTAGCAAACGACTGCAAATAGCAGTCGACTGCAAAAAATTAAAAAAATTAAAAAATTCCAAAAAAGGCGTGACGCAAAAAGGCCGCGTCACGTCCATTTGCACATCCCTGCCTCCAAGAGGTATCCAAGAATTGTGGGAGCGTGTGGGGGGAGGTGAATTTGGTTGCCCATATAGTGTGTTTCCTTTGGTTTCCCATGGTCGTATTGTAGTTGAGTGTTTGTGCAATTTGAGCATTTGTGCATTGTGTTGTAAACCAAAAGTGGTTGGAGATGGGTAAGTCGATGAAGGGGTTGTTGAGCCATTTTGCTATGTGTGGGTGTTGGTGGAGGATGGTGGTGGTGAGCTATCATGTGTGTTCCTTTTGTATGTATGGCTTGAGGTGTCGTATGGGGTGTTGATGGGTATTTTATGAGTATTTTGAAATGCCATAAGGGGTAGTGTGAGTTCTGTACATTGGGGGTGGGGTTGTTAGCAACAACTTTAGCTAGTTTATAAGCAATGTCATTTCCAAAGATTCCTAATTGTAAGCGGATTTTTTGATGGGTGATTGCGTGACTTTGTATGAGAATTTGTAGACAATGGCTTGAGCGAAGAGTTTGTGAGGATGATTATGTTGGGAGGATGGGTGTTGGATGTGGGTATGGATGAGGTATAGAGAGATGTGACTATTTGTGAAGATGTAAGAATGTGCCTTATTGGCTTGGGTAAGGTGGAGGGTTACAAATATAGTTGTTAGTTTAGCTCAAAGGATATTTTGGTTGCATGGGAGTTGGTATGCTATTGGAGTGTTGCCCACATGATGGTAGATGCTTACACTAGTTGTGACTTATTCGCCTTGATGCGCACCGGGGGGGGGGGGGTGTTTGAGCCGTGATTGTAATAGGTACCGTTGCTAGGGAATTTGAGTGGGGTTTATGTGTATATCTTCATTGAGACCAATTTGGGGTCTTTAAAATGAATTCTAGAGTCTACTCATATATATGTTCCATGGACTACATATTGTTTCAAGACTTGCATGTTGGATGAATTAGAGGTATGCTTGTATGTGATAATTCCCTCTCACCTGTAGGAAGTGCCTGCAATAGCACCACATAACCTTAACATCAATGGACATGATTTGGAGCTCCTTCAATTTCTGTCCCACTGTAACTGGGTGTCAAAAGAATAGGTGTTAATCACTCGTGCTAAGATAAGCAGGGGCATCAGCATATTAAACTTATGTATTCCGGCAATGAAGGAGGGGGACCTGACTGCTAGTTACAGATGAACCAGTTGCGTTTGAGAAATAACTGGTTGAAGTTCAAGGCTTCAGAAAAAAATACCCATCATTTTAACAGAATCTATGCAATATGCCTCAGTTTAACAAAGAACAACGGGAAGATGACAACACGGAACCGGTCGGACTGGGAAAGACTAGGATCTTGACCGATCAGGCCCAAAAATCTCCCCAGACACTCTATTCTGGGCCAACTTCTTCTTTCTTTCTTTCTTTCTTATATTATATGGTTTGGAGACAGAAGGCCAACAACCAACGCCAAAACATTGAAACCAAGAAAGAAAATGCGCCCACCTCGAGGGGAGGCGGGGCCCCTCGGGCACGAAACACCGTCGCGTAAAAGAAAGCAACACCCAAATCACCCAAGGACAACCCACCGATCCCACCAAGCCGAGGACCACCCCCGCCCCACCTACCAAGGACAACCCCCAAACCGTCAAGACAACCACCACCAAAAACTGAGCACCCTACCTACGTTGTTGTTTCCAATTCCAATCAACATGTAAATTGCTCCTCCTACAAAGGACATTCCTAGCACCCCCAAGTCTTGTCAAAACCTTCGAGCAAGGCCATAGCGGAGAAGATACTAATCTTGACGAGCTTAATCACTCGCTTCCACGCCGCCTTGGCATACATGATGAGTTTGCCCCAAATACGGTGTTTAACCTTGGATTCATGCCATTGTTCTTGGTTGAAGACTTTGTCGTTCTGCTCGATCCAAATGGTCCACAAAGTAATGCCACGAAGGAGGTGCCAAATTTTAATTTGTTTGCAAAATTTCTTCCGAATCCTTTCCCCAAACATAGCTTGTTTCCAATGGAAGCTATCATAGTTGTTGATTCTCACCCCGCAAAGCTCATGCATGATGAACGTGGCCCATCTCCAAGCCCTCCGCGCTTGAATGCAATCCCAAAATTTGTGCTTAACCGACTCACTTGTGTTAGGGAGGCAGAAGATGCATTGCTTAGAGATGGATGCAGGAGCGATGCAAGCCCTCCACTCATTAACTGCTACCGCTTTATGCCAAATTGACCACATGAACGCAGCTTCCTTCCTAGCCCGCAACGGATCCCAAACCTGGGACCAATAGAATTTGTAATTCTTGGGAAGGTAGCCTTGCCATTTGTCCGCGGCGTTGTTGACCCCTCAGTCCTTTTAGTGATAAATTCTCTACCCGATTTTGTGGTGTAATTAAGGAAGTGACACCCTTCAACCCACCGCCACCTATCCGGGTCCCATCTAAGAGTAGCCGTTTTACCTTAAAAGAAGGTGATTGCTTCTTTTTCCACCTCCTTCATTTGTCCTCTAGTGGTATGAATGACTCTAACTTCATGAAAAAGGCCATCCATTTCCCCGGTTGGTTTATCCCACTCATTGAGGCATTGTGAGTGGGTACCCACCGTGAAGCATTGAACCATAAGGGGCATGACAAGGTGTTGGAATTACAAGCATTGGGGCATAAAGTCTCTTGTGCACTTAAGAACAAAGATTGGGTCTTCTTTACCAACCACATAGAAACCAACACATTGTCCAACATATGTAGTGTCCGAGTCCTTTTCTAGCATGAGTCTCCATTTTTCCGCAAGTTTGTTGATAAGCATGACCCAATCCCCCAAATCCGAGGGGGTAGGTTTAAACTTCTCTTGCGCTTTAGCCCACGTGAGGAAGTCCCGGCATTCACTATCCCAGACATCATCTACACATTGAACACCTTTGCAGTATAGAGTAAGGCCTTTGGAATATGTGAAACCCTGATTTATGATGTCTAGCCCTTCCAACCACTAGATATTCGCGTGTAACAGTTCCATCCTCGTTCGCGGAGGGAATTCCCTTTACCATAATTTTCCACGCTTTACCAATCTGTCCCCATACCTTAGAGCCGGCAACTCCTTGGTGTTGCTTATTGGTGAACCAGTCCAAACTAACTCCCTAGCTTCTCCCTCTTTGTGGGTTGAACCTAGCTAGTCTATACCTCAACATGAGTTGTAGGTTGGACTCCCATGGTTCCATAGCCTTGATGATCCATTTGCAAAGCAAGCTAGTCTTGGCTACCTTTGGGTCTACCAATCCAAGTCCTCCGTACTTCTTTTCATACAACAAATCCTCCAACTAACTCTAGTACGTGTGTGTTGCTTCTTTCCTAACCAAAGGTAGTTACGGATGGCGCTCCTAATTTTCCGTAGAATTTTATTTGAACCCCCCCCCCAAGATAAAAAACTAAAGAGTGGAGAGTAGTACGTGGTTGCAAATGACTACCCTACCCGCCAGGGAAAGTTTCATAGAGCTCCAATAGTCTAGTTTTTTTTGGAAATCTTGGAATTAAGGAACTGGTCAATATTTGGAGTGTTGAGGTTAAGTCCAAAAGGAGTGCCTAGCAGTATGGAGAGGTCGCCTTCCTTTGCCCACATCCAGTTATAGCTTGCCAACCACTCCGGCTTATGTGTGTATTTGTCAAACCAGTATGCGCAAGACTTATCCCAGTTCATCTCCATACCTGATGCTTTGCTAAAAACCTTTAAGAGGCGAACTAACTCATCCACATACCATTTGTCTCCCCTCACCATAAACGACGAATAATCCGCATATTGCGATATGCTTTGTTGTCCCCCCCCCCGGTAAAGTGATCCCTCTAAGTCTCCCCTCTAAGACTACTTTCTTTATAATGTGTGTAAGCACCTCTCCTACAATGAGGAAGAGGCATGGTGCAAGAGGACATCCTTGCTGAACCCCTCTTTCGATTTTGAAGCTTTTTCCCAAGCTACCATTAAAGTTGACAGAGGCGGAAGCACCTCCAAATAGCAATTTGATCCACCTGCTGAATTCTTCACTAATGCCCATCCTCTGCATAGCTTGAAATAAAAAAAACTCCATGAAACTTTATTGTATGCCTTAGACAAGTCTAGTTTCAAAAAAATTGTTGGTTGTCTGGACGTCTTTGCTCAGTGCAAAGTTTCTTGCGTCAAAACCATATTATCTAAGATAAAGCGTAGGGGAAGATATGCCGCTTGCTCCAGGCTAATAACATCCCTTAGCATTGGTTGAAGCCTAAATTGTAATGTTTTGGCAATTTTTTTGCATGTTGCCGTTAGTAAGGTGATCGGCCGCCAATGGTTCAAATCCTTATTGTCCATGTCTTTGGGAATGAGGCTGATAAGGCCTTTGGTAACCCCTTCATGTAACTCTCCGCTCTCGATTCCCCTCTGTGAGGCCAAACCCCCCACCCTTAAGCGTCCGTAGTCCGAGTAGTGGGTTTGGGCTCACATTCCTCCGCGGTATTGGATTTGGACTTGGATGAGTCCATAGTGCAAGGTTCACCCTTCAAGTGGTCTTGGATTTAACTTTGGTCTTTGCTTCCTTTGTCTTGCCATCGCGAGAGTGCTCCACATTCTCCATTAATTTGTGCACGTGGTTTATTTTTAAAGAGAGGATGCAAGTGTTAAAAAACACTATTCTCTATAGTCAATCTCAAATACATTTACTTGTGAAAGCCACACATAACACTAACTAGCATAATGTAACTAACTACTTGTCTATGAGCTAATTAAGTAGGCTATCTACTAAGCTCCTTCATGAACCCATCTCTTTACTTTCTAATTACATAAACCTAGCTCCTTCATAAACCCAACTCCTTCATGAACCCAACTCCTTAGCTTCTAACTAAATAAACCCAGCTCCTTTATAAACCCAGCTCCTTCATAAACCCAGCTCCTTCATGAACCCAGCTCCTTAGCTTCTAACTAAACAAGCCCAGGTCCTTCATAAACCCAGCTCTTTACTTTCTAACTAAACAAACCCAGCTCCTTTATAAACCCAGCTCCTTCATGAACCCACAACTTTGTAGTTGTAATCCCCAACTACCTCACTAATTATTCAAGCCCTTAACTAATCTTCCTACCTAATTTTCCTAATTCTACTAACAACCCCTTTCTAATCACACAATTCTTCTCTAATCCTAAAATCCTAAAATCCTAGAGAGGAGAGGGGGAGAGAGAATTTCCTAACTTCACTAAGACTAACTAATCCACACAAGTATATTTTTGCACTCATCACAACCTCAAGTGCTCAACTCTTAAACATGGAACTTGCAACCACGTGTATTCAAAACATGAACTTTAAGTACCACAAATTGGAATCATGAATTAACTTTAAAATCCTCCACGTCAACACTAATTCTACCAAGAGGTCAAGCCCTCTTCAAGGCTAACAAGCCTTGGCTCTCAAACTAAAAACTAAGCACACACATGTGCTCCAATATGGCTTCCCACACCCACACTTATAACTCGTGGGGTGCCTTGGAGCACAAAGGAAAGAGAGGATGAGTGAGGGAAGAATGAGGGATTATATAGTAAGCTTGAGGGGGTGAGCACCCTCAAGGCTCACGATAAGCCCTTGAGATTTCCTCCTACTTAGTAGGCGCCAATCCTATCTTCTAAGCCTTCCTCCCTCAAATGATCAACAAGGATCCTAATTTGAACATTTAACTAGCCTTGGCTTTCTACCTACCACACTTTACCAAACTTGGGATGCTTCAACCCAAACTTAGCCTCCTTCGCTTTCCGCCGCCATAACTTTCTCCCCTTACTTTCCCAAATCGTTGCTCACCACTTAATTCAAACCACGATGCTTAACTCGTGATTTGATTGGTGCTTTGGGAATTTGCTTATCCTCCACCTTGCATTCTTCCTTGGACCTTCCCCATTAAGTGGCCATGATGAGGTGGTCCACTTGTGCGCTCCATGTGATCCTCCATTCATCCCAATTCGAATGCACTTGCCTCTTGAGTCACTTTGGTTGTCTCCATCCATTTGTACTAGCCTACTCACTAACTACTCAATCCAAGTTCTCCTTACCTATCCTCATTCACTCAAATCCTTCCGAAGGTAAAAACACAATAACAACTCACATCCTAGCCTCTTACAACATGGTACTTCTAAGACTAACATTTCACTCTTTTTATATTTTTGTGAAGTAACATGCTACTTCAAAGTGCATCAACTAACGTTTCAAGGGTCTAAGACTAAATGTGGGCACCCTTTTGGGCTCACATAATTGGCGACCATCGGGGGATGAATCCAAACATCTCTTGCTCCAAGGGTAAGTTGCCTAGTCAAGCTCGGTACTCCTTACATCTACTTCCCGATGTACGGGTAGGAAAGAGCTCACCATTCAACGTTTCCAATTGAATTGAATTATTAGGAAAGACCTCATAGACAAGGTAAGGTCCTAACCATATTGCATCGAATTTCGCCGGAAATTCAAGCTTTCGTGCGTCTTGAATCATGACCATCATTCCCGGTGTTAGGGCCCTTCTCTTATGTCGTTTGTCGAAAGTAATCTTTCTCCTTCTTTGGATTGCCTCAATATGTTGAGCCGCCATTCTCCTCCCTTCGTCAAGTGCTTCCAAATCGGTTAGTCGATTTCGTAAGGATTGACTTTCGGTAAGTCTCGTACTCACGGCCACCCTAAGTGACTCGACTTCATATTCGATTGGTAGTGTCGCTTCAAGACCATAGACTAAGGAAAATGGTGTAGCACGCGTAGTTACCTTATAGGTTGTACGGTATGCCCAAAGTGCCGCCGTTAGTTTCGTATCCCAATCCCGCTTCGAGTCTATAACCGTCTTGCGTAGTATACTCACCAAAATTCCGTTAACCCTTTCCGTTTGTCCATTGGTTTGTGGGTGGTAGGGAGTAGTCTTCCGGTGATCAATTTTAAATTTCTCTGTCATCTCTCGAATCAAGTCATTCAAAAAGTGAGTACCCCTATCGCTTACTAGGATCTTCGGCACCCCGAACCGCGAAATTATGTTTTCGTACATAAATGTTGCCGCGTGTTCCGCCGTGTCGGTCTTCACCGCTTTGGCTTCCGCCCACTTGGTGAGGTACTCGGTTGCCACCACAATATATTTCATTCCTTTTGAAGATTGGGGATGGACCTCACCCACATAGTCGATGCCCCATTTTTCGAAAGGAATTAAGGGTAATGATACATGTAAAGGCATCTCCATTCTAAGGTCGTTTCGGGCATACCGTTGGCAAGCGTCGCATTTCCTTACATAGTCATGGGCGTCCTTAAATAGTGTAGGCCAAAAGTAGCCCGCTCTAAGTATTTTTTGCCCGGTGAGTTGACCCGAGAAGTGACCGCCGCAAGCGCTATCGTGGCAAGCGATTAAAATCGCTTCAACCTCCGTTTTTGACACGCATCGTCGTAAAATACCATCGGACCCCCTTCTAAACAACCTATGGCCCACTACAACAAATTGCCTACTATTTACCCTCACCTTCCTTCTCTCTTCTTTTGTCCACTCTTTGGGCAACTTGTGGGTTGTTAGAAATTCCACTATGCCCGCATACCACTCCGGTGTAGAAGTGACCACAAAGAGGCTATCATCTACTAACATATCATTTACCGGATTTTTTCCTATCTCCTCCGACAACCTAGACAAGTGGTCCGCTTGTAAATGCATACGACCCGGTTTATATTCCACCGTGTAGTCGAATTCTTCTAATAACAAAACCCACCTAGCTAACCTACCACTTAACTCCGCCTTGTTAACTAGATACTTGATAGCCATGTGGTCAACAAAAAATACAACCGGGTTGCACATGAGGTAATGCCTAAACTTTTTAACGGAAAACACCATGGCTAGGCACTCCCTCTCCGTTGTAGAGTAGTTTCTTTCGGCGGGGGTCAATTGCTTACTCGCATAAGCTATAGGTTGATCCTTCTCTTTTTCTCCCATTGCTTGACAAAGCGCACTCCCTATTGCCACATTACTAGCATCACAATAGACGTGAAAAGGTTTACCCCAATTGGGTGGTATCAACACCGGATAGGTGCTCAACCTATCCCGCAATTCCTCAAAGGCTTTTTGACAAGCATCCGTCCACTCGAATTTGACATCCTTTTTGAGCAAATGGGTAATGGGCACCGCTATCTTTGAAAAATTAGGAATAAGTTCCCGGTACCATCCCACATGTCCTAACAACTTAGAGATCCCCTTGGAATTGGTTGGAGTTGCCAAGTCGCTTATGGCCGCAATCTTATCCGGATCGGGTTCTCTACCTTTCTCACTAACAACATAACCCAACAACACTCCCTTATTCACTCCCAAAAATGTCTTATCCGGGTTCAATGCTAACCTCATCTTCCTACACCTAACCAATGCCTCCCTAACACAATGTAGGTGATCGTCCACATTACTTTGTGTGCTAAAATCGTCCACAAAGACGGTCATGGATTTGAACAACAAGTCGGTGAAGATATACATTACTAATCGTTGGAAAGTAGCCGGGGCATTACATAACCCAAATGGCATCACTACCCACACAAAAGTACCCCAAGGTGTAGTAAAAGCCGTTTTATGGATATCTTGGAGGGCTATGGAAATTTGATTATAACCCGCATACCCATCCATAAAGGTATATCGCGAATGACCTCCAACCTCCTCAAGCAACAAGGTGATAAAAGGTAAGGGGAAGTGATCCTTTTGTGTGCACGAATTCAATTTCCTATAGTCGACACAAACCCTTAATTTCCCATTTTTTTTCTTTACTAAGACCATAGGAGAAACCCAATCCGTGATTTCCACCGGCTTGATAAACCCGGCCTTCAATAACCTTTCCAATTCCGCTTTCACCAACAATTGCAATTGAGGATTCATCCTCCTCTCCTTTTGTCTAATTGGCCTCGCCCCCGGAATTAAAGGAATCCGGTGCTCTACCATTTCCCTAGGAATTCCCTTAAGCTCATCGTAGGACCATGCAAAAGTATCACTAAACTCATCCACCAAATTGCTATACTCCCTAACCTCTTTCTCCCCCAATTTGGAACCCATCTTCATTTGTCGGGTTTTTCCATTCTTTAATTTCACATCCACGTACCGCCAATCCGCTTCCGACACATGTGCTTGTTCCTCTTTGTTCCGATACCAATCGGAAGGCACATTGGGGTAATCTTTCACATCTTGACCTACAACTATCCCCGTAGACGTGGTCTTGAAATGTAAAGGCTCCTCCAATTTCGATGACTCAATAATCACATCCTCCTCTTGAGTCCCATCTACATGAATTAAACTAACCTCACCCTCTTCCACGTCATCTACCCAAGGTGTTAACCCACCGCTAACCCACTCTTCCTCGGTGAGCACCTCACATGGCTCCAACAATGAGCCCTCTCCTAAACTAACACTAGGAAATTCACTCCCTAAGCCTACTTGGTGAAATGTAACCATTACATCAACCTCGGACTCGGGGTACTCCCTTAGCCATTGGGCATAATCCCCATTATCCCCATAATTGTAAAAATTAGGACCTAGACTTCCCGAGCCCGAATCTATAACAACCCTTTGACCTTCGGGATGGACGACTCCCACCAATGCCTTGCCAATCTCATTCTCGTTTAAGTCATCAATTTCCTTCTCCAATGGCAAATACATCTCCTTCTTCATCCATCCTTCTAATGAACCAATGGACACTATGACCCTATTACCCTCCGGACCATAAGTGATGGATGGTTTAGGTCCACCCCAATTGACCATAGCATTCGCCATCCGCAACCAAGGCCTACCTAGCAAAATGGGGAAGGTGTCCTTGTTGGAGTGCATTTTAATGACATGGAAGGTGACCAAGTACTCCTCGCCTCCCGTAGTCATTCTACAATCCTTGATCATCCCCAAAGGCGTAGTCGAACTTTGATTTGCCATATTTATGACCAAAGGTGAAGGCCCCGTGAGTCCAAGTCCCAATTTTTTCATAGTATCCTCCGGTAGTATATTTAGACTACTCCCTCCGTCGACTAGCACATTAGGAACCACCTTATCTACTATAACAACTTCTATTTCTATAGCTTTCACGTCTCTTCCACCTTGTGATTGGATCCTAGCGGCTATTTTAGCTTTCACCTTCCTCATCCTCTTGTGTACCGGCATTCCCTCCTTTAATGTTTTCCTTGCCGTGGGTGAAATTTCCAATAGTTGGCCGAAAGTAATATCCGCCTTGAGTGTACTAAGGTCCGCCCACAAGTCGTACCCGGTAGATCTTTCCACCTTAGAATTACCCACCACGTCGAATTCGTCTACGGGAACCCCCGGTCCTTCCCATTCACCCACATCGCTATTATCCAAGTCATGTACCGCATTAGTCCTCTCCCTATTTTGTAAAATTATATTTTCCCTCTCCACATCCTTAGTAGCTCTTCTAGCTACCCTATCCAACTCGGAGAGATTAATCTCTTCATCCGAAGAGTAATTTCCTTGCTCTCCTATTCCTACCTCCAACGGGGCATCCCCTCTCCTAGCCCTAGTAGTTACCGCTAGTGCAGGTGCTTCTTCAACCACACCCTTACCCTTCACTAACTCATATGTAATAGCATTGGTGTGAGGAGGCCATTGACTTTGCTCCTCTCCAATTCTCGTTGGGAGAGGAAGCATGTCATCACATGTGGCCTCCAACACTCCATCCATGAACCTAACATCTTGGGAGTTAGATGGTCCCGGATCCGTTGGAGGCGCTTGTCTCCCGTTACTACCATTAGGTGGAACTCCTTGTCTATTTTGTATTGGAATGTAACCGGTTGTAGTTTGCAAGCCCGCCGGTGGATGAAAAGTTTGCCTAGCATTACTATGGTCATAGTATAAGTTAGGTGGCCTAAGTTCATTGGCCGGTACTCCTTGTGGCCTAGCACCTCGCATATTATCCCTTGCTTGTTGTTGTGGATTAGCCACCGGGTAAGGGACATTAATTATTTTGTCCGGTTGGCGACACGTATCCGAGGGATGACTTCCTCCACAATTGCTACAATTAAACTCTTGACCTTCGGACCAACATTGTCCTTGAGCGTGCCACCTTCCACAAAAGGGATGAAATTCCTTCTTCTCTAAATTTTGGCCACCTTGCCCTCTAGGTTGTGGTCCTCTATTGCTTCCATTTCCATAGTGAGGTGGCGCTTGACCTCGTTGATTTTGTTGAGGTGGGTTACCGTTTCCTCTTTGGTCACGGTTTTGTCCACTTCTACAAAATTGACGCGTGTGGCCCGGTTGGCCACATTGGACACACCATAATCCGGAAGAATGCCTACCCGACTCAACCGGGGGTGGAGGCCCCGGTTGTTGACTCCGGATCATTAATGACATTTGATCCGTGAGGCTTTGCATTTGTTTTATCATAGCCTCTTGGAATCCTAGTTGGCTAGCACCTAGTCTTCTCTCAACCTCCTCCAAGTGTGGATCCGTTCTAGGGGCCGGTAGTGCCAAAAGAGGTGCCGGTTCCCTAACCGCTAAAGGTCGGGGACCGGTGTCCACAATGGCATATGGAATTTGGTTCTCATACTTAGCGGGTTCTACCGCTACCACCCTAGGGCGTATGGGGATGAATTGTGGGATCAATTCATCCTCCCTTCTCCATAGCCTTTCGTGATCTTTATCCAAGTTTTCAATATCTCTAGCCGCACGCTTGGCATCCGCCAAGGTCAAGGGATTCCTTTCTAGAACACCCCTAATAGTTCCGGACTTAAAAAACCCTTGAATGAAAAATTGCTTTAGCGTGTCGTCGTTGAGCATGGTACCCACAAATCTAGTGCACACTAAATCAAACCTCCTAATGTAAGCCGAAATTTCTTCCTCCCTTCCTTGCTTCAATGACGACAATGCCCTTAATGCGGTACTTTGACCCACTTCCGGCCTAAATTCGTTAAGAAACTCCCTTTGTAATTGTTCCCATCCCCTAAAATGTCCCTCGGCATGATCCCGATACCATTCATAGGCTTCCCCCTCTAGAGTGGTAGGAAACCACACTAACCAATAACCCGGGTCGGTTATGAGGAAGCTAGCCAACCGTTCGATATACCGTTCCATGTGCCGAGAGGGGTCCTCATCCTTGGTCCCATAAAATTTAGGGAGATGAGATGGCATATCCATCGCCGCTAAATTTTGTGGAACCACAATTGGTAGGCCTCTTGGCCTAACCAATGGGTCTATTGGAGGTATAGGAGGTATGGGCGGAATTGGGGGTATGGGTGGTGGATCCATCCCCCGTTCCTCGGCCATGGTGACCGGTGAACTATTCAACAATCCCCTATCAACTTCTACCGGGAATTGTAATTTTCCGAAGAAGTTTCACCACTCAATTTGGAGGGAGTGATCTCCTCTTCAAGTTGAGCTCCAAGTTCTAAGGTGTCTAGAATTGACCTAGTCCTAGGTTCGACGTTCAAACAACTCTCTATTCTAACATTATCTTGTTCTAATCTATCACTGATTTTAGAGGACCGCCTCTTTCGAGTAGATTTCTCTAGTCCTACTATCAAACTTGGTTTTTGTGAGCGAGTCCTACCTTGCATTCCATAAGAATCGATCGACCCTCACTTGACCACACATGATCCTAGCAATTCCCCTCTTAATATTTTCACTTGTCTTGGTGTGGTTATAATTTTTTTTAGGAGGTGAGGAAAAGAACCTGCAAGCCCACTTAGGTGAAAGAATCCCAATAGGGGATAGGCATGTTCATGTTAATTTTTTGGTTAAGTCGGAGCATCACCTCCGCACCTTCCCGCAAATTAACACTCACCACAATACCGATTGTGAGGGGGTGACCTTCCGAGTAGATTATGTTAAAAGTCGAGGCTTCACCCTTCAACTTCTCACACCATCCACAATTCGGGAATTACCCTCTACAACGGATAACAACAATCACGAGTACAAAAGGCATTCCTTAATTAGTTAATGAGTTCACTTTGAAGAAATAAACATACCTTGAGCAATCGCATCCCCCTGTGAGTTAGCACTCCCCTCAATCGTGACTCAATGTAACAACACCATAAACTTTGTGAAATATTAATTTAATCTAGAGCATGAAATGACAACTCCCAAAACTTTGAGACTCACCCCGAGGTGAGTGTCAAAGTTCAATGTCCTGAGGTGAATTTACCCTCTAATGTTTTAATGAGCTACTCGGTTATAGGTTCCTTTTAAGTTCTTAGCAAATCCCCAAAAAGGTTGAGGACGTACCTTCGCCGCGCTCCTTCCTCAAAAATGAATTTGCGTAATTGACAATGCAATTCATTCCAAGGAATAGTTGAAATACAATGAATTCAAATGTAACCCAAAGAGAGAATACTTACCGAGTTTCGGGTGCTCCTTCCCTTCTCTCAAGTTTGTGTCTCCAATTTTTCCTAGTTGCCTCCAAGTCTCCTAGTCGCCTCCAAGTCTTGTAACTACCTTCCGCTTCGCTCCCGGCGGACGCACCAATTATGTGAGGCCAAACCCCCCACCCTTAAGCGTCCGTAGTCCGAGTAGTGGGTTTGGGCTCACATTCCTCCGCGGTATTGGATTTGGACTTGGATGAGTCCATAGTGCAAGGTTCACCCTTCAAGTGGTCTTGGATTTAACTTTGGTCTTTGCTTCCTTTGTCTTGCCATCGCGAGAGTGCTCCACATTCTCCATTAATTTGTGCACGTGGTTTATTTTTAAAGAGAGGATGCAAGTGTTAAAAAACACTATTCTCTATAGTCAATCTCAAATACATTTACTTGTGAAAGCCACACATAACACTAACTAGCATAATGTAACTAACTACTTGTCTATGAGCTAATTAAGTAGGCTATCTACTAAGCTCCTTCATGAACCCATCTCTTTACTTTCTAATTACATAAACCTAGCTCCTTCATAAACCCAACTCCTTCATGAACCCAACTCCTTAGCTTCTAACTAAATAAACCCAGCTCCTTTATAAACCCAGCTCCTTCATAAACCCAGCTCCTTCATGAACCCAGCTCCTTAGCTTCTAACTAAACAAGCCCAGGTCCTTCATAAACCCAGCTCTTTACTTTCTAACTAAACAAACCCAGCTCCTTTATAAACCCAGCTCCTTCATGAACCCACAACTTTGTAGTTGTAATCCCCAACTACCTCACTAATTATTCAAGCCCTTAACTAATCTTCCTACCTAATTTTCCTAATTCTACTAACAACCCCTTTCTAATCACACAATTCTTCTCTAATCCTAAAATCCTAAAATCCTAGAGAGGAGAGGGGGAGAGAGAATTTCCTAACTTCACTAAGACTAACTAATCCACACAAGTATATTTTTGCACTCATCACAACCTCAAGTGCTCAACTCTTAAACATGGAACTTGCAACCACGTGTATTCAAAACATGAACTTTAAGTACCACAAATTGGAATCATGAATTAACTTTAAAATCCTCCACGTCAACACTAATTCTACCAAGAGGTCAAGCCCTCTTCAAGGCTAACAAGCCTTGGCTCTCAAACTAAAAACTAAGCACACACATGTGCTCCAATATGGCTTCCCACACCCACACTTATAACTCGTGGGGTGCCTTGGAGCACAAAGGAAAGAGAGGATGAGTGAGGGAAGAATGAGGGATTATATAGTAAGCTTGAGGGGGTGAGCACCCTCAAGGCTCACGATAAGCCCTTGAGATTTCCTCCTACTTAGTAGGCGCCAATCCTATCTTCTAAGCCTTCCTCCCTCAAATGATCAACAAGGATCCTAATTCGAACATTTAACTAGCCTTGGCTTTCTACCTACCACACTTTACCAAACTTGGAATGCTTCAACCCAAACTTAGCCTCCTTCGCTTTCCGCCGCCATAACTTTCTCCCCTTACTTTCCCAAATCGTCGCTCACCACTTAATTCAAACCACGATGCTTAACTCGTGATTTGATTGGTGCTTTGAGAATTTTCTTATCCTCCACCTTGCATTCTTCCTTGGACCTTCCCCATTAAGTGGCCATGATGAGGTGGTCCACTTGTGCGCTCCATGTGATCCTCCATTCATCCCAATTCGAATGCACTTGCCTCTTGAGTCACTTTGGTTGTCTCCATCCATTTGTACTAGCCTACTCACTAACTACTCAATCCAAGTTCTCCTTACCTATCCTCATTCACTCAAATCCTTCCGAAGGTAAAAACACAATAACAACTCACATCCTAGCCTCTTACAACATGGTACTTCTAAGACTAACATTTCACTCTTTTTATATTTTTGTGAAGTAACATGCTACTTCAAAGTGCATCAACTAACGTTTCAAGGGTCTAAGACTAAATGTGGGCACCCTTTTGGGCTCACACCCTCTGAATCATTTGATGAAAGTCTTGCCCAACCGTTGGCCATAGTCGTTGAAAGAATCTCATAGGAATCCTGTCATGCCCCGGCGCTTTCCCCTTGGTCATGGACGTGACTGCCTTGTCTAGTTCTTCTACTGTAATTTCTTTTGACAAATTATCATTCATAGTATATGTGAAAGTTACCGAGAGTCCCTTGAAGACTTCTTTAATAGCCTCCTCCGATACCTCCTTGTGTTTGTATAGGTTTTCGTAAAAATCAAAGCAAATCTTGCTTAGGTCCTCGATCCTTGTGAAGCTTCGCCCTTGATTATTCCTTAGCTCCAAAATTACTGACTGCGAGTTTTTTTGTCTCACCGACTTAAAAAATTCCGCAGTACATTTATCCCCTACCTTTTGCCATTTTACCCTAGAGCAAACAACAACCCCCTAGCTTTCCTAGTTTCAATTTCATCTAGCTTATTCTGTAGTTGGTGGACCTTCCCCTGGTTGTCCTTGTAGTACTAATTTTCTGATTTTTTTAATTCAAATCAGAAGTTAGTGGAAATAGGCTCTTATATTAGCTGGACTGTCTAAATTTGGCAGGTGTAAATAGGACAATGTTACGAGATATCAGAAGAGGCAAGTGAGAATGGGCCATAGTCTGTTGTAAGTGGGCATGTTGGTAGTTATCCGAGGAGGCTAGGCAGAAGATATAGGGAGCCCAGTTTTGAGAAAGAGGAGAGACTTTTATTTTTGTGCGATATACTGAAGCTCTAGCTGTCCTTAGAACTTTGTGTGTGAGTTAATTTTCTGGTGTATTTTTTGGATTTGTAGCATTGATGTGTGAGGCATCTCTGCTTGACAATCGTCTGTGGTACAGTTAATTAAAACTTACTCCAGGGGGAGCGTATTGGAGTATATTTTATTTTTTGTATTTTTGTGCACTTGATTTTCTGAGTGGGTTATTGATTGAATTCATATGCAGTCATTATGATGTCGCACCTGTGGTTAACCAACTGGGAATTAAGTTATATGATGTTTGTTCTACTCTTCTGTCGTAGGAATTGGCCAAGTTAAGGAGTAGGCTATGGTCTAGACGAAATTGAAGTGAGCTTTAATGTGAGCAGGCTATGATTTGGAAGTTGAAACCGGGATATCCCTGTAATAACAAAATACTCAGTTGAATTTCAATTACTTGGAAAATGTTGAGAACAGATTCTGCGAGTCCTTAGACATTGTCGACTGAGATCCTGGTTGTGTCGAATTAGGCTGGCGCATGAAATGATATATTCTGGTCTTTCAATATTAAACGGAGGTTGATTTCAGTGTCGCAGTCGCAAAGCAATTGGTAGTTACAGGACGACGTGAACTTCAACCGGTTTTTTCCCACACTCAATTCAGTTATCTATATGTGCATGCTGGTTATCCTCATCCTACACCTCGAAATTTTACTGAATCAGGTAATCTAATTATTCATGGATATATTTCAGACTATGGCCATTATCAGATTTTGTACTTGGAAATGGAATTCGGTATAATCAAAAGGGTGAGTAAGTAGTTGTAAGTAATTGAATCCAATATATTTATGGAGTCCGAGACAATTGGACTGTATGGTACTGTCTGACCAAATTATTTAAAGACCTTATTAAAAGTATGCGAGCGAATGTGAGGCCATCGTCTGTGCGCAAAATGATTGTAGGAATTAACCTTAGATTTTGGCCGTCATTACAGAGAATGGAATTAAATTGATTGGATAGCCGAACCAATTGTCTAGTACAATTTGGAAGCCATTCTGATGTTGTCTTAACCTACTTAAGAGGTCGGAGAGAAATCAGAAAGTGAAAACAAGCAGATGTTGCGAGTACTGGCATTATAGTACATTGACAGTTTGATCAAATTGTAATTTGACTATATTTAAGATCTTTAAGTGTGTAATTTAATCAAGCAATCAATATCGATTTCATATCGTTTTGTGCTCGTTGTAATCCAAAGCACAGTCAATTTAATCTTTCAAAGTCATGAGTTCAAAGCAAATGGCTTTGAATTGTTGTTACATTGAATCGTCTCATTGAACAAAGTTCAAGTTGATTGTCGTTGTAGTGTAAATGGAGAAACTGTTCTCTTTAACGTTTTATGGAATATGAAGTGACAACATGTTAAGACCATTGACCGCGAAGTGTTTTACGTGTTCGAGGAAGCCGAAAGGACGTGCTGTTCACGTGATTGGTAAGTGTACTCACTAATTGTAATTTTAAAAGGGAATTAAGGCTAATTTGGAATTTCACCATCTTTAATAATTAAATTACTCAACATTAATTGCAATAATGAAATGGATTAGTGAATTGGATGTTTTGGGATCTAAGGATCTTGAATTGGAATCTTAAATACATGAAATGAGTTTATGAGTGATGTGAGAATGTGTTAACACGCATAAGTGGTTTGGACTTATTGCCTCGAGGAAAGAGATTATGCTTACCTTGGCCGATACCAGGTAAAAGACAATTGTCGGACCGCCTAATTAAAATTGAATTTAATCAAAGAAGACGGACTATCCTGAAAGGATTACCGCACTGACTCTTCAAGTTACATTAAAATGGAGTTAATTAACGAAAGATTATGGACTACGCCGAAGTGCCCTTGGCTTCGGTAATGAGACAAAAATGGGTTACTTTTGCAAGATCATTGACTATGGCTGTGCCTATGCTTGCGCACCGCACTTGGTCCAATTAAAATGAACTCACTGCCAGACAATTGCCTGGGAAATTAGTGTGAGGTGTGAGACTGTCACATTTGCATGTACTGACATGGAGTGGTTTTTAGAGTTTTTATCCCTTACCCATAAACCAATTGTCAGTCATAACCCAAAGTAAAGTGAATTAACCTTGTGTTTTCCCTAATAAACTTTATCTAAGACTTCTAGATGTTATATGAATCACCTTTTGAGTCTTCCCTGAGTGTTTCCCTGGGTTTGTTTGTTAACCAAATTTCTACTACAGTCCTCATTAGGCCACACTTTCCAAGTTGGAGCGAATAGCACACCACATCACATATCCAATTCTCACTTCCAATGGTCCCAAACAAAAAGGGAGGGCTTGGCCTCTTGGATCTTCTCATTTGCTTTTGGGGGAGGGGGGGGGGAAGAACCTTGATTTACTTAATAACCTTTTCAAATTACTCAATTGAGATTTAGTAACAGCAAATGACTTCCATTGCTAGAGCCTCTTGCCCGTCACATGGGACCTCTTTTTTTATTTTTTTTATTCTTTCCGTCTTCCCCAAGGCCTCTTGTTCTCACTTTAGTGGTGTCTGGTGCCCATGGCTCTTGCTCATTTGACAAATCAAATGTTGCTTTCACTCAAGGAAGATGTTGGCAGATAGGGTCATTAGTGTGACCTTTTGTAAAAAGTGATTTAATGCGTTGATTTGCAGTTGTTAAGATAAAGTCAATTTCACTTTTTGACACATGAAGACACATGTCCATCCCCCTCTTGAAAACTCCCCCTCTTATATAAGATAGTTGAGGATGGTGTCATCTGGCGATATGATGGACTTCGGCAAGGCATATTTGGATGGAGGGGAAAGGAGCACGACATTGGGCATGAGGGGGAGGGAGCCACTTCATTGGCGTCATCGCAAAAGGCAATGGAGGTTAGACACAGAGGACCGTAGCCTTAGGGTAGCGATGTGGTAGAAAACGACATGAACAATAGGAAGGGGCCTAGTGGGAACCACGCCTGAAACCACCATAACGATATGTGGGAATCCTGGAAACAATACAGAATGTAAAGTGCAAAAGAACTCGCCTATATATACAAGTTGCAATACATTGAATATTACAAACTGCCCCCCTTGTATGCTTGCGTTGTTTCAATTGCAAAGTTTTTTGGAAATGCACATTGCAATCGCAGCAAGTGACAACACACATGCATAATACTATGTCGCGGTACATAATACAATGCACCCAATAAACGTTGGTATGTCAATGAGAACAATACATAGAGTACATGAAACACCACACATGGAATACAAACGACAAGGAATTGCACGGTGGAGGCGTGTACATTATGGACAAACGTACCTGACGGTGCCCCTGCAAAATACAACACATATTTTAGATGAAGTTGGGCGTGCAATAAAAGATTATGCATTGAAACCAACGTTTTGTGTCACAATGTATCCGCTTCTTATTAAATGGCCCAACTTAAAGGCCCAACCATTTTTGGTAGTTCGGGCCCACATCCCACGTTAATTTATTGGCCACGCAGGTGGCACAGGGGAGACATCACTTTGACAAGTACAAACCTTGCATGCATGGGTTTTTTTATCACCGGTTTTCAACTCATCCTGCCTGGAAGATGCGGCCGTGTCCAAATATCCCACACACCGAGCCCCACCTGTCAGGTTAGGGTGTCGTGGGGACCCTGCATTCCTACTAGTGTATGTCCATCCTAAGCATCACACATCAACCCCCTCTTGAAAACTCCCACAAACATACATTACTCACCTCCACAAAACTACAACTCTTTCCAACAGCTACCCTGCAACCCACCCACATCCCCCATCTTATCCAACAGTCCATCTAATAAGTGGCCCATCACTATAACCTCTCCCAACTAAATACACTCACCCTCCCCCAATTAAATATGATCCCTTACACACATTTTTTACAAATGGTTCATTCACCCCCTTAGACGGCGAAGGTAACGGTAACAATGTTGGATCAAGCGTTTATGGAGCCCAACATGCTACCCGCATTGCGGCTAAACTACCCAACTACCCAAATATCCCTCCATGTGGAATTATGTGCAATTCTACTGGCCGTCCAAATCACACAACACATACAATCGGACACATACATCTTCACAATGTAATATAGCCTCAATAGTATTTGCCTTCTCCATAACCACATTCATAGACCATCCTCACAACATAATCACCTTTACAAATTACTCATCGCTAAAATTATCTTCCTTATCCAAAACTCCCTACATCTCGTTACCATCCAAAAAGTCTAAACTCACTCAAACATTTGCGGAAATGCTAAAGCTAAAACACCTTGCTAAATTGGATCTCAAAACGAAGCAATATCCAACTCCCTTTCCATCCCATTGGACGTACAACTCCATATGAGCTGGAGGGCCACATTACCTCTACCCAACACGACGGTTCCATTCGCAAAATATTTTAGGTATTATTTGTAGACGCACCACAACCCGATTTCCATATGTTGAGAAATGGCTCAACATTAATTATATCCACCAACCCTGGTCCAATCTTTTTTGACATTCCCCACCATCTCCAATGCACAAATTTTCCTACTCCTAAAATTTTGATACCGCATGTACATGGGCAACTTTTGCAAATTCATGTGTCTCCAAAACTTTCCATCCCCCATCTACAACCTCTATTCTACCAACGCAATTGACACATGGTTGTAGCTCCTCTCCAACTGTCCAAACCCACACCTAAACAACCTTTGCACTACACATCACAATAAAACTATGCATGTTGTTGGACTCACACCTTGCTACCCGATGCTACACTATTGCACATGCCGGTACCGTAACACCATAGCAGGTTCGCCACCTGCCGCACGAATATTTAATTTTTTTGGGGAAATAAGGTTCACGTTCCAAAAATAGATTTTTTTGAAATTCGTCTTCTCATTTATTGGATTAAAAATCATTCGTGTTTAGGGTGGGAAAGATGTGCAGAAATTTCATCCTAATTGCGGTGTAAGGGTTGTAATTCCTGTTGTGGTGTAAGGCATCGGCCAAAAACTCCTTCAGTACCCCAATCGCTGGATGCATTGTTTGGGTTGCATAAAAATCCATCCCATAGCATCATCTGCCAACTTGTTGTAATCCCAATGCTTGACTGCCACACACTGCAACACTCCATTTCCCTGCTGTTTTGTTGAGCACTCTTGAAGGAACGCCCTAGCCCATTCACTTCTGTGGAGGAAAACTAAGGCACTGATGTTGTGATCCAAAGTCATCACGGTAATTTGAGCAATTAAAAACACGAAGTTCTCAAGTGGAGTCTAAGAAATTCGGAAGCATCTCACAGACAGGAATGGACCCCGAAACGAAGCCCTGGCGGACCACATGACACCGAACTGCATCCTCAGCGTATAAGTCATTCATGAGCCCTTCATAAGAATGTAAAATGGATTAATCTGCCATGATGTGAGTCTCAAGTCACCTTCCTGGTCCTCCCTCAAAGAAATTTTAAGTGGCCAAATTAGGCGCTGGCTGAGGATCGAAAATTGACCGAGATGAGTCCACTTATGTTCACAAAACCCTAAAATGACAAGAAATTCTGGAGCTGGACTCTGGAAGCAACTCGAACCTAACTCGAAGAACCGATCTATCAACCTGGGTAAGGATCTCTATCAATAAACTCATCCCCACTACAACCACTAAACCACAACATGAATTTAGTATGACTAGATGGCAGATCAGAATCACTCAGGGCAAGCATGGAATAAGGAAGCAATTCGTTTGGATTCAATTGCTTGCAGTTCACTTCTTTCTCTTCTCGTGATCCGAGTAAGGTAAGGTTTGACCCTGTACAGTGAGTCCATAGTGGGGTAATGCGAAACGGTTCTAGGTCGTTTAGTTTCCTTGAACAACAAAGATGCTCCAGCCGCTGGTCACTAGTGTATCCAGGTATGCTGACAGGTAAAAATCAGACAACAACTCCGGGGCAGCATACAAACTGTTGAAGTTGTACCACTTTCCTCCAACAAACAAACAATCACTTCAAAATGTCCACAGAGAACCACGAGAAACACGAAACTTTCTCGAAATCGTGCCGCCGACTCATTGCAACAAGAATGAGTACCTGCGAGATGAGAGATGGAGAGTGTTGTGTGAGAGAGGGTCTTATGCGACACAGGGCTTGGCATTCAACACCGAAAGTTGAGGGAGTGGAACATGTTGCCAGGTTGTAGACATAGTGGTGGCCCTGATTTTCTGTCTTTTCGTTTTTATCACAGTATAATTTGAGAGTTATTCGTTTCTCTTTGCCTGTAATTTCTGTTTTTTACGTTTTTTTTTTGAATTATTTATGAACGAACCTACTATGGTGTTACAGTATTCACAAACATATTGCCTCGAACAACACGGTACCATCTTTGCTCCTCCAATGTACATGCTATAAACCATGTTGTACATGCCTTGCTAGATTCCGCCCGGAAATCCTATGCGTGCAAGGTCTCCCTCTGAATGCTCCCCCCCCTTTTTTTTACCCCTCCCCACAAATACATATCCAATACATTGAATTCACATACTATAATGACCGGTTTCTCTAAAACCATCACTACCCATAAACTCTCCAAATATCTCCCCCTCACTAGGCAACTCAAACAAAAGTGTGGAACACCCTTGACTCCATCATTATTACTAGCATTCATGGGGCTATCCACTGCCCCTCTATACAACTCCTACTTGACCTCCAACTTCCCCAATCTCATATTCAAACATTCATGACCACAAGCCACCAAAATGCCCTCAAATACCACTCCTTCCTTGTCCTCAACAAACGAAAACTTGAGAAAAACAAGGACCGTATATTCTCACCATGACCACCTCTACACCACCCCCACCCTTACCAAAATGGTCCACGTACTAAAAAGTAGACAATAAACACTCCAAAAAGCTACATGTACAAATGTGTGCTTAGTGGTTGGCCAACGGACCTTACTCACATTGGCGCACAACGCCAACGTTCCTTTTCTTTTCTTTTCTTTCTTCTTGCTCAGGATGTTTTATATTCTTCAAAATTATCATTGCATCAATGTCCATGGAGATTTTTAGACACTGATATCGAGATCCTAGTGTTTCCAAGTCTAACTGGTTACATGTTGACATCTTTCAAATGTTCTTCATTAATTGGAGGTATATCCTATAAATTCCTCTAAAATGATAAGTAATGTTCCTAATTTCTTGAACTCCACCGGTTCATCTGTAACTAAGGTAGAAATACCATAAACCATGAACTACCCTCTACCCGTGCAGTAGACTTCCGTCAGAATAGTGAAGTGCCATTTTTGAAACCAATAATCGCGAGGTTGGTAGCTTGATATGCATGTACAGTCAGTTTAGCCAAATTTAGTCATGTTTGACTACCATCAATCACAGTTTAATGTACTCATGAGTTAACCGGTTTAGGTGATGTTCTGTGTGGAAATGAGCATTATTGTGTTCGGTTTAGGGAGAATCTAGTGAACGAATAGGGGGTTTGACAAACTTTCCACTTTGGAAAATTGTAAATTTTTTTTTACAGGGAATAAAAATATGAAACAACTTGCATTCTTCATGAATCCTTCTCTTCTATCTTGGAAAATTATCTCATGATTGTAAGACCATATCTTCAATGCGAATCACCTTATTTTCACGGTTTATGGCACCTCTACCTTAGCAGTGAGTTCTCCCTGTTCATTGCACTTTCACACTACTGAGTGCTTCTTAGGCCATATATACTTGAGTCATCATACAGAGATGACTACTGGGGACATGAGTGAGATTTGACATGATGTTTCATAATTTGCTGCCTGAGGGGAGCTTTTCAGCCATGCATCTACCCTTGAATGCTTTATTTCCTGACCTCTCTCGCCCTTAGTTTGAAAGTATTCTCATAAGTCATTGAGTTTATGAAGGTGTTGATGTGCAGTAAAAAGCCATCACATTTGATAGGTGGAAGGCCTTGTGCTCTGAAAAGCTACACTTTAAACCAATATCACTCCAGTTCAATCATCTTCAAGCTCTATCCAGTTGGAAGTGAAATAATATTTGGGGCCCTTGTATCATTTTGTGTCATTATTGTGAGGCGCTCCAAAAATACTTGGAAATGAAAGAACACCAACCAAGTCTTGATGAGGTGTATAAAGGGTAGGGGTCGAGATACGAAGATTCGGGGGGAAATTCATAACATTACTCAACTGGTGAACTATGTTCATGAGCATGGTAGTAGATTCGAGAATAAAGACTCTGGATGTCGGAATTCCACGGTAATCAAACTACATAGCTCATCAGCTGAGTAATGTCATGTGGGGGCATGAGCACATTCCTTGGATGATCATGACCGTTGAGGATAATCTGAGATACGCATTGGTCAATGAAGGCAATAAAAAATGATCAAGGATGTCAACGTACTGTGTTTTGTATTCCGCATTGTTTTTATTTTCTTACTAGTTTCATTGCTTCTTGCATGCTTTTACTTTCACCTTAGAACACATAATAAAAATCTTGAAACATATTTTAGACATGCACTTCAATCTTAATAAAAATAAGGGATTACTACGCAAGATCATCATTTGAATGCAACAAAATACCCAACACCATACCATAAAAAAAGGTTCTCAACTATATCCAAGTTTCGTATTGTGAAGTAACAATAAACACTACCATTACACAACACTCCTCAACCACAAGCATGAAAACTATCAATCGAGGATGCTATGGTACCCTAGATGCATGTCTATGGTTAATTGGAGCTTGGTTATCATGGATAGAGCCCACCTTTTAAAAAAGAATACAGTAGCGGGCTCCCTATTTCATTTTTACATGTGCCAGAATGTACTTTCCACGTGGGATAGAAGTGGGTATTGGCAAATGTGAGCATGACATGTGGCAAATTTTGAGGGGAAAATAAATTTTTTGGGTTGGAATCGAGAGCCGTCTACAATAGTAGCCCTTAGGTAAAGAGGCCCTTCCTTTTTGCCTACTTTCAATGAAGTTGGGATTGATTCCTATCTATCTTATGAGTCACTACACTAAACATGAAATTTCATGTCACTTACTTGTTGGAGTTACACAATGCTATATCTTCTTACTATTAAGGAAATTATTTTACCACGTAGAGATCTTAATGTTCTATAGTTTTCAAACCACCAATCTGACCTTTGTTGCCAATAAATAGTCATACAATAAACAGTTACAGCATCAAGTAATTCCAGTTAGTAAGTGACACTAAATACAATATTTAGTGTAGTTTTGCACATGAATTTGATCTATCTCTCTATCTCTCTATCTCTCTCTTTGGATCATCATTTTTATCATTTTCTGTGTCTTGCAAACTAGAATTTACATAAGTCAAATTTTGAGCTTGACAATAAAATCTGTATACTTTGGTACCATTTTTTTTTATGAACACAACTTGCAATCAAAATCTTGTCCATGAACTTTTGTCATGTCAAGATGTAATTTTTTTAAATAACAAAAATATGGATGTAATCTTCAATAAGTTGCAAGAAAATAACTTTTTGGCCACTTGTAAATGGAAGCCATCTTCATAATGAAGATGGCTTGAAGAGAATATCCAACAGTCATTAAGCTGAAGTTTTCAACTTATGGCACTTGGTGATAATTTATGGACAGTGTGGCAATGTTAAATGACTAAATATATTTAGCATAGGTCATAACATTATTCAGATCCATAGCAGCGTTCTGTGGGACTGACAGTATTCTGCGGAATATTCCCTGATATTTCCCGCATTCAGTCTGAATGCGGGAAATATCAGGGAATATTCCGCAGAATACTGTCAGTCCCACAGAACGCTGCTATGGATCTGAATAATGTTATGGGTGCACCCACTTAGTGCTCATAGAATATGATACGGTTAGGTCCGATTGGGCACAACTTTGCCTAAATTAATCTCCACATCACCTTTAAGAGGTACAACCAATCACATGAGGACACATGGCACTTAATAAAGTGATATTATTTTAACACATCACATGACAAACCAATATGAAAGACATTGATTCAATAATGCATTATGTGCATCTTGAGACCCAAATTGGGTCTTTGTAAATTAATGAAATCAAATTGATTTTAAAAGTTCAAGAAGCCAAGAGACGTATGGGACTAGAAGCACATCAATGTGCAGTAAAAAAATACTAATTACTTGGAATGTGGTGGTCTTTGTGAGATAGCAGCTAATATTAGCCTATAAATCCAATTGGTAAGGTGGATGGGTCTTGAATGGCCTACTATTTTTTGACTAGCCCACTTCTCCTAGGATATATGAAACTTGCGATTAGTACAAGATGGTCAAAAAATCCGGATCAAGGTTGGAGCCTCTTTACTCATAATTCTCAAAGCTCATATGAATGTCTTATGCATAATCAAAATGCAAATTGTTATGCTCATTAAATGGTCATATAGAGTAGACATACCTATTTCCATTAGCTTAAGCAATTTCGCATAAGTGTTGTAGATGTGTGATGTTGGGGTGATTTTCATAGGTCTGAAAATTGACATCATACCATTGAACAAAAAAATCACCATTTATTTCCAAGTTTTGAAAGTATTGTAGATTTTCAAAAGCAAGATTGAGTCCCAACCCATAATCATATCATAGGTCAACCTATTTTCAATAATTGGGAGATGAAAACTTCAGTACAATTAGTGCCCTTTTCAAGGAACCCAAATCCATGCCCTTTTAACTTACTTTTTTCCATCACACCAATTTGATGGCTACATGTGTGGAACTTCACGACTTTAGAGGACTGTAGGGGAGGCCACACACGTTCAAAAACGCCGGTTTGAATATGGATTTTGGTAAGCCAAGGTAAAAGAATGTTGGGCTTGGCATGTGCCTAACTTCGAGGAGTTGAATTTTGAGGTTGGTCCCTCTTTCATTGGGTAGAATTTTATGTTTTCAACTATGATACAAGACACTGGTTTTGCAAGGCTTAAAACCTCCGTTTATTTTTTTAATCGGAGTTGAAAACGGATGGTTTTAACCAATAACAGAGGGGACAACCTCGAAACCCAACTCCTCAAAGCTAGGCACATGTCAAGGCCACACATTCTTTTACCAAACTCTATTCCGAAATTGGCGTTTTCGAACATGTGTGGCGTCCACTTATATGTATTAAGATTTGGGGGGGGGGGCTATCGAAGATGGGTCTATCTACTCTAAATCCCTACAATTATGTTCACTATTGAGACCATAATGGTTATCACATTATATGCACATAGTCCAATCTCTTTTAAACACATGCATTTCTGGTATCCCTTCTTGGAGCCACACCAAAAAGCACACCCCACTCATATATAGGTATTAAAAAAATGAATTAGAGTTGTCTATGTTAGGAAAACTTGGGACTAAAGTTGCCAAACGCTACATTCTGAGATACTATGGATGAAAATTTATATCTTGATGAACTTAATGGATATGAACAGAACAGACTGAAGGGGGCTTCAATTGGTCGTTCAGTAAGTGTGCCAAATATATATATAAAAACCATCATGGTCCTTAACCCTTAAACGTCAAAGGGGGGGGGTGAGAGGGCCTCTCCCATCAGCCTATGTTTACCCCATTTTAGACCTCCATATAATTCTTTTAGTGCGATCGGCATATATATTTAGATATGGAATTTTGAGATACACATTTTGGGGGGAAATTTTTTGCAATTTCAACATGTTTTGACGCTATCTTATGGTCAAATAGTTTAGGGTCAACGAGGCCCTGATAGGGCCTCTCTGACGTTTAAGGGTTAAGACTCTTTGGGCCACTTCACACACGAGACTGGGAGCCCGTGACCATTACACTTCAAGCACTCTCATTGGTGGAAAAGGCGCAGCCGGTCCAAGTTCACTTCACACTACGCTTGAGGGACAAACAAAGTATGTGAATGCAAGATGGATGTAAAGTCTACATGGATTCCTACATGGCATCCAATGGATCATGTTTCATGGTCACTTGGACTATTTTCAAAACCTGCCTCTTGGAGGTTGACCTAACACAAAACCGGGAGACCATGGCACTCCGAATGCTCACAACCGTTGGTTTATTCTATTTTATCATGCGTGAGGACCCGCATGAATAGGTAGTCATTGAATCAACATTTGGTTGAGGGCCCGGTCACATATGACTTCACACTGCACTTGAGGGTCCGTGATCACACTACATGATTTTGGAGGTGTGTTGGGACGGCCTTTGGACACTTTCTTGTGGGCTCTCACAATTCCATGGTCACGGCTCTTGGCTCGTGTGTGAAGTGGCCCTTAGCTTTGTCGTCACGGGCCTTGCTAATCTCATGCATTAAATATAGAGGTGCTTCATTATTTATACCACATGGACATTCAACAGCATTCAACAGCATTCAACAGCCAACCAATCAGAGCACTGCAATCTCAACTAACAAACTAACTAAGAATGGCCCATTGTGGTGCATGTGCACTTGGACGAGCTCAAAACAAGTAAGCAGAGGAAAATGAGTCTCCCCAATAATTCATACTAAGAACGGAAAACCGCCTCACTCAATGAATGCACGGGTGGGTCTTTGTCCAATTTAGGCATCCTCTGCACCTGGCATACCTTCAGGCTGGAGGCTCAGTTGATTCGAACCAACCTAATAATCTAATAAGTTTTTTTTTTTTTTTTTTTTTTTGAGACAGAAGGCCAAGCCAGCCAACGCCAATGAATTGAAACCAGAGAAAACGTGCCCACATCAAGGGGAGGCGGGGCCCCTCAGACGCGAAACACCGCCACGTAAAAAGGAACCAAAAACCGACCCCAACCACGGACAACCCACCGGACCCACCAAAACCAAGGACCACCCCCACCCCACCTGCCAAGGACAACCCCCAAGCCGCCAAAACCAACCCAACCGACGGCAAGCCTACCTAACTACGTTGCCTTTTCCAATTCCACTCAATATGAAGATTGTGTCGCCTACAAAGAACATTCCTAGCCCCCCATGTTTTATCAAAACCTTGAAGCATGGCCACCGCCGAAAATCTACTGATTTTAATCTGCTCAATCACGCGGTTCCAAGCCATTTGGGTGTAAACGATGAGCTCGTCCCAAATCCGGTGCTTGACCTTAGCCTCGTGCCATGGTTCATGGTTGAACACTTTGTCATTTCGTTCGATCCAAATGGTCCAAAACGTAATACCCCTAAGTAGGTGCCAAATTTTAATTTTCTTGCCATACTTTTTGGGGATTCTTTCACCAAACAGCGCTTGTTTCCAATTGAAACTATCGTAGTTGCCAGTCCTAACCCCGCAGAGCTCATGCATAATAAGCGTGGCCCATCTCCATGCCCTTCTAGCTTGAATGCAGTCCCAAAATTTGTGTTTGACAGATTCACTCGTATTAGGAAGGCAAAAAACACATTGTTTGGAAATGGAAGCCGGAGCAATGCGAGCCCTCCATTCATTGACAGCAGCCGCCTTGTGCCAAATTGACCAGATGAACGCCGCTTCTTTGCCGGACCGGAGTGGGTCCCAAACTTGCGACCAATAGAACCTATAGTTACCCGGGAGATAACCTTGCCATTTATCAGCCGCACGGGTGGTACCCGGATTCTTGTTCAAGATAGACTTAACAATCCATTTGCAAAGAAGGCCGGTTTTGGCCGCCTCTGGGTCCACCAACCCTAGCCCTCCATATTTCTTCTTAAGACAACACTCTCTCCAACTAACTCTCGTGCGAGTGAGTTGCTCCTTTCCAGACCATAAATAATTACGGATAGCCCCTCTAATCTTGCGTAAAATTTTGTTAGAACCACCCCACACCGTAATAAAGAACCACAAGGTGGAAAGTAAGACATGATTGCAAATGACAATTCTCCCTGCCAATGAAAGTTTCATGGTACTCCAATAATCTAGTTTTTTGGAGATTTTGTTGTAGAGGAACCTATCCACATCCGGGATGTTAAGATTAAGTCCAAACGGAGTACCCAGTAACTTAGAAAGATCACCTTCCTCCGCCCATCTCCAGTTGTATCCCGCAAGCCATTCCGGCTTATGTGTATATTTGTCGAACCAGTAAGCGCAAGACTTCTCCCAGTTAATCTCCATGTCCGATGCCTCACTGAATGTTTTGAGAATTCTTACAAGTTCATCAATGTCTTTCTTCTCACCCTTAACCATAAAGGACGAGTCATCCGTATATTGTGATATGCATTGTTGTTTTTTCCCCCTTGGGAGAACAACTCCTTTTAACCTACCCTCTGCAACTGCTTTTTTGATAGTATGCATGAGTGCCTCTCCAACAATCAAGAAAAGATAAGGTGCCAAAGGGCATCCTTGTCTAACCCCTCTCTCCACCTTGAAACTGCTGCCCGGGCTACCATTTAGGCTAACTACTGCAGTTGCATTCCCAAATAAAAGTTTCACCCATCTAATATAGTGTGCACTAATTCTCATTCTATGCATTACGTGAAAAAGAAAATGCCATGAGACCTTGTCGTAGGCCTTTGAGAAATCTAGCTTTAAGAAGACCGTTGGTTGCCTGGATGCCTTTGCCCAATGTAGAGTTTCCTGCGTTAAAACAATGTTATCCAAAATAAACCAGAGTGGTAAGAATGTTGTTTGTTCTGGACTAATAATGTCCCTCAACATTGGTTGGAGTCTAAGCTGTAATGTTTTGGCGAATATTTTGTAAATTACTGTGAGCAAGGTAATTGGCCGCCAATAGTTTAAGTCCTTAGAATCCCCCTCTTTGGGTATAAGACTGATAATTCCTTTCGTAATCCCCTCATGTAGTGCCCCATTCTCAATGCCCCTTAAAAACATTTGGTGAAAGTCGTGTCCAAGTGTGGGCCATAGCCGTTGAAAAAACTCAACCGGAATTCCATCATGCCCCGGTGTGAGCCCAAAAGGGTGCCCACATTTAGTCTTAGACCCTTGAAACGTTAGTTGATGCACTTTGAAGTAGCATGTTACTTCACAAAAATATAAAAAGAGTGAAATGTTAGTCTTAGAAGTACCATGTTGTAAGAGGCTAGGATGTGAGTTGTTATTGTGTTTTTACCTTCGGAAGGATTTGAGTGAATGAGGATAGGTAAGGAGAACTTGGATTGAGTAGTTAGTGAGTAGGCTAGTACAAATGGATGGAGACAACCAAAGTGACTCAAGAGGCAAGTGCATTCGAATTGGGATGAATGGAGGATCACATGGAGCGCACAAGTGGACCACCTCATCATGGCCACTTAATGGGGAAGGTCCAAGGAAGAATGCAAGGTGGAGGATAAGCAAATTCCCAAAGCACCAATCAAATCACGAGTTAAGCATCGTGGTTTGAATTAAGTGGTGAGCAACGATTTGGGAAAGTAAGGGGAGAAAGTTATGGCGGCGGAAAGCGAAGGAGGCTAAGTTTGGGTTGAAGCATCCCAAGTTTGGTAAAGTGTGGTAGGTAGAAAGCCAAGGCTAGTTAAATGTTCAAATTAGGATCCTTGTTGATCATTTGAGGGAGGAAGACTTAGAAGATAGGATTGGCGCCTACTAAGTAGGAGGAAATCTCAAGGGCTTATCGTGAGCCTTGAGGGTGCTCACCCCCTCAAGCTTACTATATAATCCCTCATTCTTCCCTCACTCATCCTCTCTTTCCTTTGTGCTCCAAGGCACCCCACGAGTTATAAGTGTGGGTGTGGGAAGCCATATTGGAGCACATGTGTGTGCTTAGTTTTTAGTTTGAGAGCCAAGGCTTGTTAGCCTTGAAGAGGGCTTGACCTCTTGGTAGAATTAGTGTTGACGTGAAGGATTTTAAAGTTAATTCATGATTCCAATTTGTGGTACTTAAAGTTCATGTTTTGAATACACGTGGTTGCAAGTTCTATGTTTAAGAGTTGAGCACTTGAGGTTGTGATGAGTGCAAAAATATACTTGTGTGGATTAGTTAGTCTTAGTGAAGTTAGGAAATTCTCTCTCCCCCTCTCCTCTCTAGGATTTTAGGATTTTAGGATTAGAGAAGAATTGTGTGATTAGAAAGGGGTTGTTAGTAGAATTAGGAAAATTAGGTAGGAAGATTAGTTAAGGGCTTGAATAATTAGTGAGGTAGTTGGGGATTACAACTACAAAGTTGTGGGTTCATGAAGGAGCTGGGTTTATGAAGGAGCTGTGTTTGTTTAGTTAGAAAGTAAAGAGCTGGGTTTATGAAGGACCTGGGTTTGTTTAGTTAGAAGCTAAGGAGCTGGGTTCATGAAGGAGCTGGGTTTATGAAGGAGCTGGGTTTGTTTAGTTAGAAGCTAAGAAGCTGGGTTTATGAAGGAGCTGGGTTTGTTTAGTTAGAAGCTAAGAAGCTGGGTTTATGAAGGAGCTGGGTTTATTTAGTTAGAAGCTAAGGAGTTGGGTTCATGAAGGAGTTGGGTTTATGAAGGAGCTAGGTTTATGTAATTAGAAAGTAAAGAGATGGGTTCATGAAGGAGCTTAGTAGATAGCCTACTTAATTAGCTCATAGACAAGTAGTTAGTTACATTATGCTAGTTAGTGTTATGTGTGGCTTTCACAAGTAAATGTATTTGAGATTGACTATAGAGAATAGTGTTTTTTAACACTTGCATCCTCTCTTTAAAAATAAACCACGTGCACAAATTAATGGAGAATGTGGAGCACTCTCGCGATGGCAAGACAAAGGAAGCAAAGACCAAAGTTAAATCCAAGACCACTTGAAGGGTGAACCTTGCACTATGGACTCATCCAAGTCCAAATCCAATACCGCGGAGGAATGTGAGCCCAAACCCACTACTCGGACTACGGACGCTTAAGGGTGGGGGGTTTGGCCTCACATAATTGGTGCGTCCGCCGGGAGCGAAGCGGAAGGTAGTTACAAGACTTGGAGGCGACTAGGAGACTTGGAGGCAACTAGGAAAAATTGGAGACACAAACTTGAGAGAAGGGAAGGAGCACCCGAAACTCGGTAAGTATTCTCTCTTTGGGTTACATTTGAATTCATTGTATTTCAACTATTCCTTGGAATGAATTGCATTGTCAATTACGCAAATTCATTTTTGAGGAAGGAGCGCGGCGAAGGTACGTCCTCAACCTTTTTGGGGATTTGCTAAGAACTTAAAAGGAACCTATAACCGAGTAGCTCATTAAAACATTAGAGGGTAAATTCACCTCAGGACATTGAACTTTGACACTCACCTCGGGGTGAGTCTCAAAGTTTTGGGAGTTGTCATTTCATGCTCTAGATTAAATTAATATTTCACAAAGTTTATGGTGTTGTTACATTGAGTCACGATTGAGGGGAGTGCTAACTCACAGGGGGATGCGATTGCTCAAGGTATGTTTATTTCTTCAAAGTGAACTCATTAACTAATTAAGGAATGCCTTTTGTACTCGTGATTGTTGTTATCCGTTGTAGAGGGTAATTCCCGAATTGTGGATGGTGTGAGAAGTTGAAGGGTGAAGCCTCGACTTTTAACATAATCTACTCGGAAGGTCACCCCCTCACAATCGGTATTGTGGTGAGTGTTAATTTGCGGGAAAGTGCGGAGGTGATGCTCCGACTTAACCAAAAAATTAACATGAACATGCCTATCCCCTATTGGGATTCTTTCACCTAAGTGGGCTTGCAGGTTCTTTTCCTCACCTCCTAAAAAAATTATAACCACACCAAGACAAGTGAAAATATTAAGAGGGGAATTGCTAGGATTATGTGTGGTCAAGTGAGGGTCGATCGATTCTTATGGAATGCAAGGTAGGACTCGCTCACAAAAACCAAGTTTGATAGTAGGACTAGAGAAATCTACTCGAAAGAGGCGGTCCTCTAAAATCAGTGATAGATTAGAACAAGATAATGTTAGAATAGAGAGTTGTTTGAACGTCGAACCTAGGACTAGGTCAATTCTAGACACCTTAGAACTTGGAGCTCAACTTGAAGAGGAGATCACTCCCTCCAAATTGAGTGGTGAAACTTCTTCGGAAAATTACACACTTAGAGAAGAATTCCCGGTAGAAGTTGATAGGGGATTGTTGAATAGTTCACCGGTCACCATGGCCGAGGAACGGGGGATGGATCCACCACCCATACCCCCAATTCCGCCCATACCTCCTATACCTCCAATAGACCCATTGGTTAGGCCAAGAGGCCTACCAATTGTGGTTCCACAAAATTTAGCGGCGATGGATATGCCATCTCATCTCCCTAAATTTTATGGGACCAAGGATGAGGACCCCTCTCGGCACATGGAACGGTATATCGAACGGTTGGCTAGCTTCCTCATAACCGACCCGGGTTATTGGTTAGTGTGGTTTCCTACCACTCTAGAGGGGGAAGCCTATGAATGGTATCGGGATCATGCCGAGGGACATTTTAGGGGATGGGAACAATTACAAAGGGAGTTTCTTAACGAATTTAGGCCGGAAGTGGGTCAAAGTACCGCATTAAGGGCATTGTCGTCATTGAAGCAAGGAAGGGAGGAAGAAATTTCGGCTTACATTAGGAGGTTTGATTTAGTGTGCACTAGATTTGTGGGTACCATGCTCAACGACGACACGCTAAAGCAATTTTTCATTCAAGGGTTTTTTAAGTCCGGAACTATTAGGGGTGTTCTAGAAAGGAATCCCTTGACCTTGGCGGATGCCAAGCGTGCGGCTAGAGATATTGAAAACTTGGATAAAGATCACGAAAGGCTATGGAGAAGGGAGGATGAATTGATCCCACAATTCATCCCCATACGCCCTAGGGTGGTAGCGGTAGAACCCGCTAAGTATGAGAACCAAATTCCATATGCCATTGTGGACACCGGTCCCCGACCTTTAGCGGTTAGGGAACCGGCACCTCTTTTGGCACTACCGGCCCCTAGAACGGATCCACACTTGGAGGAGGTTGAGAGAAGACTAGGTGCTAGCCAACTAGGATTCCAAGAGGCTATGATAAAACAAATGCAAAGCCTCACGGATCAAATGTCATTAATGATCCGGAGTCAACAACCGGGGCCTCCACCCCCGGTTGAGTCGGGTAGGCATTCTTCCGGATTATGGTGTGTCCAATGTGGCCAACCGGGCCACACGCGTCAATTTTGTAGAAGTGGACAAAACCGTGACCAAAGAGGAAACGGTAACCCACCTCAACAAAATCAACGAGGTCAAGCGCCACCTCACTATGGAAATGGAAGCAATAGAGGACCACAACCTAGAGGGCAAGGTGGCCAAAATTTAGAGAAGAAGGAATTTCATCCCTTTTGTGGAAGGTGGCACGCTCAAGGACAATGTTGGTCCGAAGGTCAAGAGTTTAATTGTAGCAATTGTGGAGGAAGTCATCCCTCGGATACGTGTCGCCAACCGGACAAAATAATTAATGTCCCTTACCCGGTGGCTAATCCACAACAACAAGCAAGGGATAATATGCGAGGTGCTAGGCCACAAGGAGTACCGGCCAATGAACTTAGGCCACCTAACTTATACTATGACCATAGTAATGCTAGGCAAACTTTTCATCCACCGGCGGGCTTGCAAACTACAACCGGTTACATTCCAATACAAAATAGACAAGGAGTTCCACCTAATGGTAGTAACGGGAGACAAGCGCCTCCAACGGATCCGGGACCATCTAACTCCCAAGATGTTAGGTTCATGGATGGAGTGTTGGAGGCCACATGTGATGACATGCTTCCTCTCCCAACGAGAATTGGAGAGGAGCAAAGTCAATGGCCTCCTCACACCAATGCTATTACATATGAGTTAGTGAAGGGTAAGGGTGTGGTTGAAGAAGCACCTGCACTAGCGGTAACTACTAGGGCTAGGAGAGGGGATGCCCCGTTGGAGGTAGGAATAGGAGAGCAAGGAAATTACTCTTCGGATGAAGAGATTAATCTCTCCGAGTTGGATAGGGTAGCTAGAAGAGCTACTAAGGATGTGGAGAGGGAAAATATAATTTTACAAAATAGGGAGAGGACTAATGCGGTACATGACTTGGATAATAGCGATGTGGGTGAATGGGAAGGACCGGGGGTTCCCGTAGACGAATTCGACGTGGTGGGTAATTCTAAGGTGGAAAGATCTACCGGGTACGACTTGTGGGCGGACCTTAGTACACTCAAGGCGGATATTACTTTCGGCCAACTATTGGAAATTTCACCCACGGCAAGGAAAACATTAAAGGAGGGAATGCCGGTACACAAGAGGATGAGGAAGGTGAAAGCTAAAATAGCCGCTAGGATCCAATCACAAGGTGGAAGAGACGTGAAAGCTATAGAAATAGAAGTTGTTATAGTAGATAAGGTGGTTCCTAATGTGCTAGTCGACGGAGGGAGTAGTCTAAATATACTACCGGAGGATACTATGAAAAAATTGGGACTTGGACTCACGGGGCCTTCACCTTTGGTCATAAATATGGCAAATCAAAGTTCGACTACGCCTTTGGGGATGATCAAGGATTGTAGAATGACTACGGGAGGCGAGGAGTACTTGGTCACCTTCCATGTCATTAAAATGCACTCCAACAAGGACACCTTCCCCATTTTGCTAGGTAGGCCTTGGTTGCGGATGGCGAATGCTATGGTCAATTGGGGTGGACCTAAACCATCCATCACTTATGGTCCGGAGGGTAATAGGGTCATAGTGTCCATTGGTTCATTAGAAGGATGGATGAAGAAGGAGATGTATTTGCCATTGGAGAAGGAAATTGATGACTTAAACGAGAATGAGATTGGCAAGGCATTGGTGGGAGTCGTCCATCCCGAAGGTCAAAGGGTTGTTATAGATTCGGGCTCGGGAAGTCTAGGTCCTAATTTTTACAATTATGGGGATAATGGGGATTATGCCCAATGGCTAAGGGAGTACCCCGAGTCCGAGGTTGATGTAATGGTTACATTTCACCAAGTAGGCTTAGGGAGTGAATTTCCTAGTGTTAGTTTAGGAGAGGGCTCATTGTTGGAGCCATGTGAGGTGCTCACCGAGGAAGAGTGGGTTAGCGGTGGGTTAACACCTTGGGTAGATGACGTGGAAGAGGGTGAGGTTAGTTTAATTCATGTAGATGGGACTCAAGAGGAGGATGTGATTATTGAGTCATCGAAATTGGAGGAGCCTTTACATTTCAAGACCACGTCTACGGGGATAGTTGTAGGTCAAGATGTGAAAGATTACCCCAATGTGCCTTCCGATTGGTATCGGAACAAAGAGGAACAAGCACATGTGTCGGAAGCGGATTGGCGGTACGTGGATGTGAAATTAAAGAATGGAAAAACCCGACAAATGAAGATGGGTTCCAAATTGGGGGAGAAAGAGGTTAGGGAGTATAGCAATTTGGTGGATGAGTTTAGTGATACTTTTGCATGGTCCTACGATGAGCTTAAGGGAATTCCTAGGGAAATGGTAGAGCACCGGATTCCTTTAATTCCGGGGGCGAGGCCAATTAGACAAAAGGAGAGGAGGATGAATCCTCAATTGCAATTGTTGGTGAAAGCGGAATTGGAAAGGTTATTGAAGGCCGGGTTTATCAAGCCGGTGGAAATCACGGATTGGGTTTCTCCTATGGTCTTAGTAAAGAAAAAAAATGGGAAATTAAGGGTTTGTGTCGACTATAGGAAATTGAATTCGTGCACACAAAAGGATCACTTCCCCTTACCTTTTATCACCTTGTTGCTTGAGGAGGTTGGAGGTCATTCGCGATATACCTTTATGGATGGGTATGCGGGTTATAATCAAATTTCCATAGCCCTCCAAGATATCCATAAAACGGCTTTTACTACACCTTGGGGTACTTTTGTGTGGGTAGTGATGCCATTTGGGTTATGTAATGCCCCGGCTACTTTCCAACGATTAGTAATGTATATCTTCACCGACTTGTTGTTCAAATCCATGACCGTCTTTGTGGACGATTTTAGCACACAAAGTAATGTGGACGATCACCTACATTGTGTTAGGGAGGCATTGGTTAGGTGTAGGAAGATGAGGTTAGCATTGAACCCGGATAAGACATTTTTGGGAGTGAATAAGGGAGTGTTGTTGGGTTATGTTGTTAGTGAGAAAGGTAGAGAACCCGATCCGGATAAGATTGCGGCCATAAGCGACTTGGCAACTCCAACCAATTCCAAGGGGATCTCTAAGTTGTTAGGACATGTGGGATGGTACCGGGAACTTATTCCTAATTTTTCAAAGATAGCGGTGCCCATTACCCATTTGCTCAAAAAGGATGTCAAATTCGAGTGGACGGATGCTTGTCAAAAAGCCTTTGAGGAATTGCGGGATAGGTTGAGCACCTATCCGGTGTTGATACCACCCAATTGGGGTAAACCTTTTCACGTCTATTGTGATGCTAGTAATGTGGCAATAGGGAGTGCGCTTTGTCAAGCAATGGGAGAAAAAGAGAAGGATCAACCTATAGCTTATGCGAGTAAGCAATTGACCCCCGCCGAAAGAAACTACTCTACAACGGAGAGGGAGTGCCTAGCCATGGTGTTTTCCGTTAAAAAGTTTAGGCATTACCTCATGTGCAACCCGGTTGTATTTTTTGTTGACCACATGGCTATCAAGTATCTAGTTAACAAGGCGGAGTTAAGTGGTAGGTTAGCTAGGTGGGTTTTGTTATTAGAAGAATTCGACTACACGGTGGAATATAAACCGGGTCGTATGCATTTACAAGCGGACCACTTGTCTAGGTTGTCGGAGGAGATAGGAAAAAATCCGGTAAATGATATGTTAGTAGATGATAGCCTCTTTGTGGTCACTTCTACACCGGAGTGGTATGCGGGCATAGTGGAATTTCTAACAACCCACAAGTTGCCCAAAGAGTGGACAAAAGAAGAGAGAAGGAAGGTGAGGGTAAATAGTAGGCAATTTGTTGTAGTGGGCCATAGGTTGTTTAGAAGGGGGTCCGATGGTATTTTACGACGATGCGTGTCAAAAACGGAGGTTGAAGCGATTTTAATCGCTTGCCACGATAGCGCTTGCGGCGGTCACTTCTCGGGTCAACTCACCGGGCAAAAAATACTTAGAGCGGGCTACTTTTGGCCTACACTATTTAAGGACGCCCATGACTATGTAAGGAAATGCGACGCTTGCCAACGGTATGCCCGAAACGACCTTAGAATGGAGATGCCTTTACATGTATCATTACCCTTAATTCCTTTCGAAAAATGGGGCATCGACTATGTGGGTGAGGTCCATCCCCAATCTTCAAAAGGAATGAAATATATTGTGGTGGCAACCGAGTACCTCACCAAGTGGGCGGAAGCCAAAGCGGTGAAGACCGACACGGCGGAACACGCGGCAACATTTATGTACGAAAACATAATTTCGCGGTTCGGGGTGCCGAAGATCCTAGTAAGCGATAGGGGTACTCACTTTTTGAATGACTTGATTCGAGAGATGACAGAGAAATTTAAAATTGATCACCGGAAGACTACTCCCTACCACCCACAAACCAATGGACAAACGGAAAGGGTTAACGGAATTTTGGTGAGTATACTACGCAAGACGGTTATAGACTCGAAGCGGGATTGGGATACGAAACTAACGGCGGCACTTTGGGCATACCGTACAACCTATAAGGTAACTACGCGTGCTACACCATTTTCCTTAGTCTATGGTCTTGAAGCGACACTACCAATCGAATATGAAGTCGAGTCACTTAGGGTGGCCGTGAGTACGAGACTTACCGAAAGTCAATCCTTACGAAATCGACTAACCGATTTGGAAGCACTTGACGAAGGGAGGAGAATGGCGGCTCAACATATTGAGGCAATCCAAAGAAGGAGAAAGATTACTTTCGACAAACGACATAAGAGAAGGGCCCTAACACCGGGAATGATGGTCATGATTCAAGACGCACGAAAGCTTGAATTTCCGGCGAAATTCGATGCAATATGGTTAGGACCTTACCTTGTCTATGAGGTCTTTCCTAATAATTCAATTCAATTGGAAACGTTGAATGGTGAGCTCTTTCCTACCCGTACATCGGGAAGTAGATGTAAGGAGTACCGAGCTTGACTAGGCAACTTACCCTTGGAGCAAGAGATGTTTGGATTCATCCCCCGATGGTCGCCAATTATGTGAGCCCAAAAGGGTGCCCACATTTAGTCTTAGACCCTTGAAACGTTAGTTGATGCACTTTGAAGTAGCATGTTACTTCACAAAAATATAAAAAGAGTGAAATGTTAGTCTTAGAAGTACCATGTTGTAAGAGGCTAGGATGTGAGTTGTTATTGTGTTTTTACCTTCGGAAGGATTTGAGTGAATGAGGATAGGTAAGGAGAACTTGGATTGAGTAGTTAGTGAGTAGGCTAGTACAAATGGATGGAGACAACCAAAGTGACTCAAGAGGCAAGTGCATTCGAATTGGGATGAATGGAGGATCACATGGAGCGCACAAGTGGACCACCTCATCATGGCCACTTAATGGGGAAGGTCCAAGGAAGAATGCAAGGTGGAGGATAAGCAAATTCCCAAAGCACCAATCAAATCACGAGTTAAGCATCGTGGTTTGAATTAAGTGGTGAGCAACGATTTGGGAAAGTAAGGGGAGAAAGTTATGGCGGCGGAAAGCGAAGGAGGCTAAGTTTGGGTTGAAGCATCCCAAGTTTGGTAAAGTGTGGTAGGTAGAAAGCCAAGGCTAGTTAAATGTTCAAATTAGGATCCTTGTTGATCATTTGAGGGAGGAAGACTTAGAAGATAGGATTGGCGCCTACTAAGTAGGAGGAAATCTCAAGGGCTTATCGTGAGCCTTGAGGGTGCTCACCCCCTCAAGCTTACTATATAATCCCTCATTCTTCCCTCACTCATCCTCTCTTTCCTTTGTGCTCCAAGGCACCCCACGAGTTATAAGTGTGGGTGTGGGAAGCCATATTGGAGCACATGTGTGTGCTTAGTTTTTAGTTTGAGAGCCAAGGCTTGTTAGCCTTGAAGAGGGCTTGACCTCTTGGTAGAATTAGTGTTGACGTGAAGGATTTTAAAGTTAATTCATGATTCCAATTTGTGGTACTTAAAGTTCATGTTTTGAATACACGTGGTTGCAAGTTCTATGTTTAAGAGTTGAGCACTTGAGGTTGTGATGAGTGCAAAAATATACTTGTGTGGATTAGTTAGTCTTAGTGAAGTTAGGAAATTCTCTCTCCCCCTCTCCTCTCTAGGATTTTAGGATTTTAGGATTAGAGAAGAATTGTGTGATTAGAAAGGGGTTGTTAGTAGAATTAGGAAAATTAGGTAGGAAGATTAGTTAAGGGCTTGAATAATTAGTGAGGTAGTTGGGGATTACAACTACAAAGTTGTGGGTTCATGAAGGAGCTGGGTTTATGAAGGAGCTGTGTTTGTTTAGTTAGAAAGTAAAGAGCTGGGTTTATGAAGGACCTGGGTTTGTTTAGTTAGAAGCTAAGGAGCTGGGTTCATGAAGGAGCTGGGTTTATGAAGGAGCTGGGTTTGTTTAGTTAGAAGCTAAGAAGCTGGGTTTATGAAGGAGCTGGGTTTGTTTAGTTAGAAGCTAAGAAGCTGGGTTTATGAAGGAGCTGGGTTTATTTAGTTAGAAGCTAAGGAGTTGGGTTCATGAAGGAGTTGGGTTTATGAAGGAGCTAGGTTTATGTAATTAGAAAGTAAAGAGATGGGTTCATGAAGGAGCTTAGTAGATAGCCTACTTAATTAGCTCATAGACAAGTAGTTAATTACATTATGCTAGTTAGTGTTATGTGTGGCTTTCACAAGTAAATGTATTTGAGATTGACTATAGAGAATAGTGTTTTTTAACACTTGCATCCTCTCTTTAAAAATAAACCACGTGCACAAATTAATGGAGAATGTGGAGCACTCTCGCGATGGCAAGACAAAGGAAGCAAAGACCAAAGTTAAATCCAAGACCACTTGAAGGGTGAACCTTGCACTATGGACTCATCCAAGTCCAAATCCAATACCGCGGAGGAATGTGAGCCCAAACCCACTACTCGGACTACGGACGCTTAAGGGTGGGGGGTTTGGCCTCACACCCGGTGCTTTCCCTTTAGCCACATCCTTAACTGCTGAGCCTAATTCCCTCTCAGTAATGTTCTTCGTGAGTGATGCATTCATCTCATCTGTAAAGGTAGCCTGAAATACTTCAAATATCTCTCTTAGTGCCCCTTTTGAAACCTCCTTGTATTTATAGAGATTTTTATAAAAATCATAACAAATTCTATCCAAGTCTTCATTTCTTGTAAAACATTATCCATTGTTATCCCGAAGCTCCAATAAGACTGCTTGAGGGTTTTTTTGTCTCACTGATTTAAAGAACTCCGCGGAGCATTTGTCACCTACTTGATGTCATTTAACTCTAGTCCTAATGGTGGCCCCCCTTGCTTTCCGTGTCTCAATCTCCTCTAATGCACTACTAAGTCGGCTTACCTCTCCTTGTTTATCTATGTCATAAACATCTTCGTGGAGGGTAGCAATGGCAACCTCTAGTTTAGCCCTTGTGTCTAGCTCTTCCTTCCTATACTCTTTTGCTTTAAGCTTACTAAACATCTAATAAGTTGTGTGAGGCTAACCGGACATCAATGTATGGTGCTCTTAAGGTAGAGGGTGCTAAAACCAACACCCCACCCAAAACCAACACCTATAAACGTCTCCCAATCATCAACACTCTACTACCTTGAAGTGTTCCCCATGGTGTAGGAGTGTATGGGCCCACAGAGTGACGCTTTTAGGTGCCATTAGTGGCGCCACCTCATAGCGGCCTCCACTACCTCCATGTAGGGTAGGTAACGGGCTCCACTCTATCTCCGGTTGGTTCAAGGTGGGTTTAGGGTGTCTTGTCAATATCACTATATTCGTTAATTTGAGACTTTCTCTTGTCTCAAATTAATATATGGACCACAACAACATGGTCTAATGTTTGGGTCGTCCTACCTAAACCATCTTGATATGAGTTCTTAATTGGGTTCTTAATATGAACACCCGCTTCAAAGTATTTGCATCTTACAACATTCTCCAATATTTGTGTGATTTTATCCATGTTCTTGTATTTGTAACTGTCTCAAAATGCCGAAAAAGTCCCAAATTAACGAATATAGTGATCAATGCCTATTCTAGCCATTCTATACACTGCAGGGGGAGGGGTTATAGCCATTCTATTCACGAAGTCACGGAGGTAGGCCCACAAAGCACAAAGGGGGTTGGTACCCAAGATGCAAGGTGATATATCACTATATTCGTTAATTTGGGACTTTTTCAACATTTTGAGATAGTTACAAATATAAGAAGATGGATAAAATCACACAAATATTGGAGAATGTTGTAAGATGCAAGTACTTTGAAGCGGGTGTTCATATCAAGAACCCAATCAAGAACTCATATCAAGATGATTTAGGTAGGACGACCCAAACATTAGACCATGTTGTTGTGGTCCATATATTAATTTGAGACAAGAGAAAGTCTCAAATTAACGAATATAGTGATTGATGGTTTTGCAAGCGAACTAGGTGGGATCGTGGAGGTGGCCATGTGGCTTTGCGCACTGTTACTAGTTGGTCTTGGCTCTAGCTTGGGTCTAGTACCCAACTATGTTGTGTTGGTTCTAGGCAATGAAGGTGGGGGTCCTCACCATATCTAAGGTCGTCATACTAGGGGCCTATATATTGATTTCAGGAAGCTAGTGGTATTGACTTTGAATATTCATCAAATATCTAATGGAGGCTAAAAATATTTTTCTTTCTTTATACCTATTTTTAAAACACATGCTAATGTGATTTTTTTTCATATCAACCATGTAGCCATATGTATGTGCAATAGCTTAAAGTGTTGGTTTAAGCACCCTATACCTTAGATTAAATGTGTTACATTTTGGAAGATTAGCCGCTTTACACACATACCAAAAGCCGTGACCATGTATATCTAAGGCGCCTTGAAAAGCCTCCAAAGGTCGTACCATGGGACATAGAAATCCAATTTTCGAATGGATGAGCCCCCAAGCTTAGTGTAAAGTGAAAATGGATTATTTGAGGGACCGCAACGTATTTGCAGGCTTGTGGCCATATAATATGTCTAGGAGCCAATGACAATTTATTCAGTTGCCACAATCCCTAGTTTTTACATTTGACCCACTTCTTTTTGATGTGCCTAACACAGTATCCGCTAGACCATGAAACACTTTCCACGTGCTGCCGTGTAGGGTGCCTTGTAGATTTTTCATCTATTTGAATGTTTTTGGTCCCTATGGCCTTTAAGGTCTAGTGTGAAGTGAACTTGGACCATCTCTGGATTCTCGACCAGTCATATAACTTGACTATCATGGGTCAAGGACCCTCAAGCTCTAGTGTAAAGTGACCCTTAAACTAGCCATTATGCAATTCCTGATGGTTTTAGGGTCCCATAACTCAAGGTGTGCATCCTTGTGTTGGGCACTTCCAATTCTACATACATTTTCTGATCGTCGGCTTAAATCAACAATTGTCTCAAATGATTAGCAATTGCAACTCTTGCAAGTTGTCGTTCTAAGACCGGGAGGTCAAAGTGAGGATTTATTTTATGATGGTAGGGATCACATAAACATGCTCATTTATGTTAACAAGCAAATCTAGGATGATTAATATGCATGCACAATCCAATGTAACAAATGTCTTTTATGTCCAGGCTAGCTATATATTATTTGTTCGGGCATATCAAGTAATTTACTGAATTGGGTTTGAGTTGATAGACTTGATTACGGAATGGCTAAGGCTCCCTAGTTGTAATCTAGTCAAGTTTAACTCCTCCCACCACAAACTAAGGTAGAAATACCATAACCCGTGAAAATAAGGTGATTCACATTGAAGATATGGTCTTACAATCATGAGATAATTTTCCAAGATAGACGAGAAGGATTCATGAAGAATGCAAGTTGTTTCATATATTTTTTGCCCTGTACAAAAAATTCTACAATTTTTTAAAGTGGAAAGTTGTCAAACCCCCTACTCGTTCACTAGATTCTCCCTACACTGAACACGGTAATCCACATTTCCATATAGAACATCACCTAAACCAGTTAACTCATGAGTACATTAAACATAACTAAATTTGGCTAAACTAAGTGTACACGCATTGAAGTTGCCATGATCAATTTCAGAAATGACACTTCACTATTCTAACGGCGGTCTACTGCATGGGTAGAGGGTGGTTAACTGGTTTGGGTATTTCTACCTTATTAGGGAGAGAGCCAAACGACAAGGCCAGTTCCATTATCCTTTTACATCACAACCGGAAAACTTCGAGCGAACTTCACATAACTACCCTATATATGATATTTAGTGTCACTTACTATTCGGAGTCATACATTTCTATACCTTTTATTGTTGATGTAAATATTTACCAAGTAAAGATGTTAATGTTCTAGAATGTCCAAACAACCAATTCAACTTTTGTTGGTTTAAAATGAAACGTACAGTAAAGAATTAAAGGATTACGTGATTCCAAATAGTAAGTGACACTAAATATCATATTTAGTGTAGTTCTTAACCAGTGGTGTGGCCGGAGCCTTAGCCCTTCCATTATCAAATCTAACTTACCTCAAACCAATTTAGGAGTACATTACTTAGTAAGTGGGCTGAAAAATGAATGAGTGCGTGGAAGATTTCAGGGCCACTTCACACATGAGCCAAGAGCCGTGACCATGAAATTGTGAGAGCCCAAAAGAAAGTGTTCAAAGGCCGTCCCAACACACCTCCAAAATCATGTAGTGTGGTCACGGACCCTCAAGTGCAGTGTGCAGTCATATGTGACTGGGCCCTCAACCAAATGCTAATTCAATGAGTTTCTCTTCATGCAGTTCCTCACACGTGATAAAATAGAATAAACCAACGGTTGTGAGTGTTCGGAGTGCCATGGTCTCCTGGTTTTGTGTTAGGCATACGTCCAAGAGGCGATTTTGAAAATAGTCCAAGTGACCATGAAACATGATCCATTCGATGCCATGTAGGAATCCATGTAGACTTTACATCCATCTTGCATTCACATACTCCGTTGGTCCCTCGAGCATAGTGTGAAGCGAACTTGGACCGGCTCCGCCTTTTCCACCAATGAGAGTGCTGGAAGGGTAATGGTCACGGGCTCTCAGTCCCATGTGTGAAGTGGCCCTCAGTCTGATTCTCGAAAAGCTTGCAGCCTGTATCTGAAAGTTGTAAGGAGGACCATGTTCATGGTGGCATCAAAATGTGTGTATAAATTATTCGCAATAGTGGATTGGCAACTTGCACTATTATTATAGCGGCTGAGTCATCCCACTTGAACTAAGTTTCTTGTAATAAAGTTGACCTTGAGGCTTGCGCGTACCTATATCCCGAGTTTAGTGACCATCTTCTTGTTGTCCTTTGAAACCACGTGGCTGCTGTGCTTCTAGGCAAATGGCAGCTTTACTAAGTTTCTTTACAACTCTACGCAAGTGGCACCAATTTAAATTTTGTAACATGGTGAAAACTTTGTCAATCACTACACTAGCTATCTATTTTAGTGTGGCCCACACGATTCATCATGGACCTCTGTTGATTGTCTTGCAAATGTTGTGTGACAACTAGAGAGGGTGTTACATAACATTTGATGTTATATGACAAGTTACAAATATCACTCTACCTAATACGGCACATCAATTCTAATGCCACATTAAATCATATGTTAAGAGTAGTTTTGAATGCATTTGTCAAACAACTCATCCTAAATAGACTCCTAGGGGTGGACTCTTCATTGGAAACCTAATTGACATGCGTGGGTGACTATGAAATAAAACCCCTTATATACCACAAGTTTATAGAGAAAAAAACAAATGTATACATACTAATGGTAGGCTAGAAATTGGACTTATGTATTTATACTAAGCTTTTCAATTTTAATGTGAGAAAAGCATCCACTATAAATCATGTGATACATAGGCATTTATCACAAATACAAGTCATTGGGGACTATTACCATATGACAACAATGAATGACAACTATAAATTGGATGAAACTAGCACATCTCTTGTCAAATTTTGATGTAAACCTTAGGGGACCCCCTTTTGTAAATCTACATTTACTTCAAACATCTGAATAGCCTTCTTTCAATTTACATACTGAAGAGAAATAATGCCTCTCCCTTATGCAAATAGTACCCCTTCTTACAATTACGTTGGTTTGTACGTGGTATGAAGAATCCACCCCATGCGAATAGAGGGTTATCCGCTAAAGGGTGGCATTATGGGAGGAGGATGGACAATCTAGGGTTTCAAGGTGTGGAAGGATGGTAGTCAAGGTTGTCGGGCCTTGTATTGCTAGATTGCATTGCAAGCCCGTTTTTTCAACAACGAGACTCCCAAAATGCGTTTTGCCTTCCATCTTCTTGTTTGATTGGGCCCAACGTGGCTCGGAATAAACTTGACATTTATGTGAGCACAAGGGGTTGGGGTTTAGAGGCCTCAAGAGGAGCAATGCATTTGTGAGGTGCATGTCTAAGGAGATGTGGGTTGTGGAGTCTCCTTGGCAACCCAAGTTTGTGGTCCACCAAAGTTATCCAAAATGACATTGTGAGGCTTTTGCTAGTTGAATGTTTTTAGGTCTTGTGTACGTAAGACATAAAACCATGTGCCAGTTGGTCATGAACTAGACAGGGGGAAAAAACGCGTAAGAAAAGCTAGTTATAGTGTTTGGTCAAAGTGTGAGTTTGTCAAGTTGAACCACTTAAGAGGTAGTTGTTTTGAAATATATGAGGGGAGTCTTCCCAATCGTGGGCTCTTCATGTTGCATATGAACTAAAGTGAGTGTAGAAAGGGGTATAATTTGAGGCATTAGCGTACACAGTACATACAAAATAAAGAGGTATTATTTTTCTTTAGTGTGTACATTTAAAAAGGCTATTAAGAATTTTGAAGAAAAGATAGATGTACAAAAGGGGGTTCTAAGGTTTAGAGTAAAAATTGACGATAGATGTGTTAGTGTCGTCCAATTTGCCTTATTCATCAAAATGTCATGTGTTTTAGGGTCAAATTATTATGAGTTACATCCTCTGGATGACAAAAATGTTCAATGGCTTTCTCATTGGAAAGTGAAAGTGGATTATATATGTAAGATAAAGGCTTATTAATTTCAAGAAATTTTATTTTTTGTATGCATAGTGGAGGCATTTATCACATTAAATTGAAAAGCAATGTGTAAATACATGAGTCCATCATCTGGCGTACTAGTAGTATGTATACATATATTTTTGCCCGGGGAGGTCACTCCATTGTCAAGTTGAACACCACGTGCGTTAAAAATTTGCTACCCCTATATTACATGCCATAGGTAATTTCAAAAATTATGATATTTTTTCTACAAATACATAACCATTGATAGTATCTTTTGTATATTTTTCTGAAATTTTTAGTCATCTTCATTTTTGGTAGTAATGTTTTTAGTTCAATTCTGCGTCATTCTAGTTAGAAACGGTATGTTTTATAAGAAAAAAAGATCATTAAATTTGGTTACCATTCTTTACTATGTGATAGATACCGTGTATACCTACTCATGAAAAAAATTGATAAAATTTTGACCCATTTTGGTGATGCCCTTTAGAAAAAGTAGATTTTGTCTTAATGCACGTGGTGTTCAACTTGACAATGGAGTGACCTCCCCGGGTATTTTTGTCTATAAATTTCTAGTATATAGGGGGTTTTATTTCATGGTCACCCACACACATCATTTGGGAGTCCAATGAAGAGACCACCCTCTAGGGGAGTCTTGGAGCCTTTTGGATCTCTTAGTGCATATGTGCGAAGATAGCTTAAAGAGTGTATGTATGGTTGTGAGCTATAGATTTGGACATGTAGGGTCTTGGGAATATGTGGCAATGTGGATGGACGGCAATCCTTGAGAAACGTGCAATAAAGTGTTGAGCAAGAGATTTAAAGAGTAGACTCATTGTTGGTATCCTCTCATTGTTGAACTTCTTGTAAGCTACCATATTATGTAGGGTTGGTGGCATGGCTACGGTGTTGAATATGTTAGAGAGTGGGCATTGGACAACTTGTGATGTATTACCTAGACACGCATTAGGGAGTAGTTAGTGTGTGTGCACAAATGCAATTCTCATGGTAGGATGTCCAATGCAAGTGGTTAGAATGACCTGAAAACATTACCATAGATTAGTAAGAGGTTGAGAGGCCAGATCCGGACTCTGTTTGCAAAAACCACCTCTAGAAGTTGCCCGATCCAACCAAAAACATTAGTTGGTCACAACATGAAAGTGGTCAAAATGGCCCGGAAACTCTACCATAGGTTGATAGAAGGTTAGAGAGGCCAAATCCATGCTCGTTCTACAAAAACTATCTCTAGAGTTGGTTGATGTAACCAAAAACGTCAACTAGTTGGAAATATGTAAGTGTTCAAATCAACCCGAAAATTCTACCATAGGTTGGTAAAAGGTTTGAGACGCCAAATCCAAGCTCAGTTTGTAGAAACAACCTATGAAAGCTCGCCAATTGGGCCAAAACCATGAATTAGTAAGTTAGTGTTTAGAGCATGTTTTTGGGTCGTAAGCATAAGTTTTAGGGTAGAAAAAGCATTCTAGGAACGAAGGACTAGCTTGGGAGGCATTTTGGCAAGGCTTGAACGTGACTAGCAGTGAACTACACTAAATATGATATTTAGTGTCACCAATTCTAATTGTCTTGCTCAAAACTAATTGTAAACCGTGGTTTAGTGTCACCAACACTAAATGTTAACCCAACATTATTTGTCATTCCTTGTAAATTTTTTTGGGAATTATAGATTTACAGTGTTGCAATTACTGTCACTTACTAAGTGATTTTTCATCCAAATTTAATCATTTGTGACAATATTTCATCACAAGTTGCTGACAAGAGAAGGTAGGGTTTTGGCCAATGGATGAACTCATCCATCATCCATGACAGTATTAGTGAACTTATACATAAGAAGTGTCATCCGAAAAGTTACCGTAGTGACATTAAATACCGTATGACACTAAATATCATATTTAGTGTAGTTAATGGAGCAAGGAAGGAGTGCGAAACTCTTGGGTAAATGCAATTGACTTGGGTAAGCACATGGATGAATCCTTTGATCCATTGGGGCCTTGGTATACCTACTTCCCAACTTCCCTACTAGGAACTATGTTGAGTGGCACAACAAATTGTGTCTTTAATTTGATTATGTCATGCATGCATACATGCCTCGGAAATATAGAGAGGGTTGGATATGGATAGACTTGGAGAATTAATTACCAAGTTTGTGTGAGGTTTTGTATGTTCCAAAATGTCTTGGGGCTAGACCCTCCTATTTCTTTCTCATCTATGTGCTCTTAATGGAATATAGAACCCACAGCATTTAATCAAGTTCATTGATATGTTATGAAGCTTTGTGTGGATATGGAAAGGAATATGGCATTGTTTGCACGCCCTTGGCCCATGTAGGAGATGAAGGGCCACTTCACACACGAGGCTGAAGGCCCCTGACCATGGCAATGTAAGAGCTGTCATTGGTCGAAAAGGTGGAGACCGTCCAAGTTCACTTCACACACGAAGGTGAAGGCCTAAAGGCCCAAAGAAAAGTTCGTGGATGAAAAGCCTACATGGAGTCCTACATGGCAAGTTGTGGATAAGGGTGCATGGTCTACCGGAATTTGCATCAGGCCCACCTCCAAGAGGTGGGTCTGACGCAAATTTTGGAAGACCATTATTTTTTTAATATATTTTTTCTAGCATGACAGATTTTAGGACAGATTGCAAGGCAAATTCTACAACAGATTCCAAGACAGACAAACACCACCAAGTAATTCTCTTAATTGATAAAGTTTGAGACATATTATATTAAACCAAATCCTCCCCTCTTTTTCCGCCAACAAACTATACAATGGTCCCGCAACATGGTCCATTCTCACTTCACACTATGCTTGAGGGCCCGTGACTACATAAAACGGCTTTCCTAACACCCATGGTACGGCCTTTGGATGAGCGTCAAGGGTCCTCACCATCACAAGGTCACGGCTCTTGGCTCATGTGTGAAGTGGCCCTAAGTGGTCTCCGTTTTGATTCGTGATGTTTCAATTGTTGACACGACCATAACTCCGGTGTTGGTTTATGATGGGTTTTATTGGAATATTTGTTGTGAGACATCACACATGTAGAGGATAGAGTGGTAGCCAAGGGTTTCAATGGGGATGATGTGCTTCCTTCATGGTGGGAGCCTTTGTGGTTTGAACATACATGTTGCTCAATGAATGGGATCGAGGATGCAATTTTCATGGCAATGGTTTATGACACTACATAGAGTGCTAGCAATGTGCGAGTGCAAGGAGTATTTAATTTGCAAGTATGAAGGCATTTATGAGTTTTACGTAACTTTAGAGGATACCTTAGCATATGAGTTGAACCTTGGTGTGGAGCACATTAAATGTGATGGGCAATATTGGGGAGAAGTTACAAGTGATGTACAAGTGATAGAGTTGGGATTGCTCATATCATTTGTGTGTGTAAGTGTGTTAAAGCAAAGAATGAATGAAGAGAGATATTCCAAGATTTGAGAACCTTAAGATTAAGAGAGAGGTAGAGCAAATGAGTAGTGAGATTGCTAAAGAAATCACAAGGAACAATGATGCGTATTACAAACACCTATAGTCAAGATTGAGGAGGAGAGAGAATATGAGAAGGACAAGAGTGCATTGCATGAAGAGGGAACACTCTATTATCGAAAGATTCGGTGGTGAATGAATAGCTGGGAAAGAGATAGACGATTAGTCTAAATGAGAACAAAAATGAAGAAGGAAGATGTGAGTGCAACTATGAAAATTAGCGCAAGTTGTTAGGGAGGTTGTTAGACCACTAGGTTGTTGGAATTAGGATCACTTATTGTCAGATGATGTGTACAATGTGGCTATATTTACAGCTGATTGAATAGCTTGGTCATAGCCTACACATCTCATCTCAATTGGTTATTGCCTTGATGATGTACCTATATGAAAATGTTGTGGCAATTGTTTTACCTTGTAGGTGTTGCCCTTGGTCTTTTCGTAGGAGCCAAGTTGTAAGTGAATGTTTGATGTTTGATCAATGCAATGTTGTGTGGAATTGCAACTAAAAGTGAAGTAAGTAAGGAATGGAGTAATGCAAAAACTCATGACGAGAGTCTTGAGTAGACTATTGCATCCTAAAAAGGGAAAAAAACCATTGCCAAGTTACAAAGTCTATTGCCAAAAGCTTTGAAACTTTGCAACTGATGTAGAAGCATGCAAATAGAACACGTAGGAGTCCAAATGTAGGATAGACTCACACACGATTTAAAGGAGCACAAAGGAACCTTCATGAGAAAGAATGTATAATTAGCATTGTTAAGAGGGAATCAAGAGTGAGGAGGTGTAGATTGTTATAGCTTTCCTATTCCAATATGACAATTATTCCTTATAGACACTATACTAATCTTCCCTAAGACCTAAAATCCTAGTTTGTTTTCTTTGTTTGAGTCAACTAATAGAAAAAAACCTAATTTACAGTAGTTGTGCACAATGCACATTGAATGAAAGTAAGTTTTGGAAGGAAACTTCTCTTTACTCAAATAGAGTGAGAGTAGTGTCCGCAATCCATGTGGGATCTGTTGACTTGGGAGATGAAACCCCGGTAATCCTCTTGTATGATTTTCTATTCATATCTTTTGTATAACAACTTCAAATCAAAATAAAATTTGCTGGATGAATGAGAGGTATGTTCACATGCACTAATTCCCTCTCTCCAACACAAGATGTCCATGCTTTTAAAAAGAATTTGGCATCCATTTCTACAATTATTTAGTGTTGGGACTACCTATCTGCAGTTGGTAATTAAGACCAAGGATGAAAGGAAGAAGCACATCATTTTTATATGATTGGGTAAACTATAAAATGTGTAGGTTTCCAACTACCAAATGTTTCATTTGCACATTGCTAAAAAAAACTCTAGCTTCATTTTAAAACATTGAACATCAATCAGACTATCAACTAGAATACTGACTTCAGAAACTTTGGAACGATGTCTTGTAACATTATCCTATATTGAGGTCAAATATGAAAGATAACGTGTGTTAATCACAACAGTAATCCTATATAATTACATGTGATAACATCTTACTACAGTCAAGACTCCATAAATGTTATAGGTCGGGAGTAGCAAAAAAATAACATATATAGAATTATAACAAGTAACACTTATAGAGTTCATACCGATGATTAATAACATTTATAGAAATAACACTTCAAATTTCCAAAAATGAAGAACATAATGTTTTATAAAAAATAAAAAATGAAAGTACAAATGATAATACATAATTCAACTAAACTAATTGAAAGAAATAATCTATATAGTAGTAACTTGACGAGATTCTTCCAACTAAACTAACCGAAAGAAAGAGTCTATAGTAGTCTGACGAGAAGCTTCCAAATGATGAGATGAAACTTCCTTGTGGAGTCCTTGAATGCTCCTGATGTGTGATAGGGCATCATTTGGTCTTTGTTCAAAGTATTTCTTCAAAGTCTCTAGAGAACGCTTAGCAACACTCAATCCTACAACTTCTTTTACCACATCAACCATAGCCTCATCAACATCAATTTCTTGATGTTATGAGGAATACATATCCAAAAACTCCTCATCGGTAGGTTCATAGGGTTCACCCAGCAAGCACCCCAACTCCCAAACCTTCTATGTCTGCCATCTCCTCTCTCAAATTGCTTGAAAGTGCACAAGGAGGAAGGATCTCTAAATAAGAGAGAATATTTGACTTGTTCGCAAAGAATATGGGATAAATGTGATTACATGTTTAAAATGTATGCTCTCATATATTATTACCTTGATTTTCTCAAAATTAACACTTATAGAGGTGCAATTAACAAAGAAGGAAGTAGAGCATGTTATAACACTTAACACATAACACTCACTAGTCTTACCAATTGTGTTTTTGTAGGGGAGTAAAATTTTCTTAACATATATGAAATTATAACGCTTATAGGGGTAACACTTATAGAGTCTTGACTGTATGATAGGATCCTTTTAGAAAATTGCAAGAAATACTTAGTAGGTAGCATGGAGGTAATTAAGAAGACGGCTTCATCAGATTTGGAAATGGCTCATGGAGCATGGGCAATCACTAGAAATGGGCTAAATGGCCACCACCCAGCTAGAGTCAAAGAGATAGAATTGCATGCAATTTATATCAAACCTCTAATACAAAAGATATTCCATTCCTTGTAGTGAGTACTTGTCCACTTTACAATAATATCACAAAAGTTATATTTTTAATATAAAATATTAATATTAATATTAATATTTCATACTACATTGTATAATTGTATACTCGTCTTATTACCTCATAACATTATTCAAATCCATAACAATGTTCTGTGGGTCTGACAATATTCTGTGAAATATTCCCCATATCCGGCATGAATGATGGAATATTCCACAAAATATTGTTAGTCCCACAGAACACTGCTATGGATCTGAATGATGTTATGCCGATGAAAAGACAACGTAATGGAAAAACGGGAGGAAGGGGAGAGAACATGGGAAAACCTAGCTTTGAGCACATGGTGAGCATATTGTGTATAGTTATCTCCCGCTTAAGTATGCACCCGTTTAAGTATGCATCCTGGTTAAGTGCGCATTTTTTTGACAAAAATCAAGGTTCATACTTTATTGTTTGAACATGTCATTCATAGCCATTTGCTGCGAATGCATGAATCTTTTACGCTTGACATTCAATGTCTGTTTCTTAACATTTCACTAAAACGTCTCAAACAATCGTCACAGTTCGTCATACATCTGTCTAGCTTCCGTTTGAGCATCGGAGCAAAGCAATTGGTCGTCGATGACGAGGACAATGTTGTGTAGAGCTTCAAAGCCTTTGAAGTCGGTAGCACTTTTAGATTTGGTCAAGCGGGTTGCCTCAAGTTTCATCCGTTTCCGGTTGCGATTCATCGAATCAGAGGGTCTAGAAAGCGATATGAGTAAAGTACGCACCTACCAACTAAGTGCGCACCAATGGCTCTAGTTCAAAGTGCGTACTTAAGCAGGAGATTATTGTATCCATTCAACTAGATAGAAATTACAATGCACTTGATGATGATGGTGATTGAAGAAAAAAATTAAAATAAACTTGGCACTCTTTAATTGGTCAGATGTTATGAAGGTTTATGCTATATTAATTTTTGTTGGTAGGATTTGACCTTCAACTCCGTAACAAACTAACAAAATTTGATAGGTTGCACAATGACTCCAATATTGTTACAATGCATCATGTTGTAAGTGTCATGGCCTAGTAGATAGATATCTAGCCCAAAAATAAAATAAAAAATCACCGAAGTGCCCAAATTATCACAATCATAATGGATAGATAATGCAAACCAAAACACTTTACTTATTAAACATATGTGTTGAAAACATAGTAGTTTTTCTTTCAACCGTAGAAGTGCATATAAGGTAGGTGGGTCTTAAGTGGCTCGTTTTCTTTATCGGACCCCTAGATTTGAGGAGAGGTGAACCAACCCATACATTGGTACCTTGTTGGATGACTGCATCCCTGCCAACAAGGAACCAATGTATGGGTTGTTTCAACCCAACCTAGATTTAGTTGGTATGTGGTTCGGTGAGGATCAAAGAGAAAAACATCATAAAACACATGTTTAAAAAAGATTGGACTACGTCTTCAAATCCTAATAACTATCCTACACTCAATAGTGAACACAATCAAAAGGACCTATGTGCCCAATTAAGAAATCAACAAACTTGCACTTTTGACTAAATAAGGGGAGGTTTGATTTTCAATCCAGCTTTTGCAAATTGTTCATTGTAGATTTGCTAATACAGACGAGTTTTTATTGTGTGAATCTAATCGATAGAAGTTGGAGAACATGACAAACGAACCAAATAACACCTACATACCTTAAAACAACAAATTGATGCCTCCACCTCCAATCTCAATAGTATACTTAGGGCTGGTTTACACTATGGACCATGAAGTCGGACCATGGAAGATGGCGTTTGTCAATGGTCCGAGTTCGTGATCCGACTTCCATGGTCCGAGTTCATAAAAAATTAGTTTTAAGAGCCATGGGCCCCTCACTAGGTGTAAACCGAATGTGGACCAAGCAGAATGACCATGATGCACCAAAAGTGAAGGTGCTGATTTTTTTAATACATGCCCAAAAAGGGCAATTTTGAAAAAAATTCAAGTTTGACCATTCTCTTGTCTTCTCTTGGGCTTCACTTGTCTTCACTTCTTGTTAAATGTGTCGAAGATGTGGCTTGCAAATCTTCTCACAACAATTTTTACAAAAAAAATGAGCGATTTAATTTGTACATGTTCAATGTAATTTACATGTGACATGTACCTTGTGTTGTTACTACACTAAATAGGATATTTAGTGTTTGATTATATTTAATGTTGTTACCACCCTACCTTGCTCAACACTAAAGTTCAATTCTTTGATAATTAGCGTTAGAAGATTTCCCATTGCGGTCCTTTTGACCACCCTGATCTGCAGTCACTAAACAACTACAGATTTTTCTTTTTCGTTTTTCAACTGTAATTTTAAATTTTTTGGGGCGTGTAATATACCGTTGGAAAGGTATTTTCAAGACCTTTCCAATGGTATATTACAAGCCCCAAAATTCCAAACATTGCAGTTGGTAGAGCAAAAAAACAAATCTGCACTCAAATTCTTGAGTTCTAGATGTCCCACGTTGTTTGGTGAAACACGTGGGAGCCGGTATAAGGGAAAAAACAAGGTATTGATGGTATGTCTCATGGGCTATGATATGATTAAGGCACATAGAGGGTAGATTTGTTAAAGAATTATTAAAATGGTGATTCTTTGCCATGGGCCCTTGCCTTTTCCTACTAGACCACCTCTCTTGCCTCTCTCAACGCAAAACCCGTTGGACCGTGTCAGTGCATTTATTAGGCCTTAAAAATTATATTTTGGGGACCTCGACCTCCGTGGTTCCTCTGCCATTTTTTCTCTAGTGTAAACCGAAGTTGTCCTGGGACGAGTTCAGCAGCCAATCAACACTCTTACATCGCCGTGGGACAACTTCATGGTCCATAGTGTAAACCGGCCCTTAGAGTTGTTGTCTTTCACAATAGTAACTTCCTAAAAGTAGTTATCAGGCAACTTCTCTCAAGTCCTTATGGGATTTCAAAAAGTAGATTTTATCATAGGACCTCAAGACTCGAGCTTTCAAACTCGGTTTCTCCTTCATCTACCCCTGACATTACCACCGTACCACCTAGATTAGTTCACTTCCAGTGAGGGTGGGAAATTAGTGAAGGTGATATTAAATTTCTTTACGCTATGAAACTAGTGCCACCAAAAGATCTAGGAAGCATTGCTCATCGCTGCACTTGGCACTATTCACTGAAAGTGCCGGCACTTGGCATGAATGTATTGGCACTTGGCACTATGCATCGGCAAGCGTGTGGCACTAATCACAAGCATGTACTACTTTTCTTGAAACCTATGGTAAATGAGCATGTTCATGAATTTAGTGTCAATTAGTAAAAATAATTTAGCCCTTGGTAACTTTGAGATTTAGCTAGATTGTGCATGTGACTTGAATTAGTACCACCTTCACCACCTGGGATATTTAGTGTAGTACCACATGTTGCTAAGCACAAAACATTCACAAAGATTGTGCAAAACTATAACATATGAGGCACCGGGTTGTTGATGGAATTTTACATAAGAAATATAAAAATAACATAGTGTCACACATTTCTACACATGACCATGGACTCAGATGCACCAAATGAAACGAACTAACTACACTAAATATGATCTTTAATGTCACCAATTCTAATAGTCTTGCCCAATACTAATTGTAAACCGCGGTATAGAGTCACCAACACTAAATGTTAATCCAACATTATTTGTCATTCCTTGTAAATTCTATAGGGTATTATAGATTTACAGTGTTCCAATTACTGTCACTTACCAAGTGATTTTTCATCCAAATTTCAATCATCCATGACAATATTTCATCACAAGTTGCTGACAAGAGAAGGCAGGGTTTTGGCCAATGGATGAACTCATCCATCATCCATGACAGTATTTGTTCACTTATTCACAAGAAGTGTCATCCAAAAAGTTACCGTAGAGACACTAAATATTACATTTAGTGTCCCTAAAGACCAACTTGTATTTTAACGTGAATTAAATGATCGAAATTAGCAATATGAGAAAGAAGGTTTGCAATGGTTGGTAGTATTTAACAGCAATTGGGTCATTGGCTTATGAATTGGACTTGCAATATGGAAAAGTCAATCATTTTCAAGTGTTCTTATTGTGGCAATATGTTTCAGATCCTTACTTTATGCTACTAGAATTGCAAACAATTCTCCTTTAGGAATAACTGTTTAGAGTTCAGCATAAGGATCAGAAACATATATTCACAAAAGGCTCACTGAGGAACAATGTGGTTTTAGCCCAATGATCCAATTCATAATCCACCAACCCTACATTTTTAGCACTAAGACAGACTGTAAAACTTAGGAGATGAATTTAGCATTTCTTCAATGTACAAGCACCACATTTGTGAGATAAATATATTGTTTTGACTTGTTTTTCGTCCATGATATGTGTTTTGAATGTGGGTTGATTGACTGCAATTTCAAATTTGCAAAGAAATAATGTAGGAGAATTAGAGTTTAGGGTTTTAAAACCATGATTCTAGGGGTTAATGAGCTCCTGAATTTTGTAACCCAGGCTAGCCAACCTGAATTTCACAACCGACTTTGCCCATGTGTCTTGTGCAAGACCTACTCATAACAAAGATTTGATACATGTGTGTATTCCAGTTCAAGTGTAAGCAGTTTTCGAAAGTCTTGTTTTGACATGCATGCCAGGAAGGGTGATTTCTGGAAAGTAGAGATACTTAAACAGATGGGTTTTGCAAGCATAATATCAGGTTCTAATACCTACATACTTGCCAAATTACACATTTCTGCCATAAATTCCTCTGAACAAGTCTGATTGACCAAATAAAACATGGAGCAGTACCTAGACCATTCAAGGCAATAAGAGGCTGCTGAAGAGATGAACATTTATGGCATAACCAGCCTTGGATGAAGATGTACGAAGCATTCCACTTAGAATGATTTGCAAAAGGCTCCTCCTCAATAGATGTTCAACCGCAGTTTAATCAGATACATCCATGCTGGGATGCAAGTATGTATGCCTTTCTGACTGCTTGGTGGCCGTTGGGAAGGTTGGCAGACCTGCCATCTCTATTCTGCCTGTAGCTATACTCGTAGATATTGTGTGCTCTATGTTGAAGAGACAACATCCAGTTTTATGGCCATATTAGAAAAACCCTGACAATTCTCCTGCTCAAGTACATTGGCCACATAACTATCTCATATCCAAGTGCAGCATCTGTAAGACATAGTGCGAAGAAATTGCCAGATTTCACAGAGACTGTTTGACAAGAATATTTGTAGCAGGTAACATACTCATGAGCAAGACAAATTCAGAATTGAGAATGACAACCACTCAATATCCATAACAACATGTCAAGGCAACTTACTCTGCAAGCTGTTCAATGCTCTGCCTTTCAATGAAATGTCTTTGTTCTCCGCAATATGACACAGTGATATTGTTAAGAGTCAATTTTTCCCACTTCATAGATTCCTCAACATGGATTGGGAGGCTGCAAGAAATCAGATATCTACCTTTTTAGGTACTTTCTAGATCGCACCTTCTGGTCTATCCTGAGAAAAGATAGCAACTAAGGTAGTCAGGTCTTAAATGGTTACTCCTTGTTCCCTATTAAACACAACTCCAATTCCCACACTCTAAATTTTGGCTGATTCACAAATGTGGATGAAGTCAGTGCAATCGCAGAGAAATTTGGAACCCAATTAATACTAACGTCCAAAGGTGACAGCCAGGGTGCCATAACTTGGTCACATAGGGCTATAGAATAATCAACAGATTTTAAACATGTAATCCAATCCCTTCTAAACACATGTCTTTTTGGTGTTTGTTCTTAGATTCACACCTAACTACACAACGCTCAATCATAGTAATAGTAGCTGAATTAAGACCGCTTACCTTAGAGCTAGACAATACAGTGGAAAACAAAAACTAGGAACCCGCTAGCAACTGTACAGTTATTGATGTAGAATTTTCTCTTCTGACATACCACAGGAGAAACAAGGAAGAGTGGTCAAACAAGACCCTTTGTTACAGATGAGCCCCCAAATCTGCTATGAAATTGGCTTTGGCTATGGAGACATTCTCGATTCATCTTGACTTATTCAAGAAGATGAATAGACCAGAGTAAAAAACAGATCAATTTCACACACATGGGTGACTTAAATCAACATGCAAGCTTCATCAAATGTGAATGGGAAGTCTTACACCTGCAATTGGCAACCAAAGAAAACCAAACCTTTTCCACATGCATTGAGTGACCCAGGAGCTGATAGTAGGGCTGTCAATCCAAAGTTGTGGATTGCTTTTGTCTGTTCACAACAATAAGGACGGGCATTCCTGCAAGATGCGGATGCTAATTAAAATAAGATTGTCTTCAGCCCTCCGGATGCCTCAAGACAGTCAACTCTTCTCAGCTCCATTCTCAACAAACTCTTGTGCATCACTCCTCAACATGTCCAAGTTTTAGTTGGTCACTCAGGTCCTGTGAGAAACTTGACCCTTATATGTCTTTGTTGCCACTTATATGATGAGTTGAATGGTGGATAAATACAGTCACCTGAATATAAACTTGTGCCACCAAATTCCAATTGCTCGATCCTACTCCCTGGTAATGCTCACAATTTCAGGTTTCTAATTGCTCTGTCCAGAACTCCAGGTGGAAACGATTGCTTCTACTCTCGCTCCTCTGTAATAATCATGCAAGAAGAGGGCCACGCCGTCAGCATCAACAAAAATCATTGTGATTCAATCAAGTTCGAGGAAGACCACCCCACCACACAGATACACTCAACTTCAGGATGTATACACCAGCAGAAATCAAAAAAATTATAAGACCACCAGTTGCCAGAAGGCCCTCGGGCCTCATCTCTTTCCCCAAAAGTGACCACCTCCAACAGGAGGCAATAGCTCTTGTCCTATAGCCGTGCTCCGTAAACCCATCTTGGGTTTAGATATGAGTTTGCAGTTATGATCAAGAGTGAAGCGTCTCTCTTCAATCATGAATTCTGAGCAGTAATCTTGGAAAGCTCACCTTGGAAGGTCACATGCACTTTTTTTTTGTCTTTGGTGTATTGCACAAAAGAGTATCCGAAGCAAAGGCACCATACCAAAGCATGTACAAAGTGAGTATCCACCTATTCGTCTCATTAAGTCAGACTTGCAAAGAAAAAATGGACAAGGAATACTAAACCCGAAAGTCTGGATCTATCAACCATCGTCAGAATATCAAAAGAAATGTAGAAGCATGTGAGTTCTCTTTTCCAGATAAGTGCAGAAATTTAGTCAAAATATCGTGGGACAACTCGGGGGTTAACAAAGAAGAATTAGGTCGAGCAAATTACCTCTTCGCCAAGACTCCACAGCTGGTTCGAAATTGGTCATGAATTAAGCTTGGCTTTGGGCAAAGGCTTAAGGTAGTCGACCCTTTCCTAAGGTTGTCAAAACACACAATATTGTGTTTTCTGTTATTGAATCCACGTATTGGCTCCATTGGATAGAAAATCAGAAAAACATACTCATATTTATACTAATTCCATACTCATTCAGGAATTTTTTACGTCTGCAAGTTTCAACCTGCAGGTATAACCAAGACGATTTGAAAACAGATGTAGATGTGCTCTTCTTCGGTGGAGGAACAAACAGAAAGGATCAAAATTCCCCAGGTGACTTCCCTTCGGTCTTCAACAATCAAACACAAGAAACTGTACTTATTTTCAAACGCATGCCCCCTTGTTAGATATCCATCCATTCACATTCCTCGAGTGATTCCATGGTTGCGCTAGCTTACTTCTGTAACCTCCTTCAAAAGAAGGTGGTATCACAACATGGTAACGACAAGTGAAGATTAAATGTGCCTCTGACAAAGTGGTGTCAAACCCCTAAACCCTAAAACTCATGTCGACAAAGTCAGCAACGTCAAATCCTTTGCGACATTGTTCCAGAATAGCATCGCAAGTCCGCAAGTTGTGCATTGCAGGTGGATCCAAGAGGTTTTAATAAACCAAACACAGAAATTATTGGCTGTTGGAGAAATTTTGGTAGACTTGAAACTTGTAGTTGGCAGTCGGAAGTCGGAAGTTGGAAGTCATCTAATAAAACCATAGCAAAAACTGGCAGTGCTGTCTTAGCTTTGCCGTTTCCCAATGGTATCAATGTGGATGCATGAAGAAACCAAAACAAATCCAAAAGTATGCAAATATACAGGAGCATGTTGTCAGAATGATAAATGATTGTCATTTGGTGCTGACCGGGTGAGCGTTTTCCAGGGTATGTTGCAAAGATAGAGGATATGTTGTAGCATTTCTACGGCTACTTTAGCCACTCTCCCATGCGGTGCCAAAATTTCGCTGAAGTAGCTGGATTACCTCATTAAGTTCTCACGTGACCGGCAGTGCTTCATCTGTGATATGGTGGCAGCCATTAAAATCTGCCAGGTCAACCTGTAATCCTGGTACGTCGATCCTCAATGGGCATTCATTCAAAGGGTTCACGGCTAATTACCAAAACAATCTGCCATTGTGACTACATGATGGGTGTTGGATAGGGTGTACCAAAAGGGCCATGTCCTGTATTTTGTACAAAAGGCTGGGGCACCCACACTCGAGGCTGGGGCACCCGTGGTGGAGGCTGGGGCACCTGTGCTCCTTGAACCTTCCAAAAATTACAATCTGCCCGTCGAATTTTATCATCCAATGCTCCTTTATCATTCGTCCGAGGAGCCGCTGGAACTCACATCGCGTGGGCCGCGGTACTCTGCGTCTTCTCTCACACAGCATCGCTTCTCCCTTCTCCCGCTTTCTCTTTCTGGTTGTCGTTTTCACTTGACTGTGGGTATGGAGATCTAATGCTTTCACTTGAAGTTGAAGACTTCAATCGGAGTCGACACTCAAGTAAATTACCTTCTGTCTGTGAGCCCTGTGGTCTATTGAAAGCCTTTATGACTCCTCAGCAGACATACTGAAAGGAACAAATGGAGATAAGGAGGAATTTGTTGATCTCTATCTGGAAAGACGTTTGGTGGAGTTTATCGTTTGTACTTCTTGATGTAAGAAGATTAATGATAGAGGAGTAGCTCGTATTTTGAATATGAGATGTCCCTGTGCTTCAGCAAAAATCGATCTTGATAGCTTCAAATACTTTAGTAAATTAGTTCCTGTGTGTTTCTTTGCTTGCAACTTCTGATTTTGAGGTCATGTTGGCTATGGCAGGAGACTTGAAGGTCGTGATCTACTGGGGTACACAATTCGACGAAGTCTAAGACCTACCAGGAAGTGATAGAGTAACGGAGCTGGTTTAGGGTTCGTAAGAGGGCACGCAAGCCTCGTTATGATATTGAAAAAGTAAGTGCTCTGATCTCACATGTCGTTAAACAGGATGAGGTATATTCTGCAATGCTGTTGAATGTTTTTTTGTATGATGTAAGCACCTGTTTATGTGGAAAACTGCTATTTTGTGAATGTGGAAAAGGTCTTCCAAAACTCCTAAGAGATTGACAGTTAGATGCAAATCACAGGAAGTGGCAGCATTATGGGAGAAAACTCACGTAAGGAATATCAAAAAGGAGGATCGTGGCAAGTATGAACACTGTATAGTCTGCAAGAATTTTGATTGCCTTTTTGCATAATGGATAAAGAGAATCTGTGTACGGGAGGCAGCGAGACATAATAGTTGAACTTCCATCTGTGCATGCTACAATTTATGAGCAGGAAATTATATGCATTCTGTTTAGATCAGATGCTAAACAAAAATAATTTATTAAATTCTCAGCTTGTTACAGTATCTTAATGTAATTATATCCCTTCCAGGTTGATATCAGAAATCTTGGAGAAGATGAAAGGGAAGCTCCCTGAGATGGCTGTCAATCACATCATGGCTCGTGCTTTGCAGGTACTAATGGCATTTGATGTTCATGAAGTTCAGATCCCTGTGTGCTGGTCTCTAATCTGGAACTTGTAATCAATTTGCTAAGAATCATCTCACACTTGTAGTCTGACTTTTGACATCGTGAATCATTGGATGTTCTATTCAGACCTGTTTGAAATGCTGTACATCTGCTGAAAGAAATGCAGTATATGAAGAACTACGACCACAGTGCCTAGCTCTTGCAAAGGACAAGTATGCCTATCATATAGTAATCAAAATGATGGATAATGGTAAGATACAATGGTCATTTCTCATCTTTTTGGTCTCTTTGAACAAGTAGTTAATCATCAGCTTTCTCTAGCTCCAGAAGGTATGAAACCCGTCATATTCAAGTATGAAACCCTAGCATTCAGGTGAATGCTTCAGGTGTACTAGGGGATTTACCATTTGTGAGGTTTTGCGTAAATTTTCTGTTTGTAGTGTCTTCTCAAAACCCTAATGTGGTTGTTCGTCAAATGGTCGAGTGAAGCCTTACTTTGTCATGCGTAAAGAAATTAGGGTCTGGAAATCCAGTAGAAGGAGTGTGTGCAATATTTCATCATGGCCATGGATACCTTGAAGCTCAACATGCTGGCAGTTGATCATTTCAGTAGAAATTCTTCTGCCCTAAGAAATTCTCTCTTATTCTCAATTCTTTGTCTTTCTCAATTCTTACAGGTTAGGTCTGGTCTTATAAATTGTGGGGTTTGGTGTCAATCCTCTGTTTGTCGGGTCTTTTTAAAACCCTAATGTGGTGGTTTGTCAAGTGGTAGTCCAGTAGATCTGAAATCCAGTAAAAGTCGCTGTAGAAGGTTTTGGAAGGCACAGAGCTATGAACATTCAAATCTTCTTCTGCTCTAAGAGTGCTCACAGTGCCCATGCAAAGACTACTTTCTGGCTCTTTTTGGCTCATACTTGCAACCTTTGTCCCATGCTTGTGCACAATTCAGGTTCATCTGCTGCTGTCAGACCTCATCATGTCCCTGAGTAGGGTTCCGCAGCTTTCACCTGATTGAGGGGAAAGTGAAAGGAAAAGAGTGGATTGCGAGGTTGAACAAGATGGGGGCGTCTGACGAGCTTACAGAGCAGCAGGCGAGACAACTTTTGTTTGATCTAGAGACTTCATACAACGGTTTCATCCAATCACTGCCCAAGTCTTCATAGCATTGCCTCCACACATGTAATTTGGTGACCTCCTGCCTTTGTTAATAGGTATTCAGGAACCTCTAGAAGAAGGCATCTCTATAGGTTCATCTCTGTAAATTTAACAGGTTCACAAGAGATTTTTTCAGTGCACATCATCTGCCTGCTGTGCTTTGCATCACATAGAAAATATATTGGAAGCATCAATTTAATCCACTGTTCTTTGTGATCAGCTCAGGGAATATTTTCTAGAAGTAGCTAGACTGAGGAATTTATTTGACTTCAGATGAAGCTTGTGCTGATTTGTGCACTCTGCACGTGCCTGAGAACATCTTTCTACACCTTTAGTAGTTTCAAATGTAATTTATCATCGTCAGCAAGCTGTACTGGAGATCTTTGAGTATTGTTGTTCATCTAGGTTCAGAATGATAGGTCCACACTCTAGAAATTCTACACAATAAAGTGTAAGTGCATGTTCTGCCTGATTCTGTGTTGTCTTTCCAGTGGCCACATGCTTATGGGTTTTATTTAGGATGATTTAAGCAACCTGGAAGTGGAATTTGCTTGATTCAGATTCTTTGGTGTGCTGAGAATCATTAATCTTCTTACATCAAGAAGTACAAACGATAAACTCCACCAAACGTCTTTCCAGATAGAGATCAACAAATTTCTCCTTATCTCCATTTGTTCCTTTCAGTATGTCTGCTGAGGAGTCATAAAGGCTTTCAATAGACCACAGGGCTCACAGACATAAGGTAATTTACTTGAGTGTCGACTCCGATTGAAGTCTTCAACTTCAAGTGAAAGCATTAGACCTCCATACCCACAGTCAAGTGAAAGCATTAGATCTCCATACCCACAGTCAAGTGAAAACGACAACCAGAAAGAGAACCAAACGACAACCAGAAAGAGAAAGCGGGAGAAGGGAGAAGCGATGCTGTGTTAGGGAAGACGCAGAGTACTGCGGCCCACGCGATGTGAGTTCCAGCGGCTCCTCGGACGAATGATAAAGGAGCATTGGATGATAAAATCTGACGGGCAGATTGTAATTTTTGGAAGGTTCAAGGAGCATGGGTGCCCCAGCCTCCACCACGGGTGCCCTAGCCTCGAGTGTGGGTGCCCCAGCCTTTTGTACAAAATACAGGACATGGCCCTTTTGGTACACCCTAGACATGGCCCTTTTGGTACACCCTAGTTGGACTCGAACACGGGTGAGGAAAATCTCTCTCTGCACTAATCCGGCCCCGAGATAACTCTCATGTTTTGATGATCACCAAAATGAGTGAGTCCTCAACGATACATGGTGGTCACAAGAGAGCGGTTGGACTGGCGATTGCTATTGCCCTTTACCCAACTCTGATTATAACACGTTGCTGGGCCTATGAATAAATTGGAATTTGTGCCGGGATAATTCCCTTTAGATCCTCCCTCATGCAAATTCAACACCAAATGTAGGAAAGGCACCATTACTAGCATACAAGTCCCATGCAATCATCCCGCATCGATGAAAAAACAATGCAAATCTACCGTTATGCTAGATTTACGTTTTTCCAATTACAAAGGACAAAGTTTCCAGTGACGTAGGTCAATTGCTTAGGACTCATGTGCTCGTAGTGCACAGTAAACAAATATAACCACCTTGCCATGTGCAATATGTACAAACAACTAGACTGAGGGGCTGATCACACCGGCCACTTCTGGCACCATCCGTTAGCATCTTTGGCTGTAATAGTGTGAAAAGTGGTGGGCCAAGATCTATTTCTCAACATAATCCCCAACAATTTCATGGCTAGAACTGGACGGAAAGTTTGGTGTGATCAGGACCTGACTACTAGGTAGGAAGAGGATCGGAGAATTTTGTAGGCACCACAGTTTGCTCGCAACAGAGCAAAGCCCCACTAGCTGAAACCTCTGACACTGACTCAATTTTGCCGATGGCTTTTTAATCTGCCCCTCCAAACTTTCTGTTGGGGAAGTTATTGAGTGAGGCCTATCAAGTAATGTTTGTGTGCTTTGAGCTTTCAAAGGGTTTAGGAAGGTGGTGCAGGCTAAACTGCCTCAGCTGCAACATCAACCTCTGGTTTTAGAAAGTTTGCGCGACATTGCTCTTCGAATTCCAGGTACTCCTCCTCTGCTTTCTGATCCCACGTGCAGGTCTTGAAGAATTGTTCCTCTCTTTCCTGCATACCCATCAAGTTTGTTCTTGGCATGTATGTCTTATGTGGTCATTGAGATTCTGAATTGGACACCAATATTTGAGTAGTATATGGCAGCATTTGTAGTTTAAAATGGACACCAAAAGACATGTGTTATTTTTTATATATCATTTGAGTATGAACATTTCACATTTTTAAGTTAGTATGGTATGGGACCTATGACTATTTGATGGTATTTTTGTTTTTGATATTATTTGGGTCTATATACCATGCAAGAACATTTATACCTAGGTAAAATTGTTGTAGTAGCAACATGATTCAAAATGATATTAATACAAATAATAACTTGGGTCTACAAAGATTCTCTCACTTTAACATATAGTCGTACCCCTCTTAACGCATAGAGTCGGGAGAGAGATTTTTTATGCGTTCCGAGGGGATATGCGTTCCGAGGGGTGATTAGGGGTGATCCGAGGGATATGTGTTCCAAGAATTTTTATGCATTCTGAGGGGATATGCGTTCCGAGGGGATGCGTTAAGAGGGGTACGACCATCAAATACCAATATTTGCATGGAATTACAATTTTCATACCCACGGGTAGGTTCTTTGATATCATTATTGTTGTTGATTATTGATACCCATGCATTCACCTATGTACATGTCCAACATTGGTAAGAACGATGTGCCCGTTGGCAGATATTGGGTGTCAAAAATGTCATGAAAAATTTAGACTCTGACACAGTAGAAATGAGTAGAGTTCTTTAGGAAACATTGAGTAGTATGTCTAACATCAAATATTTCGTACCTTCTCTGTTCCTAGTGCTGCACTGCGTTTCGAAATCTCAGCAGCTCGACCCTCTGCTCTTGCTTCCACATCTTTAACCCAAGCTTCTTGTCTATTGAAAAAACTCCTCATAGCCCGTTTCTGTAGTTCTCAATTGACAATTAAGGTGTGTGAGCCTTATATGGTGACTCTTCCTAACGTGTTCTTAACTGGACACACATATGTGAGTGGTTTATGGCAACATTTGTAGTTAAGAATGGACACCCATCTTTTGAGGAGATTGGACCATGTGCTCAAAACACATCAACCATTTTAGGTTCAAGAGTGAATATAATTGGGAGGGCCTATGTGGCCGTTTAGATGAGAACAAGAATCTTCACTTTGAAAATTGAAATGATAATTTTCGAGATGCGCAAATTGCTAATTGAATGAGACAACTCCCAACATGATCCAAAGGCCAAATTGTCTGTGGATTGAGAAGTGCCCGTACTAGGGCTACGTACCATAATATGCCATCTCATTAATTAGAACTACTAATGCACAGAACTATCTTTTGTGCATGATACAAATTTCCTAAAAGCCATTGTGATACACAGGTGGTTGGAGGCCATCAATAAATCAAGTGCATCAGGCTATTTTCATGAATGGGGTTTTGAAGAAGATCATTTGAGTGATGTTGAGTATTAAATTAATTAATTTTCTCTTTAATAAATGGATTCCCATTTCAAGGGGTACAAATACACCCAGGACATCCAAAGCCCATAAGAAGCCATGCTTGGAGACTATTTGTGTGTTGAGCACACACATCCAGTAGCAACTCTAGTTACCCCACACACATTAGTTGGAGCTATTGGTGCGAATATATGATGCATGGTTCAAGGCTTGGAATTGAAATACAAAAGATATCATCAATGAAAGTTAACCTCGCTGTAATTAGCACGACGAAGATTTCTTGGAATCTCCATAATATGCAGAATGCCTTGTATGTCTCCAACAGCTAGAAATTGAGGTGCTGCATAATCATGTTATTATTTTTTATCAATAACAATTCGAGATCATTTGACTGAGTTGGAAGTGGAAACAAAAGTGAAATAATAAGAATATATACTTGTATCCAAAAGGGCGTCACATACAATTTTCACTGTTGAAACAGATTTGAATTAGCACAATTTAGAAACAAATGTATGGAATCACAAAGACATGAGGGTTCACAATTCAAATATACGAACATTGCAGCTTCCAGAACTCCATGGATGTCAATTGACAGGAGCTGACAGTGATGGTTATCGAGGCTGTGTGAGTGTGGTCTAGTAGGTCCCAAATTTCAATGGTGCCATCAATGAGTCCGATGTAGATGACTGCTGGTCGGGTAGGACTCCAACATCCTGTAGTCAAGTAGCTCTCTGACGATCTTGATACATATATAGGTTTCTGCATGCATAATTTATGGCTTGGGTTAAGGAGATCTTTCGTGTAAATTACACCACATCCAGTGCAACAACATAATCGACTACGAATAAATACCTATGCCAAAGTCACTGAAATGTCCAAAATGGCAATAACAACTAACCTCAATGCCATCCCTCCACAGAGCAAACGTCCATATGCCAACTGATAAAAGCACATTTTCAAAAAATGGTGATCGAAGGAGTGCCCGAACAGGTCCTTGGTGAACTGTAGTGACCTTCAACACGTTTGGTGTTCCAGTTGGAATATTCAGATCAACCTCTGTGACCTCTCCAAACTGCATGAGAATGTACAAGCTTGCTTCGTCACAATACATTTCTGAACTCCACTCAATAGGAATAGACAAACCTTTGTGAGTGATGGAGGTTGATCTGATTCAATCACTCACAAAAAGGTTGGATTTGCATCTGATTCTAAATTTTTGTTAGAGGTAGATAAAGGGAACCCTCTCCGCCCACACTTTCCTTGGGTTCCCTCCCTAGTACTCAACTTCTAACTGCTCAATTTTCACAAAAAATTGCCCAGACAAGTGGGGTTAAGATTCCTTGGAGAAACCTTACAACATGACAAGATGCATGGTATAGTGGCCATTTCGCCTTTGCAAGCCCTATTCGTTCTGCTCCGTATGGTTTGCATTGTAAGTCACAAGTGATGTATATCTCAAGTAACGAAGGGTATTTAGAGATGGGGTCCCCTTTGCAGCACTTTACCCGCACCAACAATGCAAAGACGCTTCTCCCTTGCACATAGACTCATGTAACCTAGACAAGGATTAACGAAAATAGACTCTAGACTAGGGTAAGTTATTTGCTTCCCTTCGAAGGTGGTCTCATAACATTATTCAATTGTTATTAGATGTTCCATTCTAATAATATTTAGTAACAATGCTTCACCCGAGTTTATTAGATTGAATTTGCTTAGACAAGCATCCATAAGGTATACTTCTAGCACCTTACATGACATATTCCTAGCCCCACCCAGTTGGTCACTCAGCTGAATAATGTTATGCTCATTGGGTAATTAAGTTAGTAGCTTAAAAGAACATACACTGAGACCTATTACCTCTGTGCTACAAAAGTAGGTTGTGCCTTGGTACCCACGGGCCATCTTGAGCGGTCCCACTTGCCGGGCAGGGCTTTCCGACCTCATCTCCAGTTTATACAAAGGGGTCCACTTGTACTTTTCTTCTTCGTACGCTGCCCATTTCCTTTCATCAGCCCAAGACGCATCAAGCTCTGGTTCATTCTTTTTGGTAATGTCCCAGAATATAACCTTTATGCACCACTCATTCGTCACCATTTATGCATTTCCACCAAAGCTACAAGAACGCACTACATCAACACGAGATAACTTGTGTTTTGAAAAAAATTAAGTCAAAGGTGTACCGATCCATCAGAAGAGACTGAAGCAATCAAATTTGTTTCTCCATTGTTCGCCACTCCTTCTGCCTCCAACTGTAAGGCCACCATCTGAGGCTTCAGTTTGTCTTTAGTCCCAAATCGATCGATTCACAAATAGAGTCACAGTCATGGTCATTATAAACTAGGTAATGGATGAGGGGAGCCCTCCCACGGGTTGTAGTAGGTTCCCAACCTATCGATCTGTTGTAGCGACAAAGTTTTTTGTACAACTAATGACATGGTGTCATGCGTCCTTTCCCATACACAATGGTCAAGCCATGACAAGTCATCAATTACGAATGTTAATGTGTCTCCTCGTATCCTATGAAAAATAATCACATCAACAAAATTGTTTGGCATGACTACTACATACTAGATATTGTAAGCAAGGAGCCCTGCTACAACCTGTAGCATGAGGACACGTATACAAAATTGGATGTAGTGTTGACTGTATAACAAGGGCAATGTGCTACAATTTACATTCGTCGTGCTTGTGTCCAATGAGGACAAGACACATTAGCAAGATTTGAGATAATCGGCGCTATGTCTGGAATTGAGGAATATATACATATATATACACACACAGAGGAAGACATGGAACCAACATGCTGATTAAGTATATAAACAAAAGAAAACAACAGGTTTTACAAGTAGCTTGTACCTGAAAATCTTTGGGAAGCCAATGGATGTCTGAAACAATGCCTGTGTGTGAAGTGCTCATGGTGCTCAACAGAGAAAACAATATAACAGGAGCGTCAACCACTTTCTTCTTATCCTTGTCTTCTTTGGGTGCATCTTCATCAACCTCTCTTCTGTCCCTCCTATCTTGTTGCTCTATACCTTTAGTAAGGTCCCATATTATTACCTAATATCCACAACTCCATCAGTTCCAGCCCTAGGAAAATGATATGCTTATGGCCACATATTAGTGTTACGCTGCCAAACAGTCCATTCACTTTAATCCAGGATTTGTGCATATATCTCCTTTTTATTTTGGAGCTTTAGATTTTTGGAACATTGAGGGTGCATGGGCGTTGATACAGTCGTTGTTTCAAAGTTCCAAACCAGTCAGGCATTGATGGCAACATGTTGAGCGGAAGGTTCAGAGATGGCCCATGACATTGATTCATATGCCCAAGTGCAATGGGATGGAATGGGAAGGCACATGCCTAAACTAGGTTCATGCAATCAAACATGTGGTCAATGAGGGGCTTGAATGTGGATGGAGAGTTTAGGATGTCCTTACATCAATTTAGAGATTTCTTCATCGTTTCTATCACTCCATTTCGAGAATCAAAGATATATGAAGTTGATTTTGCACCTGACCATTGAAGCAACCACCAGCAACCAATGTCGGGTTGTGGGGATGGAAGCGAAGGCAAAATATGTCAGATGCACTCTCCAACACCATCTGCGTATCCACAATTGAGGTGCTTGTGTTGTGATTTAACAACCAAAATTGAGATGATACCCTACGTCACGGGGTGTAAATAAATCTATTTCTATCCAAAAAATTTGTCACATGCCATCATGTAGTTGGTTGGAACCTCTTAGTAAATGGCGCGGAAATTGAATTTAGGCACAAATGTGCCCAATCAGCCTGAAATCACAACCGAAATTGAGATCCTACTCTACGTGCAGGTCAAATGAGACTTAAATTAGTTTATATTCTACCAAAAAAACTTGTCACATGCCATCGCATGCTTGGTTGGAATCTTTTAGAAGCTGACGTTGAAATTGGATTTAGGCAGAGGCATGCCCAATCAGACCTAAACTTATGGCGGAATAGAAGAAACAATGTGTTAATCTTACCCAAGGGTGGATAGGGTCGCGAAATGTCCACAGCAAAACATGTGAACTGGCTGGCCTTCCTGCCACTTGCACTCTTTCATCAAACGAGTGTGATGCTGAGACTGCTGCTGCAACAATTCCTTGTTTCCCTGGCATCCAATCAATGGCTGAGACCATCTTACTTTTGCCATAATTAAGGTCCATGAAGGATTGAAGTTCCTGCAGCAAGATATAATTGACACTCCAAATGTCATGTCAAGTCTGTTCCACCCTCACAAATCATTCTTCAGCATGGATGGCTAGAGTAGATAGAAACGTCGGCTTCGTGAGGAAGAAAACCATAGTGAAATGCACCTTTGCCCTCATACGTCTTCAGCATACTAATTGCAACAAGTACAAGTTCTTGTCAGAAGTTGTGAGAAGCAGTCGAATGACGGATATGGATTAGATAACCATTGAGAGGAGAGTGGATGACGAGTCATCCACCTGCTCAAGATGGTCATCACTCATAACCGATAAGGTCATGGAATAGAATCTGGGAATTATGCATGTTGTGGTGCCTCCATGGATGACAAATTGTGATGAGTTCTAATGACCCTTCTGTTCTTGGATGAGCAATTGGTAATAAGATGACATCTACTGTTGTCATTAGTCACAATATGACAAGCGTATGATGGCACTCATCTCAAAATGCAAGTGAACGGTGATGATTGATGATTAATGTTGAGTTAGTGATGATACGTAACTTTAATCAGGGTTAATATCTTTTCAACGCTAACACAACATTTTGCTAATCATTCATTCAACATTGATTCAATTCACAATCAACCTATTAGGTCTTGCAACTATAGAATATAGAATCACAAAGACGTACGGAAACTGAGGTTATAGCTTGATCTCCATGTTCATAGTCATCGTCCACGAACTGTGCGAACTCGTCCTCAAACAAGTCGAAAATCTCATTCTGCTGCAACGCATCTACATATCTGTCCATCCGCCCATTTCCTTCTTCAATAAGTGCCAAATGTTTGATGAAAGGTGTTCTTATAATGAGAAGGGAGGGATTTGCGTAATTAGTCTATTACATCTGGGAAAGATAACAACAAGTGCGAGTCCTTTTGAGGCTTATTATTAAACGCTTGCCTGGGTTTAGCAGCAGTAAGAAAATCGCCAATCGGTTTACTGCTTAAAATTGCCTTTGCCCTTGGAGGGTCCATCGCAATAGGCTCATATTGCACTTGATTGTTTCTGTGTACCTTCCTGCACAAAAAAAGAAAAAAAAACAAGTCCATGAAATGTTTAAATACTCAAAGAGCAGCAAGAAAACACAACAATAGGTGCAAAATTGTGTCAACTTCTTAGATTCACTCAACTGGACAGTTTGGGCACCCCTGCCTACTGTGACAGGTATGGCTTGTGTTGCTGTTTCTCTTTCAGATATAAATTTGTCGAAGGAAGGATCCTTAAATGGTCGGCACTCCATTGAAGCGCTGCTCCAAGTTTCCTGTTCACAGGCAGATAGATTCCAGATAAACATTTGGAGTGACAGTCTGAAATCAGCATTCCTGAACAAAGTTTTGAAGATTTCAACTCTTTAAAGCTATGATTCAGATAAAACCTTATGTGCTACATAGACCACATCGGAAACCATAAGCACATACTAGATGTGATCCTAGATTAGATTCATATTCTGTTATTATTAGTTCCACATGCTCAATACTTCAGAAGCACATGAAGCACATGAAGCCTTCATTGAAGTGATTTAAGTATGATGTATTTGTGGCACCTTACAATGGATTCGCAGGATACAAGAAGTGCCTTCTGATAGAACTCCTTTCGTTTTTTAGATGCTTTGAGTACAAGCTGCACACTTGACACCAAACAAATTTTCAAGAGTTACCAACACATCGAGAGTAACAATTGGCAACAGGTTTCGCTTCAACATTTGTGACAGTAGAATAAAATAGAACACAAGCAACAATGCATGCCATGAAATAGAATGTATGTATGTGCAAACATGATTTGGAGCATACATAGCATAGTCCTACACTTTGCATTTGTTTACTCCCAACGGTTTCTTACTTTCAATAGAATCATTGATGGGAACTTCCATGTGCATTGTTATATTTTGCAAACCTGTTATCATGTAAGGTGATAAAATGGGCATTATAATTTAGGGAACATGTATCCATGGGTGTGCACTGGTAGACTGTAAGCACAATCATTTGTCTTCATTGATAAGATTTTCCATGTTACAATTTTTTTATTGCATGGTTATCTACATGCATTACATGAATTTGAATGTGTTGAGTGTAAGGAAGAATAGGCTCCCATTCACGTCGGTGCAAATAAAAAGAACTACTATTATTTTGATTTTATTTATGAATGTTTGAATTTTTTTTTTAACATCCTTTACGGTTCACCACTTGTACAAAATAGCAATCATCATGTTCGCATCAAGTTCCCCTACATTAAATTGAGCGGAACAATTGTCTCAGTTTAGTATATAAGGTGATGTATATGCATTAGTACCGGTTCTGGTCTGGTCTTGACATTCTCATCATCGACTTCCTTCTCACTACCCAAGGACTCCCAAAACCTAGGTCCTTTATTTTTACCGTCTGCTTCATCTTTTGCATCTTGCCATGCCTGTCACAAGGCTCACACCAACCCACACCCATTGTTGGAATGAAGGAAAGGAGTCCCTTCTCAAATCTAATAGAAATAGCAATTTTTGATGTCAAGAGCTAAACAAACTTGACAAGATGAGAGGATGATGGTAATGGAGTCACCCGTCACATCTAACATCACATACCTTCTCAATGGCCTCCCGTTGTTCGAGAACACAAACAATTTCAAAGTTGTGGTCATTCATGTACCGATCGTCACCAATATATCTGAGGAGAAAATATTCTTCATGGTAGTTCTGGAAACCAACCAATAACACCAGTTCTACATGTCAAACTCCTCTATCACAAAAGAATGAGATGTGCAAATAATAGTCAAATCCAATAATTTTGTTGATATGTCTATTCCTTATTGGATACAAAGATGCACATTATCGCCTATAAGTAATCAGTATGTTTGGTGATGGACACATGTTGTCTTGCCATCAATTATAGTAGGCACCGAGTACCTACCTCATTGCTTTCACAACTCGATAGGATGGGCATCTATTATAGCTCATGGTAGAGCTCCTTCCATCCATTACCTACTTTGTAGTGTTTAGGTCAAGTGATTTTGCCAACATGTCTATTCTTGATTGGATACAAGGATGCACATTATCATATGTAATTGCTGACCTTGTCAAGATCTAATCACTACGTCTCGTAATGGACACGTGTTGCCCTGCCATTGGCTCTAGTTTGCACCCAATACCTACCTCGTCACTACCATAACTTGATAAATTAGGTGCCTTTTACAACCGGTGGCAAGGCTCCTCGCATCAATTACCTAGTTCATAGGAGTCAGCCATGAACTCTCACTTTGTAGCTTGTTTTTGAGGTGATCACATTATTTACAAAGTTGAAAGATCAATTGTAGCAAAGAGGCAACTGACTATTTGCAAATTCAATGTTTTGGAAGTGCGCAACATTGTGGTACCATGAAGGAGCTTTTGACCACACTAAAATCGGATATGGCGCCTTTCAGTTGAATGTCTGCCTTGACAGCCTTGGTGGGTATTTTGAAATGCTGGTTGTTGACAATTTCCTTTTTGCTTATGTCAAATTCTTGGCATGTGGCGTCAGTCAGGTACAATGACACCACACCGAATGGATGCTCTTCAGCCACTGCACACAATAAAACCTCGCAAGTACATTTATCAAAATGCGAGATCCCTCTTAAAGCAAATTCATTGGTTAGAATTTGAGCTTATAAACAAAGCACTTAATCTACTTCAATCTTTCAAGGAGTCTCTCAGCTCTTGAAATAAAAATCTGGATCCAACGCTGTGAATTTCAACTGTATTTGCGCATTATGCAAAGCATTCCATCGAATACAAATGTGAGTGCCCTCAAATTACCTCGAGGTGGAGGCGTAGGAGGTTTTTCCTCCTTCACAACTTTCTTGCCAGTGAGTATGGCCAGCATCTCCGGTGTCATTCCTTCTGCCATCGTTGAAAATTTACACTGTAGATTCTAGAAGTCAATTATTCTTACAGAATCTGTAGTACCAAGTTTCAACCACAGTTTATAATGATGTCGCTTGAATTTTGTGCAGCTATTAGCGATCCTTGTGTGCTTTCGATAGGGAGGAGAAGAGTAAAGAGCCTCCAAGGTCCTCTTTAGGGCATGATTTCCTCGAAGGGAACGAAAGCTCCCAGTAACCATATGCGTTAAATAACTTACTTGGAGGATGAGTGGTGTCTATTACATGAATCTTTCCTTGTAAACTGTTTACCCTGGATTGGTGAACATTTATTGTGACCGTGTGTGCAAAAAATTAGTTTGAAAATCACCATAATGAAACTCTTCCACTACCTGCAGCTCTTGAGTAATCAGTAGTTGAGAACTGAGAGCATTACTGCAGATATGAAGTCAACTTCCTAACTTTTCAGAATTTTGGGACCACTGTAAATTGGAGTATACTTACTGATGTCTAAGAGATGACTTTCCCGAATGAATGTCTCTACTCTTCTTTTAATCTTTACTACAATGGATGAGTCAATACTCACAAGATATTTACATCACATATGGAATTACTTTATAATTGCAGCCTCTCATCCATTCATGCATTCATTCCTGCCCCAGGAATTTCATTGGGTTGCTGTCATTGCTTCCTCTGGAACTCAGGATATCTGGAAACCTACAACTTGAATCATTCTTTGTGAGAAACCTACAAAGTCAAAAAGCTTCGCGAAAATCTTGGCACATTCTGTGCACAAACAAAAAACAACAGAACGAGCTCACCCACCACCAGAATCGACTATATCACCTTCTGATGAATGCAAAGTGCCAGAAATCTGAAAGTGTGACATCAACACAGGTCTCAAACTCTACTGTTCAAAAGATTACGGAGAGCATGTATATAGTAGTCAAGTACATATCAATGAGTTCTGGAAGTTGATCAACTTAGAATGACATGCCGGATATGAGAAATTCACAAGTGAGATTAAGCTTTGATTGGTCCGAGACGACCCTAAACTACCGGATGATGGTGGAGAGATATCCAAATCTCAAGGAAGATGCTTTGGCGTTGGGCCTGTCGGCCTTCTGTCTCAAAAGAAAAAGAAAAAAAAGCTTTGAGCAACTAATCGAATAAATTGTCGATTTACAGCAACTGAGAACCCGTGGCCGGCTTGTCAGTGGCCTTTTTCCATTCCTTCAGTTTCCAGTATGCAAAGTTTGCAGTCGTTGGGCCGTCGTCCAATGCGATTCCTCCAAAAATTGCGTTGAAGGCACCTGACAAAATTTTGTCCGTGAGCTTCGGGATGCCTTTGCCGATCATGATTAGTGGTTCAAGTTTCAGGGCAAGGGCATCGCTGGCACAAGCTTTCGCATTGCATGTTTCAGCAATGAGCTTCTCCAGATTGCCTTTAGCGATGTGCGGATCGGCGAGGATGAAGTGTGCGGCTGCTGCCTGCTGCACCACTTTCGATCCCAGGACGTGAAGGACATCGTTGTTCGCTTCCGAGAATGAGGCATGTGTCAAAGCGTCCACGAGAAGTTGCACGTTCTTGAATTTGTACCTGGCACACATCTCGATTTATTTCTGTCGAAGTCACCAACTGCCCATGTTCAAAAATTCACCACCTTCAACAACCCCACGCTACCAAGCTACGGCCATCCGATCACCCTTAGCATCTTAATAACCGCAAGCTTGAAACTAAGGCCCACCGCACACAAACACCTACATGGTCACCTCCCCGTTTCTATCTGTCTATCTATCTATCTGTGTCGAAGTCAAACAACCCATCCTGCATATAAGACTTCAGATCCGAAACTTTCCGCAAACATTTGTTCCTATTTACGTTGTAGATATGCATCTGCAACTCCAAAGATGAAGCACATAAAAATTGACATCAAGAACCCAGTCTTCCTTGCTCTTTTCTCTTTCACATCGAAAAGACCTCAGCCGAAATCTTTGTCTCTTTTAAAAAATAGCAGACACAATCTTTCATGTCCTTCACTTGCTACTTACAGCAACTCTTTCCAAAGATTTTGTAAACAAAGTCACCTCCCGAATCTTTACATGCACATATGATTCTGTACTCGACATTGCATAGGTTTATGTCCGTGTCGAAGAACATCTTACCCATCATCAATGATTTAAGATCCATAACTTTCAGCAAACATTGTTTCCGCTTTACCTTGTAGGTATGCATCGACGACCCCAAGGATGAAGCAAACAGAATTGACATGATGCGATGTTCAATTTCAACACTATATTTAAGCTCAAGAACCCTGTCGTCTTGCCTCCCTTCCTTTCACAACGAACGACTTCAACAGGAATCCCCAGAAATCTTTGTCTCCTTTTAAGAACACAAATATAGCAGGCACAATCTTTTCATGTCCTTCACTTGCTACGTCGTACAGCAAAGATGGTGTAACGAAGTCACCTCGCCTAATTGCAGGATGCACATAATCTAATGCCGAGCAGGGTTTTTGAGGGGATTAGAGAGAGATATTGTACCCAAGTTTTTCCTGAAGTGCGGATAGCTCTGCCACTGAAGGGCGGTGTGACGTTCCAAGTTTCATTTCCGTCGACATCATGCTTGGCGCCGTCTGCAATTGCCAATATGGATCAGATCAAAGTAGGCTCTTGAAATTTGGATCAGTGAGGGGTTTTCTTTACTTATCTGGAATTGAAAAACGAGAATATGAAAGGATCATAGTAGCTGTACCTTCTTAGAATTGGCCAATCCTCCGAAAGAGGCCACCATGGCCATCAGGCTAAGAATGAGGACCCAGCTCTTCGTCATCATGGCTCACGCAAAGACCCACCAAGAAAATATCACAAAGCTTGATTGGAAGTAACGGAGCCACAGATGTGATGGCGCTCCGCGAATCTCAACTCCTCTAAAGCGAAGTGATAGGTTACATGAACTTCTAGGAGTGTAAGATTTTGTGATCGAACTAATAAATGATCGGCATGATCTCCACAAGAGGAATCTCATGATGAAGTACAACCACCTCGGCACCACTAAACCGTCCCCCTGCAATATCAGGCCTGCATTAGGGCGCCATTGGGCTGTCGCTGATTGTTTTCTCATTTCCATTAAACAATCGACTGTCGGTTTTCTAGATATTAAGTTGGGCAGATAGGTACTTAAGTAGGTCGTGCATGTTCTTTGCTTGCCAAGTAAGGACTCTCTCCATGGCTACGCATATCCATGTGTATCCATCACCATGGCGGCGGTATTGTGTAACAGTACCCCTATTGAGGGCCACTTCACACACAAGACTGAAGGCTCATGACCATTGCAATGTAAGAGCTCTCATTGGTCGAAAAGGTGGAGACCATCCAAGTTCACTTTACACTAGGAGGTGAAGGCCTAAAGGCCCAAAGAAAAGTTTGTGGATGAAAAGTCTACATAAAGTTCTATATGGCAGGTTGTGGATAAGGGTGCATGGTATGCCAGAATTTGCGTTAGGCCCACTTCCAAGAGGTAGGCCTGACACAAATTCTTGAAGACCATGGCAATGAAACAACTGTCAATGGTTGCCATGGCTATTTTAATATTTTTCTAGCAATAATTTTTCTAGGACAAATTAATTAAAAAGAGGCAGAGGGTCGCCCCTCCCAACTTCCCATAAGTTCCAAGTGTTTGGGACTTGCTAGTATGTATGATTGTAGTAGACAAATTTTTTTATTGAAATTTCTTTGACAATTTTTTTTTTGTCAATGGCAGGTTTCTTGTAAGATGGCAAATTGAAGGCTGTTTCACAACAATGAAAGATTTCTTATTTTTTTCACCCATTTGTGGTAGCCTTGGTGTGTTTAACCTAATTGAATGCCCTAATCTCAATTAGTGGTCCTTTGTATGTGTTACTTTTGAATCCTAAAACGCCATTGCAACCTCTGGGTTTGCCATGATTTTGGCCACAAGCTCTTCAGGGGTTAATCCAATTTTCTTTGCAAACAACAGAAAATTCGGGCTCATAATGTCTAGTTTTTTTTAAAATTTTTTTTGCACGAACTAGTTATGATGCTACGGTATGCAATATTTTGGGATTTTACTACATGAAGTTGGCTCAATTTTGTAATATTCGGCATGCTCTTCAATGAATAACTTTTCTTTTCAACTCTCTTCTCCAATAATTTCCGATTTTTTTCAACTTTTATTTTTTTATTTAATTTTTGCCGACCCTGACGGCCGGGTACGGTACAAAGCTAATGTAACAAGAATCCTCCCTCTTCTCTCAAAATGATCCATCATGCTCTCCTTTCTTTCCTCATCAATGTAAAACTCAAAGAAAAAAAAGAATAAAAGAATAAAAATAAGAATGAAGATATATAACTAGTGAGATAGGGCTGCCCCTCTCACCAATAAAATATGCAATGGTCCCTCAACATGGTCCATTCTCACTTCACACTATGTTTGAGGGCCCGTCCCTACACAAAATGGCTTTCCCAACACCCATGGTACGGCCTTTGGATGATAGACAAGGGCCCTCACCATTTCATGGTCATGGCCCTTTGGCTCGTGTGGGAAGCGGCCCTGAGTAGGCACCGACAAACCCTCAAGAACTCAGGATTCTTCGACGACGAGGTCATCAAGGCGAGGATCGAGCTTTGGTGATAGGTTCTTCCAACTACAGCAGCATAACTGCGTAGGATACATACATTCATACATGGTGTTATGCTGCAATATACTTATTACCTTCGGAGAACTAACAGAATCACAAACCCTTCAACGTCGTAACCTTCTTCGAGCCTTGAAGCCATGGCGTTCGTTGTTATGAAGGGACTAGTCCTGACGTCGTTACTCGCATTAATGATAGCTGCAGTCACAGGTTCGTTGGGAAAATGGTGTTTCACCAAAGTGTTCCATGCCTCATGCATGCATGCATGCATGTATGCATCATGTCCAATTGTTCTGTTTGTTTCAACTGGTCATCGAGTTTGGAATGTCGACTATCTCGAAGAATTGATGTGAGCGTCCCTGCAGCACGTGTGCCAGTAGACACACAGGAATGAGATTTCAAGGTTAGGAGATTGTGAAGATAAACCTTGATGATATTGTAGTGATATTGTGGCAATTTGCTTGTGATTTTGTTGACCATGTGTGCAGTTACGGCGAGTGACGACGAAGGATATGTGGTGGAGACAGTGCTGGATGGGAATAAACTTGGTCTCTCTGTGTACAGCATTAACGCAGACGTTGAGAATGGGGAATCAGTGGTGGCCTTGGATGTGTCGAAGAGCAGCCTTCTCAGGTTCCTGCTATCCCAAGGTAATTTGGTACCTCGCTGATGACCTCGCTGTCCAGCCCTAACGCATTTCTTCTCTCGATCGAGTGCCCGGAGTTGGTTAACTCTCCGGCCTTTAAAACAGCTTTTTGTGGATCATCTCTGTTCCTTCGAATGAAGGGATGATTTGTTGCAACACAAAAAGGAGTGACATGCTTGGAAAGAGGCCGTGGAGAGGAATCCAGTGATTTCATATATGTCTGAATTAAGCAAGGTTTACACTTTCAGATATCGGTATTAGAACTAGTCCCAAGGTAATCTGGTACCTCGCTGATGACCCCGCTGGCTAGCCCTATTTCTTATCTCGATCGAGTGCCCGGAGTGGGGTTAACTCTCCTTTTTAGACCAGTTCTTTGTGAATCACTTCTGATGCTTCCGATGAACTGATGATTTGTTACACCAGGGTTGTCTAGAGCAGGGTTCACCATCCAGACATCCTAGGTGTTACGATTTACTATTAAGAAAATTTACAAATTTTCACAGAATCCAGTCTTAAAGATACTTATAATGCGAAGCCAGCTCCAAAATTAAGATTCTTTTAAAGTACCGATCGAGGTTCTTAATTAAAGTGTTTCTGGGGTTGTGTTTGGAATTAAGGTAGCGAAAGTATGAAGCGAATCGCAGGCTCGCCGGAAGGAAAGGCCGGGTACAGAGACGGTCCTGCAGGTGAGGCTTTATTCAACCACCCCAAAAATCTGGCAGTCGATGATGACAACAACATCTACATTGCGGATCCCAAGAACTTCGCAATCCGCAAGCTCAGCAAAACAGGTGAGCATGGTGAATTTAAAGTTAGCTTTTCAAGTGTTCGGTTGTGGAAATGGATAAGAAATTGCATTCATAGCAAGCCCACTGGTCACATGTGAAAACTACCCTCATCCATCCACTCTATTGCTTTCTTGATACGCATGCAGATGCATTCTCCCACCAGTTGCCGTATCCATATCCGGTTTCCAGGAATAACTTGTTGCTTTGCTCCAAATTCAAGTAACCTAATACACAGCTCGCACACGCCAAACGTCAGCTCGGGGGGACACTTCACTATACTTTGTGTGAACACGTGCGTTAAAGGGGTATTTAATGTAGGGGTATTATGTCTAGATGTTAGATTTGAACACACCGTTTAATTATATAATTCCCTAATATGGTGTATTATTATGATGCCTTACTATAGTTATAACTCACATAAGATTTTTTTTTTCAACCCTATGTTCATTATAAAAAATTAGCTCACCCTAATTTGTGTTTAAGGATTGCCTATGTTCATTACAAAATTCATTTGACATGCAATGAGAACTAGCATGAACAAGCATCACCACAAATCAATAACAATGCAAACAATCATCACCACCATGAGAATCAATGAACTATGGACTTGAATTACTAGCATGAACTACAACAATGTTTGTGTTTAGAAACACAAGTCTGTGCACTGCAGTCACAAGCAGACCAACAAATTTAGAACTTTAGGGTCCAAGGTTTAGGGTGAACAAAGTTGGCTGCAATCTATTGCTGAGAAAACAGAGTCTAAACAACATTGTTGTTTTCCAAAATCAACACTTTAGTCTGTTGCACACAAGTGGAAGGAAGAACTTCAGAAACAAACTATCATTCTATCAAAATCCCTATGCTATATTATATCTAAAATCTTGATAAATTTCAATACTTAGTATACCCCAATATTATTTATAATATGGATTTTCAATTTAAATAGTCCATAGTTATATCCAATAATTTTCTAAACTTTATTGCTCATGAGTAAAACACACCCTATATTTTAACGCACCATGTTTACTAATTTTCCTAAGTGTCCCCCCCGAGAACGTCAGACGTTCCGGAACGTTCGACGTTTCGAAAAGTAACCTCGCATATGCGAATGCAAAAAAACTTTGAGACGCCGAAAGTTCCAAGACGTCCAACATTTAGGTAAAGTGTTCCTATAGAAAGTTATTACTCCCACATGAGGATGAGAAACCAATAAAGTTGTGACCAATCGCAAGCCAGGATTTGTGATGAGGAAGGTAACCTGGTCTTTTGTCTTATTGTGTTTTGATGATCATCAAACGTTTCAAAACATTCGGTGACCGTGTAGAACACTATGATTGGACATCAAACGTTTCAAAACATTCGACGACCGTGTAGAACACCGTGATCGGACGTGGAACGTTTTCTGTTGTCTAACCTTAAAGTGCATAGAAAGGTGGCTACCAAACTTGCGGTAGGGTCCTTGACATTCCAAAATGTCTGATGTTCGCCGTGTGCGAGTGGTGTGTTACCATTTCAGATAAATAGATCAATTTTAGGTGGAAAATCGAGAGGTGATAAGGTCATTGATTGCTTGTCTCATTATGTTTGTGGAGAATTTGTGGTGGCAAGAAATGGGCTCGATTTTTTAGAAATAAGTGGATGGCCACATCCCCTTTCCACATTCAAATGTGGATACTGTGATGCATAGGAGCAATCTCAACATATTTTCTAACAAAACAAGTACTTTTCACCCATATTAATTGTTTATGGATATGGATAAGGGTACGGATATGAAAACCTGTGTGCTTGCTTTCATTCAATCTCTAGAAGAAGACAATGGCCATGAGTTTGACTTGTACATGAATGGTTGATTGATCATGCATCCCTTCTTGGCAGGTTTTGTAACAACGATTGCGGGGGGCTCCAACAAAACTGGCCACGCGGATGGCAAAGGCCAGGAAGCCAGCTTTTCCAACGACTTTGCTGTGACTTATGTCCGCAGCTGCTGTTGCTTACTTGTCGCCGATCACGGAAACCGCATGGTCCGACAGATCCAGCTTCCACAGGTTGATGGTCACTGTCCTGGTGTCATTCCGAAAGCTCCTAGAAGAAATATTCTTGGAGGTAAGGCTCGGGATTCAATAGTCTCCTTGAATCTCACAAATGCATGATTCGAAGTACCCTACATGCACTGTGGTGACTTGACACCTTCAGATGATTTGATTTCTCTGTCCAGCAACAAGGTTTGAAAGTCTTTTTCAAAGGATCCATGCATTCCCATTCTACAATTGGCGGTCTATCACACCAATTGTAGAATCTGAGACTCTATGCATTCACATTGTAGACTTTGCATTTTATTAAGCCTTGTGAACTCGTTCCCTTTATACCTAGATTCATGGAACGACTTTTCATGGATGGGGCACCTCATTTCTAGGAATGAATGTTGAGCATGATCAAGCGACACAGCTCCTCACTCCGTTCTGGGCTCAAAATTGTATATATTCTCTTCCAGGAATTTTGATGCTTGCATAAAAGTGCCTTTAATTCCCAGTCCCACAGAACATTTACACTTACGAAGCTTAATATGGTTAAATGATTTCATCCTTCACCTAATTAAGGCGTGTTCCAACTCTCTGTTGTAATGTATTGTGTGACACCCCATCATTTGACTCCTGATATTGTTGCCACGATCAGATGTTACATTGTACCTGACCTTCTTTGGAGCAGGAGTGGTGATCACTATTCTTGCATTCAAAGGTCGGTCAATGGAAAGGCGCTTCCGAAACAAGGCACCTGCCTCGGTAACCTCAAACCCTAATCCACTGGGCACCCAGCATTGCAACTCTTTAGTAGATTTAGAGATATTTTGTTCTTTCCAGTCAATTAAGCTTGCGCAAACCCTAACAATGATTGAGCTCAACTTCATCTGCACAATTTTTCTGTTCAAAGTGATTGTATCATGTGATATGAGCACTGAATCCTTCTCAATGTGTAGGAAGGCCATATCCATCTGCACAAATGTTGTTCAAAGTGATTGTATTGTGTGATATGAACGTTGACTTCATTGCGTCTCAATGTGTAGGGAGTCTATATCCATCTGCACAAATGTTGTCTGAGGTGATTGTATCATGTGATATGAGTGTTGAATTTGATTCTTCTCTTTGTCTAGACAGACTATACTCATCTGCACAAATGCTGTTCAATTTGACACTATCATGTGATATAAGCGTTGAATTTACTGCTTCTCCATGTCTAGGGAGACTATATCTATCTGCACAAATCTTGTCCGAAGTGATTGTATCAAGTGCTATGAGCGTGGAATTTAGTGCTTCTCAATGTGTAGGCAAAGTACATCCATGTACACAATTGTCGTTTCAATTTGATTGCATCATGTGATATGGGCGTGGAATTCATTGCTTCTCAATGTGAACTACATCTATCTGCACAAATGTTGTTCAATTTGATTGTATCAAGAGATATGGGCAATGAATTCATTGCTTCTCAATGTGTAGGCAGACAATAACCGGAGCGGGTCCGCAGGAGACATGGCCGCTCCCCTCCTCAATCCTGCAGCGGACATTGAACAAGCAACCGACCGCGACTATCGTCTCCGCCATGCGAAACGCAGCTGCTGAATTTTTCATCGGGGGCGTATGGCTGGAAATTGCAGAGGGTGTCCTCCAATTGTTTGCGTACATTGTTTTACACATCATCTCATTTCCGCTACGACTACTCTCCATGTGCACCACCACCACCTTAGCTAACCCAATGCTGCAGCCACCAATTGCACCCGAAGTCGATCAAGGCGAGACAGACTTATTGGGGCTGGGCATCACAAAGACATTACATAGTCCACAACAACTTGTACATAATCAGCAACTTCGTGGCGGTCTTACCTCAAGAAGAAAATCCTCATCACAGCCTCACAGTACCTTCACAACGACTGCTGGATTGGGAAGCACAGTACTCTCCAAGGACATCTCACCAGTTAATCCTCAACTGAAGATGAGCTCCAATCAAGGTGTGAATACGCAGCTTGGTGATCTCATTGACCTCTCTGAACCAGGAGCACCTACAGGAAATCGTCAACAATTTAGCTTAATTTGATGCCTCTGAAAGTGCACCTTTTTTGAGTTAGTGGTGATTTTATCCACACCACAGGGATTGCACATACTCCAATCAATTTCGGTTGTAAGTAGTGGGTCCTCAGGTTGAGTCATGTGTACAGAAAGAAGAAGGGAACAAATTAAAATTAAATAAAAACTAACAACGAACAAGACCAATGTGAATTTAAACCCGTTTGCCTTATTTTGTTCATGAGTCCCCTTCAAGTCATGTGCACATATCTTATTGTAAAGTAGACAGACCCATTTCTGATCATAACATTAAGTAGCAAGCCCGGAATGTGACCTTCTCATACCAGGGCCACACCGGCCTGGCCCTACCCAGCCAGCAAGTGGTGGCGGCCTGGGGTGCAGCCGGCCGGGCTGCCCCGGTGTGGCCCCAGCCTGCCCAACAGCAGTTGCCGGCAGGGATTGATGCCCCTGCCCGGCACCATTTTTTCTCCTGCCCCGGTATTAGCCCCTGCCCGGAAAAAAATAACCCTAAAAAAACACAAGGACCTGAATTCTCAACAATAAACACAAGTATTGATTATACTCAATAAACACATAAGCAAATGTATAATCGCAGTGATGTATATATGAGTATATACATGAATAAATAAATGAGTTCTTAAATGAAAAAATGAAAAATGAAAAATATATATTTATATATATTTTTTTTATATATTTATTTTATATATTTATATATATATTATATTTATATATATGTTATATTTATATATATGTTATATTTATATATATATTATATATATTTATATTATATATATTTTATATATTTTATATATTTATATTTTATATTTTATATTTTTATATTTATATCTCTATCTATATATATATATTCCTAATATTTTGTCTTATATTTATGAAAGAAAAATATATAAGATATTACCAACCCCATCTTACCGACTAAAACTATCTACCTATTTTTCCAAAAAGATTTATGAATAAATACTACATCTCCAAATCTAATTGTTTGTCTCATTTGTTTTCACAATCTCTAACTAGTACTCAAATAATGCATTTATGTTTAGTGTACTTGCACCGCCTTTGATAATTGTCTTGTTTGGATATGAAGTTGCACATCATTGTTATTTGTCATGTCGTCGGTGTTGTTGATTGCCGGATTTACCAATCTTCTATGATTATGCAAGCTGTAGAAATTGTGTAACACATAATATGCAATTGTAATTGATCATGCATGTTTGACATCACAATTTGATGTCTTTAGTATAGTCCATCGGTTCTTTAAAATTCCAAATATATTTTATATTTTAATCCTCTCATGTCGTACACACTCATCAAAATCATCCTCATTCCCCTTATTAAATCTTCGAGCATTATAAGGTTTTAGGAGTTGTTGTAGTAGAGGATATGCGGAGTCTCCAACAATATATGGCTTCAGTTGTTTTCATTCAATTAACATTCTCGGTTTTTGTAATATTTCAGGTTCCATAAGTTTCTTGTAGAATAAAGATTTTCTCAAATGCGTTGCGTCATGCGTGCCTTCATGTGCAAGCACAAACATATCTAAGAAAATTCTATCATAGTCGCAAATCCCTTGTAACAATATTGTATGTGCATCATGTCGACACCAATAATCTACTGGTTGATATGCACGTTTAGGTTTGTTCACTAACTTGATCTAGGTGCCATCTATAGCACCACACATTTGAAGGAGTTTGGTGAGCCTTATAAACCCTGCATAATTTATTGTAATTTTACTCCACTTGGAATATTAATGTATCTAGAATACAATTTATCTTTGTCGGCCAATGCCTTACAAACCAACCTTGTGTATTTGAAAATAGTTGTTCTTCCCACTCCAAATTCATTTCCAACATTTCAATTGCTCTAGCCAAATGCTAGTTTTTTTTAGTACAAGTGCTATTGCTTTCTCCACAGACAATGTTGGTTTATAATTTGTATCTCTATAACCTATATATAGCTACAATACATCACACAATTTTACAAATGTCGGGTTTGTCATGCGATAATCAGCATACAACTCCCTGTCGCGGAATGCGACATCTTGCCTAAACACCCTTTAGTACATCACATCTCATCAATGAATAGACCTAGGAAATATCCACCAACATCTACTAAGTAACTTATTCCTCCTCGACTTCTCTCTAATAAAAAAATATGTCATCTAATAAAAAAAAGTTTCATCACAGGTTGCGGCAAATCTACATAGTGAATTGTGGCTTCGTCATATCGCTTCATACTCATGATTGTCGTACAACAATCAACAACCTTGTTTTGTAAGCAAATTGTGAACACAAGGTCGATACAATCATTACTTGTATTCAATTGCATAACTATATTCCTCGATCAAACCATGAGTGATAATTTCGAAATTCAAAGTCAAAGTAAAGATGCTATATTTAGATATTAACTATCACATATTAAAAATTAAAATAGAAGGCGATATAATTAAATTTAAAATACATGAAAAGTAAAAATCAACAAGTATATAAGGGGATGTATTGATGTATTATTCTATTTATATGATATCATATTATATATATATAAAAAACCAAAAAAATGAGCAAAAAAATATAAAAAACCGCTCGGCCAGCCTTGTTGCCTTATTGCTCGGCTGGCTGCACAAGGTAAGAACCAGTGTTGGACCGGTATATATGTTAGGGCCTGGTATAAACAATGGTAATTAAGTAGGGTATCGTAGACCATACCCAACTAGTATCAAAGGGGATAGTACATGGCCGGGGATTCGTGGCACTCACTAAGGAACATCCATCCAAGATATTGTGGATGAAGTGGCTCCAATAAAAAAAGCCCCCCTATGGGGTTGAGGGCCGATTCATTCGAATGTGACATCACTAGACTAATTCGGGGCCTTTGACTCTATTTCCGGAATCAAATTGCCTAAAATAGTCATTTAGATGATTCTTGCATTTTTTCATCCACATGGATGATTATACTTGAGTGCCACGAATCCCCGGCCACAGTACATTAGCTCATACTTGTGCATCATGAGCAGGAGATATTTATGAACATACCAATACCAAGGAGGGGTTTAGAATGCAATACTAAAACCATTCTTGTGCACATGGTCACGTCATTTCTCCACAGTATTGTTCATCACTTTCTTAGGGCACGGGGGGGTCACTTAGTGCATTTTAAAAACGATGTGCGGCATAATATAGGGAGGATTAAATTCGATTGACAAAAAAATTATAAAATAATTCCAAATAATGAAGGGTCCATTAAAAGTAGACAATCCCATTACAAGTAAAGTAGATAGGTATAAAATATGGACCATTCTTTTTTTGTAAAAATAATATAGGGGTTGAAAATAAAGATCCTAGGATGTATGTTTAGTAGAATCAATTTTGTACGCATGCCTCACGAGGGAAGGATGAAAAATGACTTATCGTTTACCCAAAAATGGATGCAATTGTGAGCCTAACCCTAACTCTCTTCCCGACACCTCTCAGTGGCTTCTCTCCCTTCTCTCCTTTCTCTTGGTGGCCTCTTATTTTTCATTTTTCAAGTGGCTTCTCATTTTTTGGTGACTTCTCTACTCCGACATCGTCATCTTCAACATGTATATCCACTTCCACCACCGTTTCTTCATAGCACACATTTTATTCAATGTTGGAGTCTTTGTGATTTGCATGTTGCCTTTGCCATATTCGCCCAACTGTTCAATTTTCTTTATTTTGCGATCTTTTTGTGAAATCATTGTGATTTGCCTTCATTCCAACTTCCATCTTTAATTGCTCCAAGATCTCCCTTGTCGTGCAATCTCAACGTCTTGTAGGTAGATTCTTGCACTCTCTAAATGTGTTGCTGACATATTTTCTCTAGCGTCATGACTATATAGGGTTCATGATCAAGCTTGGAGTGTTTTACACTATGTAAGTATTGTACACTACGGTTTTGGACTTCACTAGTATGTAAATTGACTTTGAATGAAGGATTTTTAAGGAGCAAGTGTTGTGTTTGTGAACACATGCTCACTCTTGTTGGGTTTCCATCCTAAGCCTTCTTGTTGTGTTTCCACTTTAAGTTTTTTGTACTTAGTTTTTGCAATAGTATGTATCATTTATACATTTTTGTTGCCAAGCTTTTTCCCACCACTTTTGCATTGCATACACTTGCAATTTAAACTTTTTTAATTAAAAAGAATGTAGACTACAAAAAATTGCAATGACATGGGCATTATAAGTAATGATAGGGTGAAAAAAATAGGCCATTTTAGAAAATTAAATAATTATAGGGAGCTTTTAATTCGTGCCTTGGAGGTAAATAGCCCCTAAACAAATACCCCTCCGCCGCACGTGATGCACAAAAATCCTATAGAGTGAACCCCCCATATCTTAGGGTTGCATTTGAAGGTTGTAGTTAAGCAAATAGGGATGGAAGATATTGGTGGCCCACCTTGGTTTTGATGCAGAATGGGAAGATATTTGCTGCATTAGTTGTTGAAGATTCAAGCCGTCACTGCCTTCATGGTGGTTGTTGAGGTTTGGTCTTAAACTTGTATCACCTAGTTTAGTTCCAGATTTTATGTTATTTTTCTTTGGTTCATGGGTGTCATTTTCGTTTTCTAGTTGTGACCATCACATGTTAACAAGATCCTTGTGTTCATGGCTTGGAAGGTCGCATGAATAAGATGTGATCTGTTTGCAAAGATTAGCTCTCAAAGACTAGGGTTCCCCTTTTAGGGTTTCGTAGTTATATTTCAACAAATATGACAACAACTTTGGTTCAATCTGAATGGGGAGGATATGGTTTACCAAGAAGAGAGCCTTTCAACACGGAGCCAAGAACAACAGAAGACACACACAACACCATTATGGATGTTGGAGTTACAATAGAAGAGTTGCATGTTATAAAGGAGTTGGCAGTTTGGCGTGTGCGGCTCACAAGACAACCATAGGTTTTGGATACCTTATCATACAACCTCTTTAGTCTAGGCATTTTTCTTATTTCATCTGCAAGAAATAAAGGTTGATGTAAAGGTACCACAAACAATAAGGTGTGTTTTGTACCATCCAACATCATTCACTCCAACTATGTCTGAAGGGCAGAGCTCCACTGTTTCGCAACCTACTACTCGTTCCTGGAAAGGTATCCTTAACTACAACCCTGCACATGGATTTACCTTTATGATGAAACATGTGATGAATGACCACGCTGCTGATATGGAAAGATATAAGGAAGTTGTGGCAGCCACTGATGCAAATGGAAAAAAACAGAAATGCAAGAAAAGGAAACATGTGAACCCTAGTGTCATAACTGAATACTATGGTAATACTAGCCCTTATGGGAAGAATAATGTAGCACATCGAAGATTTTTGGAGGATCTTGTTCTTTATATTGCAAAAGAATATATTGCATTGTCTGCAGTGGAGAATCTATGGTTGCGGCGTTTGGTGTTGTGATGCGATCCGAAGGTCAAGTTTCCCGCACGAAAACAGTTGGTGAAGGAGATCATCTTGTCTATGTTGCAAAAGACTATGGAACATTATGTGTTGCCGGCATTGGTAAGTTGTGCAACAGTTGCAATGACTTTCGATATGTGGATGTCGCGTACGGGAGTGGACACATTATGTTTGGTTGTGAACTTCATAGATAGCGATTGGGAACCCCGACATATCACTGTAGTTATTTTTAAAGCATCAGATACTGCAGGAGCAGTTTTAGCAGTTATTGTGAAGAGGTTGCTTTCAGTTTCCACCTCACAGACAAAGTAATTTCGTATGTGAAAGATGAAGGTAGTAATTTGAGAACATTGACGTCAGTTTTAACATCGGTTGTCTCTTGCAAGCCTTTGGCTTTGTTGCAACCCTACCCGAGAGTGTGTTTTGGACACATTATGTCAAAGGCATGCCAATATTCTACAGACGACACAAAAGTTTGTATTGGAATGAAGAAGGTGTCCAATAAAGAGGCTCAAATTAACTTGCAGAAAACAATTACATGGACTAAAAAATCCAGAAAAAGAAGAACAGAGTGGAATAAAGCGTGTGTTGAAGCGGGACTTGCCTCTCAAAAATTAAAGACACTTGTGAAAACAAGATTCGCAAGTAAAGTCGTACTTTTCAGGTGAGAACCTGAACTTGAACTTGAATCTACACCTTCGCCTTCTCCTTCTCCATTTTTTCTTCTAAAAGGATATCTAAAGGGAATGTACAATGATTATAGGGAGTATTTGGTCTTGTATGTAATCTGATGTGCTTTGATTTATATGTAAGTTGATGTAATCTAATGTGCTTCCCTTATGAACTACTAATTGCAGACTTAACAATTATAATGACCATATAATTATGAAGAATGACCATATAAGATGCATATAACTTATTGAATTTTGTTGTTATGTTGCAGGAAACACAAGAGTATGCAACGGCGTTTAATATATGTTATGGTAGGCAAACTGCAGCCGTGCAAGCCCGAGTCCCAAGTGGGCTGACTTGGACTATGGCAAAGGCGGTCACAGAGATTTTGCGCCCTATCGTGCAACAATGCATTTTAAACCAATCTCGCGGGTATTGGCTTTTGAGCAATGCATTGTATGTAGCCTTCCATATAAGCATCCAGCTACAAAATGAGTATGATCGGAGGATGCCTGCGGTGCCAACACTTCGATGTGGACAGATGGACTCGGAGCTGCAACTATTTTATGGCTGCATGGCTTTTGAATCAATTGAAGTTATCAAACCATGTCTTGCATTTGCAGTTGATTTCACTCGTGAGAAAGCACATAATATGTTGTCATTGATGTTAGACCCTAGGTATAAGGGGTTGTAGGTGATTATTGACTACGTGGGACGTGAGAAGGCCATACACATTGTGGCAAAATATGATCAACGTGTTTTGGTGCCTTTGTTTGTGAAGGTGTCACGGTTGTTGAATCCGAGCTAGGAGGCTACAACTGATTCTCTTTTTGGGCACACGAGTTCTACAGAGGAGGCTAGTGAGGGCATGTTGAAATCGGAGTTCATTTTGTTTCGGAAGCTTTTTGTACCTGCAGATAAAGACATTGCTCCACTTGCTTGGTGGAGGGATAATGGCCCTTGATGTCCGCACATATCATTTCTTGCGAGGCAAATTTTAGCAATACCCGGTTCTTAGACCGAGACAGAAAGAATTTTTAGTGTTGTTGGACTTTTGTGTGTCTTGCGTCGTTGTAGGTTAGGCATCCAAAATTTAGATGCACTCGTCATGATACTCAAAAATTGGCTCATAGATGCTAGAGATGAGTGCAACTCTTTTACAAAATTTGATCTCGGTGAATTTTTTGTTGACGAGGCTGAATTAGTGGATGCTCATGAAGATGAATTACAAGTAGCAGGTTGCTTTGAGGAAGACCCTACTTGCTCAGATGACGAATTAGATGAGTATAATTAGTATAACGTCTAGTTCAAGATGTTGGATGGCCAATATGCATTTTTTCTTTCTTTTTTAAAACAAATGAAACATTTTATTTCATCGCCAACAAACCAATATGCATTTTTTCACCACTTGTATTTGTATGTTCACATCTATAAACAAAATTTGATGAAATTTCATTTGTTTTGGTGACATGGGCCAATATGTTTGTCTTGAACTTTTAATTCAACAACAATTGGAGCTTGAAAATTTTATTGAACTTCACCATGCATTGAATAGTAAGACTTAAAATCATAACATACCATTGTTTAGCCTTGGATGTTATCAGCAAGGCGCTTGAACTAGTATTTGATACCATTGCATAGCCATAATTCTTGCATGTTTAATATTATACCAGGCTCTACATTTCATGACCCCCCTAATACCTTGACAAGGCCTAATAGTGAGCTACAAAGTCATTACATACCAGGACCCCATTGGTATTATAAAATAGTAATACCAGTCCAACACTGGTTCATACCACATCCGTGTTAGAGAATGACTACCTTGTTTCTCAATGGCACATTGCTACATTGCCCCCAAGCTCGATCAAAAGATGTTGCACAATGCAAACCAATACATGTTTTTTATGCAATGCAAAAATCAACATTGAAAAACATGGCACTCCTGCTCCAACTTACAAAGGGTTGAAGAAGGAGTTTCATTCCACTAACAATGTGGAACACAAGTTTTGGTTTTGCCCTGACGACATCAAATGTTGTGTGAGTGGCAACCAAAAAAAACGTTCTTGACTAGCCTATAGTACCCATGGCTAGTGAAGATAGGTACCAATATCTCGAGGAAGGAGGTGTTGGCGCTCGAAGATGTTGGGTTTCAATTGCACCAGAGGAAAACCCTTTCTTCATGTCACATGCTTTCAACAATTGTGACACTCCCAATCCCTCGGTCACATTTTTGTGTGCCCTCAAACCCGGACACCCACCCAACTTCTAAATTCTCAAAGACAGTGCGTCACAATCCAACAACACCCACTGCGGATCACAAAATACAAATGGGAGAGTGCAGGACTCTTGGACGGTTACTATGTTGTTGGAGTGACTGCAATTTCATATCCAGGATTTGGAGTGATAATCGACATCGAACCCAATATTAATAATTTTGGGACTTTAGGCTTAATTTGGGACTATGATTGGCTCTATCAGACGCAGTGGGGACGCATCGGGAACGCATTTGAAACATTTCATGAAGACGATACGCATGCATGTGAATGGAAATGACAATAAAATACTACAATCCAATAATACATGAATAAAACAAAAGATTATTTATTGAAATATGTAAATGTATTCAAATGTTTCTCTGGGCCTTCAGAAACAAAAGACCTACAAACTTGAATACATTTACATACGGCATGGTCATGCAAAGCAATCCAAGTGTGATGGTGACAAATGTAGATGGCGGAAATAAACGTAATTTTATATTACGTAAAATATATTATAACAATCTCAAACTGCCCTATTACATTGAGAAATACATTTGTATTGCTCAGTAGTCCAACTATATCTGGTGGTTTTGAAAGATCCAGGCATGTCTAGGTCCGGGTTTGCACCGGGGGTTTGTAACGGTCACCCAATCCAGCACACAATAAACGATATCCTCTCGAGTGTGGGCTAGTTGCTTCTATAAGAGATATTTGGTATTCGCGAGAAGACATTCGACGTCAGATGGACATTGGAGTGGGTTGATGTCTTGAATCTTCAAGTGGGGGGCAAACATTGAGGTCAACACCCTGCAAGTTCACAAAAGACAACTATTGGAAGTGCATCTTAAATGGTGAAAGCCACGGAGACAAACAAATTGGACATGAGCTTACAAGGTCTGATTGCATAATAATTTTACAATAGTTGACACCAAAGACAATTGCAAAATAACTTTACCAGGGTGGGAACTCAACGCGCAGATGTAAAATGCATTCGACGAGGTCCATCAAAGGGCATGAGAGCTGCACGATCTCCAGGGAATGGTGAAATAGGTTTTGGCGCCATAACACGACGTAACGAATGAGGTGCAGTTGGGCAAACGAACGCGGAGCGCAAAGACGTGGGCAATGTATATCCAGCACGAGGAAACTGGGGAGCATGAAATTCAAACATGGTTACATCACAATATGAAGAAACAATTACACAGTTAACACCGACTTGTACAATAACATTACAAATTGTCGCTTCAAACTCATAAAATTACATTACTTGTCAATTTCAGTGATTTGTAACTAACGGATACCCCTATACTCTATCACTTGGGACTCGATATGTCTTCGCGCAGTGTTGCCAGGAAAGTCGGCGTAAAGAACGAGGAACTTGATGGGGTCTCCATATGGGAGAGGTTGTTGACCAAACCTATGACGGGTGACATAATCGCGTATGTCTTGCAATGGAGTCTTGTAGAGGTTGTCAAAAAAGGGTTGTAAGGTCGTGCCGAGGTTAGCATCCGGGGATTTGTTGCTTTGAAAAGGCTTGGGGAAAATACAATTGCAATCCAGGTTGACCGCACACTGGTAAGGGTTGTCCGCTATAAGAATGGTGTTATTCTCCGATGAATAGAGAGCACCGCTTGAAAATGCACGCGGGGGCCACCACAATGAATTCAAGTTCTTCTGGAACAGGAGAGAACGGATATTCTCTGGGCTCCTTATCAGCACTCCTCTTCGGTCCCTATATATGGAGCAATGTTCTTGACCAAAAACGTAAGCGGGACCCTGCAAGTCACCAAGAAGGAAATCGACTATCTGACGGACAATATTTAGTTCCATGGAAGACCATATGCACACATGGAATTTATAAGAGAGATTGGCCCAAAAATTCCTGTAACCGAGTCTAGGCACAACAAACATGGAGCCGATAATGACAGGTGCTATGTCGGGCGCACCGTCTTCCATTATCCAACTAGGGAGAATAGTTTCCTGGGGGTCACGCTTGTGACACTTGCAAAGTATGCCATTGAGATCAAGGACAAGTACAAATCTTCTGACGTCCCGATCAGCAAGGGCCTGGCCACATCAAGGCCAAGAGAAGTCAAGGCCAATAGAAGTGAAGGCCAAAGAAGATACTATTAGAGAAAAAGACGACCAAGATTGGTTGAGGGGGGACAAGATCTAATACCTGAACTCTGTACGGGGAGAACTGCCAAGAGTAAGAATCGGAACACGCTAAAGGGGAAATTGGACCAGCAAAACATAACAATCTTTTAGCGCAGAGAATGGCCATCTCCCTTGTGAAAATTCGTCGGGACCTATTTTCCGAGGATACATCGGGGTACACGAAGGGCTTAGAGAGAACATCATGGACACTGGCCTGCACATCTTGAAGACCAAAGTTGAATTCTTGTGGATATAGGAGGTGTGCAACTTCGACGATTATAGGAGGGGACAATTACGGTGACTAAGCACAGAAAGAAAAACCTACACTAACGACCACGATTGAGAACATGTTCAGGGGTTTCTATGGGGTTTCTATTAAGAAATTTCCTGGGATGCAAGACTTATGTGAGCCTAAATTGATGCCCACATGTGTTGTTAACACTTGTAAAACATTACAAGTAGTGTTTTGTTGATTTATGATTATTCACAAAAATATAAAAAGAGTGAAGCTTGAAGAAAGCTAAGTTTGAAGCATTAGGCTTGTGTGGAGTGGACTTAAGTAGTATGAGGACATACCTTGGTAAAGTGTGGTAGGTAGAAAGCCAAGGTTAGTTAAATGTTTGAATTAGGATCTTTGTTGATCATTTGAGGGAGGAAGGCTTAGGAGATAAGATGAGAGCCTACAAAGTAGGAGGAGATTTCGAAGGCTTATCGAGAGTCTTGTGAATGGGATGAGTCCCTACTTAGAAGGAGAAGGTTAAGGGGTTGTGATTGGAGGCTCTAATCCTCTCACCCTATCCTTACCTCATGCCCTCTCTCCCTCTCAACTCACTATATAATCCCTCATTCTTCCCTCACTCATCCTCTCTTTCCTTCGTGCTCCTTAAGCACCCCACGGGTTATAAGTGTGGGTGTGTGGGAAGCAAGATAGGAGCACATATGTGTGCTTAGTTTTTAGGAGAAGAGCCAAGGCTATTTAGCCTTGAAGAGGGATTGACCTCTTGTTAGAAGTAGATTGGGTTTAAGGAATTTGGAGTTTGATTGTAAATTTCAACTTGTTGCATTGAGATTCATATTGAAGTGAGAGAGTTCAAACTTGTTTAAACTTGTGGCATTTAGAGTGACTAGATTGTACTAGGTGCATTACTTGTAGTGTTTTATTAGTTATGAACTTGAGCAGAACTTTATAGTGAGAGATTTGTCCATTATGGATGATCAGAGTGTTCAATGGGTATGAAAATTTGAGGATTGTTTATTATAAAGTATGGGAGTTGTGGTAAAAATTTGAGAGCTTCAGTCATTGGGATGAAAGAGTTATTAAAAGTTGAAAGGGAGGGTGTCTAGGAACAAAGCAGCAAGGTTTGAAAATATGTATCTCTTAGAGGGTTATAGATATGGATACCAAAATTTGACACTACCTTCTGAACTTATATATCTATCTTGTGTCAAAATTTTAGATTGATTGGACGTAGGAGTTGGAAGTTATTAGAGTTTTAATGACCGGATGCTTTATCACAGCATTCATACTAAGTAGTTAGAGTTAGAATTTCATGCATAACTTTTGCATATGAACTCTGTTTGTGCCAAAATTTGGTGTGGAGATTTTTGATAAGGTACTTAACAAGTGTACCAAATTTCACTTGAAGAACATAAGTTGGGTGGGAGTTATACTATTCTGAAGTTTAGTAGGAAGACATTGATAGATATTTACATCAAGAAGAACTTAGAGAAGGAAGGGCAAGGATAAGTATATAAGTATTTTTTAATACTTGTATTTAAAGCCTATGTGCTCATGGAATCCACAAGCGAAGTGTCATGTACCAATACAGAATCAACCACGATGACATGTGATAGCACGGAATCAATAAGCAAGAACTCATGTAGTAGTGTGGAGTCGACGGCAAGGACTCGATTCACAAGAGGGATATCTTTGAAGGCATGCGTGGCCAAAGCGGCCGGGTGGACATTAGAAAAGGCTAAGGATATAACCTTGCCCGACATTAAGGAATGTAAAACTACATAGTGTGGTGTTAATAAAGTTGTGTATATTCCAAGGGTAGATTGGAATTATATATTGGATTACAAAGAGAGAAATCTCTACATGTCATTATAAACTTTTCCACTCGGGCTAGGACGAAATCGAAGGGTGGAGGATTTTTTGTGACAACTTACATGGACTGTCCGCGGTGGGAGCGATTGAGGTGCAGACAAGGAACCTTGGGCCAAAGGGAGGGGCTGAGTTTTTGGAACTGTGCTGACACACTTAGATATCTCAATCCCTTGAGCACGTCTAGGGATAAGCCAAGAGGAGGTATCAACATCCGACGTTCGTGCTGGATCCTGCTCCGCAACCAACGTTGGTAGTGCTTCCCGCTTTGCAACCGACGTTGGTGCTTGGTTCTGCCCCGCAACCAATATTGGTACTGGTTCTTGCTTTGGAACAGTTGGTCCTTGGTTGTGCACCGCAACAGACGTTGGTCCTTGTACCTCCTCCGAACAGATGGTCCTTGCACATGCTCTGGAAGAGACATTGGTCCTTGCAACTGCTCCGCAACAGACATTGGTCCATGTTCATCGACCAAAACAGACCTTGGTTTTTGTTCATTATCTACAACCAACGTTGTGTCTTGACAATCCGTCGATGTTTGCGTTTCATTATTTTGTGCAAGGACATCCGATATAGAAGTTGGCCCTTCGTCACTTGCACCCTCAATACTAGAGTCGTAATCAACTAGAGTTGAATTTGTATTCAAAGCCCCCACATCACATCCGCTCAAAAGATTGTCGTCTACAACACGGATATTAGGAGCTCCGATGATCGAGGGGATAGCCTCGTGACTTATCTCTTCGCTGGTAAAATTTGCGGCGGTAGGGACAACCATTTCCTCTGTAAGGGAGCTTGGGATGTCCTCTCGGCCTTCCTGGAAGGATGAGCATCGTGTGGTCTCTTGTGTGCAAGCTGATCGCAAAATAACCTCGCTTTCCCTTGTTGGTCGAGAAAGACTGAGAGATGGAGAGGGACAGAGTTCAGCGTCGACACCCTCCATATGTGGAAGGCACAAATATAGTTTATCCTGTTTATATAAGGAAACAAAAACGAAGCCAATAAGGAAAAAAGGGTGTAAATCGATTTGTTGTCTTAGCTGAGCGCTGTAGTATTACTGATTCTATTCAAGATGAGACGTCGAGAATAACTCGCTGTGATATGAGCAGAACCATTCACCATGCAATGAAATAGAAATAATTCACCATTCACCATTCAAAGAAATAACATCAAAATAAACATGCAAGTTTGGCACAAGAGGTTTGAGAATAGGGTGTTTCCATTAGATTTACAAGTGAAGGTTCTCTAAATCTAGGGATCTAGACTTTCCCCTCGAACAAGACAAGCAAGCACTAGAAAGTGCAATATTTCTCTAGATCGAGAGGAAAGCTCCTTGATGTTCATGCCGATATATCTACTCCGAGCGCCGAGGATCTTTTGAACTTAAGTTTTCCCCTTGCAAATCATGAATCAAACATCCGCGATGAAATTCAGTAAAGACCACAAGAAAAATCAAAATATCAAGCATCCAGACATTCAATCACGAGAAAATACTAACCGATGGTGCGGGGGCACTTGGATCAGGGACCGTTTGGGTCGATGCAGGGTGAAGAGGAATATCGTTCTGAGTCATAATATCCATGACGCCTGGAATTAACGGAACAACTTGCTTGAGAAGGCCAATCATAGCACATAATTCGGCTCCAAGCTTGTCGAAACGCATATCAATTGACCTTCGCTCAGAAGACAGAAGAGACTCAAAATAAGACGCGTCGGTTATATTTTGAGACGTCTGTCCAGAGCCTTGAGCGCCAATAGCAGGAACAATGTCGGCATGAGTGGACGATACATCGGGCTTCAAATCTCCATGTGGCAGCAGGGTGAGAGAAGGGTTGGAGAAGCGAGGTGTAGAAATCAGCGTGACCTCGGCAGGCGATTGAAGGGCGGTACCCTCGGCATGTGAAGGAAAACCTTGAGTATCAAACTCAATGTCGTCATCATCGTCACTCGTTTCATGAGCATCTCTAATTTCCGAGAACCGAAAAGTCTTGTTCACTGCAACGTTGTGGCTAGGTGTATCAACAATTACGTCATCCATGTCAATGTCTTGCTCACGGTGCATTGAAGGCACATGCTCCACCTCCGGATCGATGTCTTCGACACTGCAGTCATCGTCGGCATCACTTTCACCAAGGTCATGTGCTATAGCCAGGGGACGATGAGGCTCCTCTTCAGAATCATGACCGGAACTCAAGTCTTCCCCCTCATCATCTTCGTCCTCATTGTCCTCTTCATATTGGGTCTCTAGGAATTCATCGTCTTTACCATGGCCCTATGAAAAAATAAAAAATAAGTTCATATAAAATGAAAATATACTATAAGCAAAAGAAGGAAGTTTCTCTAGGTCAAGAGAAACCTCAAGCAATACATGGTCTATCTCTATGAGGTTTCGCTTGACCTAGAGAAACTTCACTGGTGATCATAGATGTAAGTGAGCATACCGTTGTTAATGGCGCATTTTCCCCGGGCAACTCATCCGTCTTCATGGGATTAATATCCTCTCCAAAGTCCGCGAATGACAACTTTCTTGCTTCACTAATTCACTTGTCAAATTTCACCTTCAACTTTCGATGAAAGTATGAAATAACGTTACAATTTGAGATCTGCACAACAAGGAGGATATTAACATAAAACATTTCAATCATGATTCACTCGATCGAGAGAAAGTGGATTGCAGTTGGATTGGATACCAGTGATGACGCGCAGGACTTCAGTCCACCAAAAAAGTTGATCACAAGAGAATTAGTCGCCGCCAACTCTGCGAGAAATGTGATGTAGGCCTTCATTCGAAGCTCCCCCTTATATAATTCATACTTGAGCTCTGACCACTGGCGTGGCTCGACATAGTATCTCGTGGTAGTTGGAGCGGTCAACGGATTGAGGAATACTTTCTTGTTTGGCACTTTTGCTTTATTCACGAAGAACCAAACGTAAATAATCTTCTAGGTTCTCCATTTCTCCAACTCCATGTCTCCAAGTATATTCTCAGCAGAGCAAGGAACGTAGAAAACTGGCACGATGCAAAACACATCAGAATACTTTTCGCACATACAGCTCATGAAGGCTTCGGCTACACCACAATTCAGACGATCAGATATAATCATCCATGCCGGAATAGACTCAACACCAGGATACCAGGAAACGTCAGTGATCTCTCTCACAAAACTATCAAGAGCTTTATCAGAAACTCTTCCTCCACTGTCGGCCCCAGGAAAAAATCGGAAGTCTATAAACCCTGCTCCAACGACCAAGTCCTTCAGCGCTTTCCTGTCTTCTGATCTCTGTTTTGTGAACGTCAATGAGCCATCCGGCTTGACCTGCCCATGGTAAGAGATAACTTGGCCAACATTTTCTTCAAATTTGTTGCTCAACCACTCGTGAAGAAAACGGTCCAGCTTGTCGTTGGCCTTGAGATTCTTGTTATTGGACATTTGTTTCTTCTTCAGCCAGTCGTGTGTGGCTGCGTCAAAAAGGGTCGTCCACTTTGCCTTGTTCACTCCCCGCTCTCTCTTGAATGACGTCCACACCTTCCTATCAAGAATATCATTTTTCCATAATTGAATGTGTGGAGCTCGGCTTGCAAGCTCGCGAATCAAAATATTCTTCCACTTCCGTTGCGTGCACCAGCTGCTGAGGACCATTACGGTATCAACTTTTGTAGGCTCCCGGAAGGAAACCTTGGGAAGGTCATCGTTAAGAACCGTAACAATCCTCTTCGCGGTGGTGAGGTAATCATACTTTGTCAAATCAACCATGGACTTGAAGGTTTCACGGTTAAGGGGTTTCGCAACGTAATGTCTCTCCAATTGGTCCTTCTCGGGGTCCTGCGACTTGGACATTCGTTCTTCATCCCTATGCAATTTCTCAGCATGATCTGCCTTGAAGACATTCCCAGTGTCAGGAATTATCAGCAATCCCTCCTCATATTTTTCCAGTGCCTCCTTCCAAAGGGAATACGTCGCTCATGATGATAGTCAACTCAGTTTGAAGATCAACTATCTTGATCTTTTGAGAGATGGAAGCAAAACGTGTCTCCACTCCCAGCACAAAACTCTGCGTGGTCAAGAATTGTCAAGAATTAGACGACGTACAAATGCATGTGTTTCTCTCGATCGAGAGAAACCTATAATGTTTTTCTGAATCACACAATGAAAGAGCATTACCTTCCAAGCCGTCGCCTCAGCCGAACTCGAATTAGCAGCGTAACTTGCTCGAATTTTTTGAGGTCTTTTCAATTCCACCCAACTCTCCCTGCAAATCAATATTTGATTCACCCACGTTGTAACAAATGCGTTGAACTGGTTGTTCTTGTTGAGCGTCATCGAGATGTTCATAGTGTCATTGAGGTTCTACGTGTAAATAATTGTACAAGGCCACCTCCTGAACAGGTTCTTGATGCTCGGGTCCGTGTCTGGGTGGTTCACAATCTCCGTGGCAGCAGCAACAGTGTGTTGCCCATTTACTATCACAAAATCTCTCTTCTTGATATCCTCCCAACTATATGGCTCTGTCCAGATTTCTCCATCCTCAAAGATAGGCATCACACAAAGGTTGTAGTGCTGCCAGTTTGGCTCAACCTGGGAAAGCCAGTTCTTCATATGTCGCACGCCGTTGGGGTCAAGGTTTCTCACAACCTTGGTGGAATTAAGTTTCTTCAGCCTACTTATCGGGATTTTTGCAACAAAATTTACACCTAGTTTATAGAGATGACCATACTTCTCCTTGAATAGTCTTGTGTCTTTGCCTGCCTGTTTGAGGTCAGTATCAGCCCCTGGCTTCAATGTCCTCCCCTTCTCCACTGATGTCAACTGCGTTGGCAAGTCTTCAAGCTCGACTGTCCGTTGTTTCTTTTTTGATGGCGATGCTTTCGATAAAGGCTCTTTGCGTTTTGTTTGTCTCTCAGTGTCGTCCTCCCCTCCATCATATCTTACAATATCTGCTCTCTTCTTTGCTTGCTCTATCGATACTACACAAAGCTCCTTATCTTTACCCTTGTCTTTGACCCGACCGGGATTCCCAGCAACAATGCTATCCACTGTCTTGTCAGCTGGCCTACTGCCCTCTCCGTCCTTCTTGTATTTCATAATGGAGCGAGCCGTATCTTTCATCAACTTCAGAAGTGTTTCCTTGTCTCTCCTATCCTTCTCATTCATAGACGAGAGGATATTCAACACTAGGCTAAATGCCATCCAGCTAGCCCCTTTCCTAATGAGTGGTACCAAGTCCTCCCTGTGTTCCTGCGACAAAATATTCAGGCTCTCCTTAAATGGTTTCAATACAAACTTGTGGGTAGATAAATCAATTGATAAACGCCTCTCTTCACCTCCTTCGAGTAATGTGAAATCCAAGACCAACTCCCCCGATCCTTTAGTGACTTTCAGGATAGTGCTGAGCGCTGATTCTATCCAGTCCTCTCCCACCCTCTGGCAGAAAAGTAACTGAAAGGGGGCTTCGTCGTTCTTTTTCCTGACGATGAGAGTCCACTCCTTCATTGTGGACTTGGGCTTCCAATAGATGTCTCCCTCCTTTCCTGTGTACTTCTTTGCGGTCAGATTTGTCCAAAAGATATTCTGCTTCTTTGGAGGCATCTTCCTGCAATTGTCAAAATATCATTTTAGATAATGGTAATTTTAGGTGAGGTTTCTCTAGGTCAAGAGAAACATAAATCTCGTCCCACAGGCTAGAGCTCACCCTATAGGTCACCCTAATGCTTGTGATACCCGTAAAGGTTGAGGTTTCTCTAGGTCGAGAGAAACCCAATGCTCGTCTCAAAAAGGTTTCTCTAGGTCGAGAGAAACATATAGCTTGTCCCACATGCTAGAAGCTGACATGTTTCTCTATGCCTATGTACACCTCAACCTTACCCTACAATATTGTTGAGACGCCTAGGTTTAGGTTTTCTCTAAGTCAAGTTCTCTAGGCCTAAAGAGACCTTCGACATGGCTTAGGTTTCAAAATGATTTTTCAAAATGATTTTCAGTTACAGTATTATGAGCGACCATCGTGTGGATGATTCATCCATTAACATGGGGAGGTTTCTCTAGGTCGAGAGAAACCTCGTCTAGCCTCCAATCCTCCAAATAGGAGGTTGGGAAACATCCCTTTGTTAATGGAAGGATCATTCACTGGAGCACTTCCGAGGACAAGTTCAGGGACTGAAATTGAAGTTGAGGTTTCTCTCAACCTAGAGAAACCTCTCCACGCATGCATTTAGCATCCGCAAACTCTTGATGTTTCTCTCGATCGAGAGAAACATCTGGAGCCGATGTGATATAGGAGCATGCTTCGTGTATTGAGATGTCGGGGGGTTTCTCTAGGTCGAGAGAAACCTCCATTGGTGTAAGTTGTTTATTTTTGCTATATTGTATTGGCAAATTGCGCGGGTATAGGTTCAGTTTCTTTTTGCTTATGGTTACATTTGTTAATATGATGATGACTTCTGTTTATATGAACAATGATATAGAGTTCTGTTTATATGAACAATGCAGTACATTTGAATCACTAACATGCTATGGTAACATAAAATGATCCCACTCACAATGTGTAATGAACTTAGGAACAATACAATTGAACATTTCAAGGATCAACATGACATTTTGAGCAATCACTCAAATAAGCATATGTTTAATATGAACACAACACAAATGAAGACAAAACAACTCAATTCTCCACTCAACTGATGCACAAATGAACACAACTGAACTCAAATCTCAACTCATGCACAACTCAACTCAACTCATGCTGTAGAAAGCATGAAAACAATGCTACATCATTTCCTTCTTAAGGGCGTCATCATCAACCATAATAAAATAAAATGACTACTATTTTAAGTTTTCATTTAATTCTATTAGGAGCTGGTGCTTTTTTTTTAGTACTTAAAGCTCTTTATGTTGGGACCTCAACTCATATGCACAACTCAACTCAATTCAACTCATATGCACACAACTCAACTCAACTCAACTCATATGCACACAACTCAACTCTCAACTTATATGCACAAATGAAGACAACAGAAATGTACACAACTCAACTCTCAACTCTCAACTCATATGCACTCTCAACCCATGCACTCTCAGGAACATATGCAACTCTCAACTCATGCACTCTCAGAAACATATGCAACTCTCAACTCATGCTCTCTCTTAGCACTACATCTAGGAGAGGAATGTATCTTACTGCAGTGAGGGTTAGGGTTTCACCGAAGGCAAGGAGGGAGCAGCACTACAACAAGGAGGAAAGAAACTTTGTGAAGGAGCAGCACTACAACAAGGAGGAAAGAAACTTTGTGGAGGAGCAGCACTACAACAAGGAGGAAAGAAACTTTGTGAAGGAGCAGCACTACAACAAGGAGGAAAGAAACTTTATGAAGAAGCGCTACACTGAGTGCAGGGATGGAGCAACACTACAGGGATCAGCACTACACTAAGGGCAAGGATGGAGCAGCACTACAAGGATCAGCACTACACTGAGGGCAAGGATGGAGCAGCACTACAAGGATCAGCACTACATTGATCAACACTACACTGAGGGCAAGGAGAGCAAGGGAGAGCAGGCGATGGAGAGCAGTCTTGTAGAAGCGAGGGAGAGCCAACGATGGACAATCGACGGAGAGCGAAGGAGTGTGAGGAAGGAATAGACAACGACGAGGAGGAGTGCAACCACGAGGAGACGGAGCGCAGCGACAAGGAGAAGGAATGATGGTTCAGTGGGAGTAGGTCTCTTCCCCCCTTCACCCATCCAACCGTCGCGATCGTTCGACCCTCATCTGACGGTGTAGATTTGGTGGCCAATCTTCGGCCACGATGCCGTCCTCTCGTCATCATTCTTCCACACCTGATGTTATGCTCGTTATGCACTTGGCCTCACTATGAATGTTAGGTTATAGTTGGCCCTATATATGATGGAATGTCCTTCTAGTTGGATATTGGAAGTAGGCTGTATTTTTCACAATGTTTTTGCAATACTTTTGACACCCAACAACTTGCTCAAAAAAAATGCATATCAATCCACATGCACAATTTAGAATATGACACGTGCTGTAGCTTGTTTTTGTTTTTGAAAACATCATGTCACACTTTGGATTTCAAGTTTCATTGAATTACACAGATTTGAGTATGAAATACACACTATTTCATTGAATCAAACACTTTCAAATATGAATTGCATATTTTTTGCATGAATTATACGCCTCTATGTAATTTAAGATTTAAAAGGTACATTCAATTACATGTTTGTACCTAAAACATATCATTAAACACATCAACCCTCTTATCTTCGTCTCATTTTAATCAATTTAAGTAAACATATTTAAGAATTGATTAGATTTGATTACTTTGGTGGGGATAACTTTTGATTTTCTTAATTAATATGCTAAATTTCATTTAATCATGTTTAAATGTGTATGAACTAAAGTTTAATATACTAAAGTATGTATTGTAAAATAACACACCGATTTAAATTTCAATTTAGAATGACATTGACTCTTGCAAATGATAAGTCACATAAATCATAATCTCAATGCTAATGAGGATTTTGTAATTTTTTGACCTTGAAACCTACCGTCGGATCCGACGGTTGTTTGGAGGTCACTCCACTACCCCCACTTTTGGTATTCTCAATCCTCCTCCTTCAAAAAAAACTAGCGAACCTTATTTTTCATAAATAAATAACTATTCGTTTCGAGGTGCATGAACTAGCTATGGTGCTACGGTAGTCGCTTGGAATTGGGAACATTGTTCGGATTAGGGTTGTGGACTTGAATTTTCCCTAAATTTTCCTTGAATTTGTTGATTTTTTTGTTGCCGAGTGACCGAAATTACATCCCACAAATCTTTGCATAAAACAATTAGGAGGAAACCACTTCTTTATTTAGAATGGCATGCATTGCCAACATTGGAGTTATCTCATTTATTAGAGATAAAGAAATATTTTCAAATTTTGCATTTACATTCACTAAACCAAAAATGGGGGTACTGCAAAGCAATACAAAACCTGCCGTCGGATCCGACGGTTGTTTGGAGGTCACTCCCACTACCCCCACTTTTGGTACATTCTCAATCCTCCTCCTTCAAAAAAAAGACTAACGAACCTTATTTTTCATAAATAAATAACTATTCGTTTCGAGGTGCACGAACTAGCTATGGTGCTACGGTAGTCGCTTGGAATTGGGAACATTGTTCGGATTAGGGTTGTGGACTTGAATTTTCCCTAAATTTCCCTTGAATTTGTTGATTTTTATGCCAACGTTACCCTACTTCTATACAATCCATCATGATCTATATGATTCTATTCTTCATGATGAGCCCAAACAATGTGACTTATCTAGCATACTTGAAGGCAAGTGAAATCCATACTTGAAGGCAAGTGAAGGCATAGCTTCACCCCTCTTAGTTTATGACATTGTTCCTCAAGCAATAGAACATCTACTCTAGGTTAATTGGACCAAGGAATTTTTGTGTGTTTAAGAATGCTCATAGGATCATTAAAACCTTTGAGATTGTGCATTACGATGTGCAAATTCATTATTTGTTGGGAGACTACGATGAAATCATAAAACCTTATTAGACCCAATGCCTCTCTTTGATGTGGAATTGGACCCAAAGTTTTTGAAAAGCCCAAAAAAGGCCTCTTGGTCCTTTAGGGGTTAATGTTGTCCTCCCAGAGATTTTCCATAGTGAGCACCACCTTCAAGGTCATGTCACTCCCACTCAGTTTTCTTGGTGACCAATCCAACAAGACATGCCTCTACAACTATTGATGTAGCCTCATGCGACTAATTACCATTTAGTGGTTTAGGGGCTATTGCATATATGATTGTTGTGGCTAATTTGGCTACTTTGGACCTAGTTGTACTGGCGCTTATCACTTTAAGGTTAAAACAAAGTCGTGGATCCTTTGTTGTTTCATTTGTTGTGTCCATACCAATGACCTATCCAAGGGGTTTTGTAATGGTGCATCTTTAATCTTTGTGTGGCATTTTCCTAAAAGCAAAAGATTGAAAAATCTCATATATATTAAGGGTATTAATTTCAAGGTCATGCATGCACATGGTTCCCAATTCTAACAATGAGTGCACCCCTGTTCTCCACGTACATTTCAATTCAAGAAAGAATTTATATTGATAATACATAAGAGATCATAAGCATATTGTTTTAGATTGTATTTTGGGGCTTAAAATTTTGGACTTTATAGTTAGCTCAATTATATGGGCACATCCATTGATACAATTTTGACATATTTCAATTTTAGGATACATGTATAAAGCCTTTAAAGTGAGCATAAGAATGTTGTAATATTGTAATACACAAAATTTTGAAGTGTATTATTTGATGTCCATCATGTTGTTTCATTTGTTGTGTCCATACCAATGACCTATCCGAGGGGTTTTGTAATGGTGCATCCTTAATCTTTGTGCGGCATTTTCCTAAAAGCAGAGGATTGCAAGATTCTTGGGATTCTTGGGGTAAAATTATGGAACCCAATTGTGTAACATACATATTCCCATTTTGATCTGGAAGGTAAGAGTATGAGGGAAGTTTGTAATGCATCTTTCTCTTTGCTAGCAAGGAAAAATAAACTCTCCCCAAGTTCCTACACATAGTAAGTCCATCCCCTCTCAAACTCTTTAATTATGGTTTGTAACCATAACTGTAGATCTTGAGTTCAAGGGTTTTTACCACCAAAATTGGCAATTAGTAGTTTGTCTTACAATAATGCAATGTGTGTCAGCAATTATATAGTATCCATTTTAAATGAAATGCCATCCTTTCTAATAAGAAATCCACTAAAGTATCTAAAGGGATTGAATGACCCTTTCATTCAATGTTGATTAGCTTCAACCATCAAACCAATCACAACATCAACTCGATCATGTCTCAGGGTACTGGGTACCCATAAGACATGTCCTATCACGTGTGACTTGTGTATATGTCATGAGAAGAATACATTGGAAATTACAAATAGTAGATGGTGTCACATAATGTTCACAACAAAATTATCGCACACAGTAGGACGTGTCGTGGGGTATCCATATTAGACCAATACCCTTTATCCATATTAGACCATAGTAAAGGGTATTGGTCTAATATTGGTCTAATATTGAAATCTAAGCATATAATAGGAACGTGCAATAGCACATTAAGGGGTTTGCGACACTCCACGTCCCACAACCATTGATGGCAATTGCTACACTAGGTATTAATTCAAAATCGCATATGAAGACCATTTGACAAGACCCTATGACACCTTTTCCATATTAGGGTGGTTGTGCCGCCATAAAATATTGAACGAGTGCATAGTATGACAAGTTTGAAAACCACATCCTTCAATAGTCTCAAAATCATCAAAAAGTCTCGGATTAACGAATATAGGTACCCAAATCTGCATCCGTTCAACATGCCCGCATACCTTAGGGTTGGTTTAGACTATGGTGAGGAAGTGCACTGGTTGGTTAAGAAATTGTCTGCATAGAGATTTTTTATTTGTTTGTAAACCAAAAAATTGAATATGTATGGTTTCAAGGGTTAGGGTTTAGGGGTTAGTATGTCATGTCATGGATCAAGTGATCTTTCATCCAAATTTCAACGAGTGCAAAATACTTCAAAATTTACTTCATTTGATGACATTGGATGAACTAGTAACACTAATATGTTATATTGTGTCATATCACATTTAATGTCACTGCGGAAACTTTTTAGTGAAACTTTCAATGAATAAGTTTACACATACTTTCATCCCAACTTACTTTCAATTCATCCAAATGCCAATTATTGAAACGAAGTTTGGTCTAAAGGTAACTTGGAAACCAATAATAGGTACCCAAGTCTTCAGTCTTATTAAATGAGAAACTAATTGAATTAGGTTTTATTCTTAATAAATAAAAACTTAGCCCAGATAAAAACTTAGGCCCGTAACTGCATAAATTAACCATTTAAGACGATGAGCATTGGTGGCGGGAGCCAATATTACCAGTTAATGATAGCATAGTATAATCAATGAACATCATGAAGGGTAGTCGTCGATTGCATGAGGATTTGAAAATATATACTGGGCAAAGGATGAACCCCTCATTACACGCTAGGCAACAAATTAGCCCTTCAAACATTAGAGTGAGCCCTGCTTTGATGGTGATTACTATTGAGGAGCTTCAAACCATTTATCGAAGTGGGGGATAGAGGATCTTGATTTTCAGAATTCCCGCCTAATTTGGCAGGTATATAAAGTTTGAGAGAGTGGAGGTCACTCTCTTTTTGATCGTTCGAGTCCTCTCGACTTAGCGGATGCCTCTGGATATTGAGGCCCTCATCAAGGTCCTAATGCATGTCCTTATCCATGTCCTAACCCAGATCCCAATTGAGGTGCCAATCGAGATCCAGATGATAGGCGTCCATCCTATAATGTCTTAACCCTTGTCCTTAGTCCTATAAGTAGTCTTAACCCTCGTCCGTACAGTCCTATAAGTAGTCTTAACCCTCGTCCGTACAGTCCTATAATCAGCCTTAACCCTTGTCCGTACAGTCATATAATGTCTTAACCCCTGTCCGTACAGTCCCTACAATCTCTTTATAACGAAGTTCAAATCTCCGAAAGGTTTCTCTCGATCAAGAGAAACCTCGTGCATGAATGCCTAGATGGATTAGCCGAGGGGGTTTCTCTCGATCGAGAGAAACCTTTCGGATGAACCGTGAAATTTCGTATGTGGTAGTTTTAGTAGTGATATGTTCTGGTATGTAGGTTTCTCTCGATCTAGAGAAACCTACATCATTGTAACCAATCGGGTTTCTGTTTGGTGGCGTGGTCGGCTATCTAGGTTTCTCTCGATCGAGAGAAACCCAGTACTGCACCATGAAACCTTCTCAAAAGAATTCACGTGATGCCCTCAAGAATCATTATTTTATTTAAGAAACGGTTTCCTCGCACTTCGAAACCTGTTAAGAAATTAGTCATCATCCTCTCTTCAGAATCCAAAGCTATCATTGCCCTTAGCCTTCTAGATTTTGAAAACATATTTGTCGAAACTAAAGCTATCCTCTAACTGAAGATCACATATGGTAAGGAGTTGGTTTGTTTGCAGTTTTACCTTCCATGCTCAGTGAGTATTCTGTGCGTGTTTGGAGTGTGCAAATTTGAACGAAGGATACTCTATACAAGGCCTCATTGAGTCAACCTCAATTTGGCATGGCAAGTAGTGGGTTTGCATGTGCGGGTATGTGGGTTTCTCTCGGCTGAGAGAAACCTACATAGTCGTACTCATCAATTTGGTTGCTATTTGGTATCGAGGTTATGAAACCTGGTGTGGTCTTACTGGATTGGGATTATTGATGGTTTGGTGTTTGGTATTTTGGTGAATTTTATGGATGGAGGATTGAGGATTTCCTCAAGGTTACCATCTCTATCGTTATGATATTGATTTTGGCTTTGTACCTTGACATTCTTTTTCAGATAGGTTGCATGATTTGAACTAATGCCATTTTTTCCGGATAATTATGGCTCCTTATTGGATGGAGTTTATGGTTTCACTTGTGTTAACGCAAATATGATTAACAATACTTTATTTTATTATTTAAGTGCATCCTTTGTAAGACTTTGTAGCACTGTTAATGTAGTGTGTGGGTGATTTGCACGGGTGACGTTCTGCTAGATTTTTTAATGCTCTAGTTATATGTGTAGAGATTTTGTATTTATGCGCATTAGTTGGGTTCCACGACTGACTCGTTCTAGAGTTGGTCCTGCCATTTGTGTTGACCTGATGGTGAATTTCTAACGTTTCTATCGATCTAGAGAAATGTCAACTGGAATTTGTGATTTACATTAAGCTTGAGTGAGGAAGACTGACTTTTGGTTGTTTGATGCACATGGTCAAACAAAATGGAGATTTCCACAAATTCGGATTCCACACAGGTGATTTTTTAATTCCTTTATCATTCATATTTTATGTTCAGACTGCTTATGTCTGATTTTGCTTGCGTTCTGCAGGGATCTATTTCAGGCGTTGTTTTCACCGAGGATGAAGTGGACATCCCAATCAAAGGTGTGGATGAAGAATGCAGTGGTATTCGCCGTGAGGATTGGATGAACATTCCTCTACTACTTGTCAATGGTGATGGTAATGAGATGGCCAAAGGAATTTGCATAAATTGGAACCCGGTTGATTGTGTGAATGACAATCCTCTTGGGGAATTAGTGTTAAAGGATTTCCTCTCTACTTTCCATCGGTACCACCCTACTTCCGTGTGAGGCCAAACCCCCCACCCTTAAGCGTCCGTAGTCCGAGTAGTGGGTTTGGGCTCACATTCCTCCGCGGTATTGGATTTGGACTTGGATGAGTCCATAGTGCAAGGTTCACCCTTCAAGTGGTCTTGGATTTAACTAGCTCCTTCATAAACCCAACTCCTTCATGAACCCAACTCCTTAGCTTCTAACTAAATAAACCCAGCTCCTTCATAAACCCAGCTCTTTACTTTCTAACTAAACAAACCCAGCTCCTTCATAAACCCAGCTCCTTCATGAACCCACAACTTTGTAGTTGTAATCCCCAACTACCTCACTAATTATTCAAGCCCTTAACTAATCTTCCTACCTAATTTTCCTAACTCTACTAACAACCCCTTTCTAATCACACAATTCTTCTCTAATCCTAAAATCCTAAAATCCTAGAGAGGAGAGGGGGAGAGAGAATTTCCTAACTTCACTAAGACTAACTAATCCACACAAGTATATTTTTGCACTCATCACAACCTCAAGTGCTCAACTCTTAAACATGGAGCTTGCAACCACGTGTATTCAAAACATGAACTTTAAGTACCACAAATTGGAATCATGAATTAACTTTAAAATCCTTCACGTCAACACTAATTCTACCAAGAGGTCAAGCCCTCTTCAAGGCTAACAAGCCTTGGCTCTCAAACTAAAAACTAAGCACACACATGTGCTCCAATATGGCTTCCCACACCCACACTTATAACTCGTGGGGTGCCTTGGAGCACAAAGGAAAGAGAGGATGAGTGAGGGAAGAATGAGGGATTATATAGTAAGCTTGAGGGGGTGAGCACCCTCAAGGCTCACGATAAGCCCTTGAGATTTCCTCCTACTTAGTAGGCGCCAATCCTATCTTCTAAGCCTTCCTCCCTCAAATGATCAACAAGGATCCTAATTCGAACATTTAACTAGCCTTGGCTTTCTACCTACCACACTTTACCAAACTTGGGATGCTTCAACCCAAACTTAGCCTCCTTCGCTTTCCGCCGCCATAACTTTCTCCCCTTACTTTCCCAAATCGTCGCTCACCACTTAATTCAAACCACGATGCTTAACTCGTGATTTGATTGGTGCTTTGAGAATTTGCTTATCCTCCACCTTGCATTCTTCCTTGGACCTTCCCCATTAAGTGGCCATGATGAGGTGGTCCACTTGTGCGCTCCATGTGATCCTCCATTCATCCCAATTCGAATGCACTTGCCTCTTGAGTCACTTTGGTTGTCTCCATCCATTTGTACTAGCCTACTCACTAACTACTCAATCCAAGTTCTCCTTACCTATCCTCATTCACTCAAATCCTTCCGAAGGTAAAAACACAATAACAACTCACATCCTAGCCTCTTACAACATGGTACTTCTAAGACTAACATTTCACTCTTTTTATATTTTTGTGAAGTAACATGCTACTTCAAAGTGCATCAACTAACGTTTCAAGGGTCTAAGACTAAATGTGGGCACCCTTTTGGGCTCACATTCCGGTAGTACCTTATCGGTACGCAAACAGACTTAGTCCAGTATTCCTTACCGGCATCCTAAGGTCCCGCTTGCTACCATTTTTGGTTGGAAGTCTCACTCCATACATCCTTCTTCTTTCCCTGTCTATCTGGGGTATACCACTCTTCCACTGGTCTTACGGGTGGTACACCCTCTATGCCAGTCGAGTCGACTAGTACCCTTACCGGGTTCTCCTACCGAATTCTCGGGAGATCTACCAAGTTCCCTACCTGGTTCTCAACCGGGTTTCCTAGGGATCTACCGGTTTCTCTACCGGGTTCGTAACCAGGTTCCTTGGGGATCTACCGGTTTCTCTACCGGGTTCGTAACCAGGTTCCCTGGGACTCTACCGGTTCCACTACCGGGTTCCTAACCGGGTTTCCTGAGATCTACCGGTTTAGCCGTACTACCCCCAATAATGTGGTTACATGAGTTCTACATCTTACCACGAGTTTTCCCCTTTACCCCCCTTCACATATGGGTTTAACCGGTTTTTATACCCGTATTACTGTTAGAGTATTACTTGACCTATTACTAGGGTGGATTATACATCCTACCGAACTCCTTATTAGTACTCCTGAACTGTTTCTCTCTTATACTACCACTCTCATAGTCAGTGTACAATCCATTCTTCTACCAGGACTCCATGTTGTAGTATGAAAACTCCGCTAAGAGAATACCATTCCCTTCATTCAGTCTATACATCTGGTACTACTGTCCCACAAGACTTCTCTGAAGATACCCCATCCATGCGTTAGCTACTTGTAAACGACTCTTTTGCCAACATAAGTAGTCCATTGCCAACTTCTCTTTCATACAACAAACAATTACCAGAGGTAAGGCAACTACCACTATAAGAAAACCACAAGTTCCTTACATCAGATTCAATAGTATCTTACTCAAGCAATCCCATACTCTATATATATAAATCCTAGTACACATTCCTTAAGAATGAGAGAGAGAGAGAGACAACTCTCTCCTTAAGTACTTTCTCCTCATCTCTTTAAATCCATACTAACCACTCACTGGGACTACCCTATCCACTACTCTTCTACTCCTTATCTGCAACTACGGCACAATCTTATTCCTAATTGCTATTTCTGATACTACTACCAAAAGTAACTAAAAAGCCACTTCAACATGATATTGCTAAAAATTACTGTCTACTAATCCTCCTTTAACAATTAGACATTGGGGTTCTTATCATGGAGCTTGCAGAGGGAATGATGGATGCGGGATCAATGTTTTCGTTGAGACGTTGGCCCATAGCACAGTCATACCATGATGGATTTAGTCTATTGCAACACCAACAAGTTAACACATTTAGATTGCGGGAGCATACGAGGTTGCTTACAAAACGAAGATTGGAAGGAAAAAGAACATACGATACAACGAGAAAACATGTTGAGCGTTTGAGGCCCCCCAAGAAAACGCAGGTTTTGGCGCCCGATTCTATACGAAAATTGTCATCAATCGAATGTTGCAATGAGGAGTGCCTAAGATACTTTCCAAGGAATGAAGTCCTTGCATTGCGTACAGAGTTTTATGGTTGCTCAACTAGAATGAGACATAGCAAGCGCATGGCCAAGTTCATCAAACGTTAGGAGGGTCAAAATGGGTTACGTTGTGTGGGCGTAATGTATGCCTAAGAGCATGACGGGAGATTTTTGTTGTTTCAAAGTCTTCATTTTATAGGAACCGTTCAGAGTTCATGGCGGGAATACGTGCAAGAGACCATGGAAACCTCAATATGAAGAGGAATCGTGTTGCAACATTGCAGGCAACCGCTACTCTAAAGGAACTCCTCTAGGATAAGGCAAACATGATGCCTCACAAATCTCGCACACTTCCGAACGGCGAGAAAGTTGTGGAGATGGTCCTTCCTCGCGGGACAAAATAGAATAGTTTTCTCGGCACCATTAACCAAGTGAGGACTGTTTGATTTGTGTTTGTGTTCATATTTACTTGCAATCTATTGAATATCGCCACTTATTTTCTTATTGTTTACTGTTTGTACCAGGTGAATGAAAGATGCGGAATCAAAGCCATCTCCCTTTCCAAACTGAGTGATATTCGACAGTCTTATTTCAAACAATATGTGACAAAAAGAGCTGGCGACAATTTTGCACATTGTGGGAAGTGTGATTCCCTTCAAGCAATTATTGCAACCCATGTTCGCGGGTCTGCAGCCCATACTGGTTTCTTAAAACAATTGCAAACACACCTCGTCCAACAGGAAGCGGCACGCAATTCTTATCGGTGCATGAGGTCCATCTCCATTCTCCAACCGCATAAAGTTATTTCTATCATTCATGATAAGATGGACCATGGGAAGACCGCCTCTCCTTGTTTCGCTTCAAAAAACAAGGACACCGACATGTTTACAAAGTTGCCCTTGTCTGTGACGGGGATGATTGCACATGGCCATGGAGATGAGCGATATGCACATTATTCTCTTGATTTGTATGCGGGGGATTGCAATCATATTGTGGGATCATTTGCAAGACTCCTCCGTGATTTGGAAGCTCCGCCGGTTTCCTCGACATGAAGGTTGTTTCACGGTGCAGGGCGTTCCCCTCTTTATCGAGCTGTGTTGGATGGAAGTGAGACATGTGTGGATGGATTGGGAACCCCGCCAAGTGATGATGTGCCTGTTGTGCCCCTTCCACCTATTTTGTATGTTCAATTAGATAATTGTTGGAAGGACAACAAGTGTAGATTTGTGAAAGCCTTTTGGTCCTTGCTAGTGGCCAAAGGGATATTCAGAGAGGTCTATGTATCTTACCTTTTGGTTGGTCATACTCACGATGATATAGACGCCTCTTTTGGGAGATGGAGCATGAACTTGCGTCAAAATGATTATCCCACTATACCACTTTTGATGAAATCCTACATACAAAATGGAGAAGGTGCCCACAATTCCGCATATGATCGAAGAGCTCCCGGCTTGGAAGGCCTTTGTGGAGCCTTATTTGCCCAGTGGAAACGACATTTTATTTGGACATACGAAGGCCCAACAGTTTAAATTCTTTGTACGTGATGATGGATAGCCAGTGATGCAATATAAAATCCTTAGTAGCCATGAGGAGTGGCTACCAAAGGAGGGTATATTGATGTGGAAAAAAAACGTGAGAGGTAAACCGTCAATGCCAGAGGGCGACCCAGCCCCTGCTCGACCTCGTGAGATGAGAAAACTAAACGACGTTATCAATGGTCTGCAAGGATTCATTGACCATTGGGAATCAAATTGTGAACATGATCACATTGGAGGATATAGTAGGGCACATGGCCCTCTTATACAATATTGGACTGGTGTAAAGGAAGCATTGTCCGCACCTCTCTCGGATCTTTGGACGGAGGGCATGCTTTTGCAAGAAGGGTTTTGGCCCTCCACTCGAGTGGAGGCTAGTTCACTCAATCCTTTTCTTGAGACTGGGCAACTTCGGGAGGATCATCAAACTGACGATCATTATGTGGGGCCCAGAAGCGGGCGGCCTGCACCTTCTTTCCGCCCTGCCAATGATGTGTTCACTGGTCACTTCCTGATTCTCCGCCCCCGAGATCAAGATTTAGATAGACCAATTTGGGTGTGTCGTGCTTTAGGTCCACCTAATTTGGAGACGACCGGATTGCATGCACGCGAAATTTTGATTGAATGGTACACGCCCAGTCCCAATTCTAAAAGTGTGGCAGAGAAATATAGTGGATGAGATACAAAAAAAGACTTCAAGTGGAAACGCGACTTGGGGTACTCAACTCCTGATTGGCAACCTCTTGATTGCATATTGGCCGCATGGCCACCTGGCCCAAGAGATGGAAAATTGGCAAGGATGATAATCCCTCCCACGCAAATAAAATTTGCCAAGGACAACCTCCATCGTTGTGAGCTGGCTGATCGACAAATTGGCAGTACGTCAAATACCCCTTCGAGGATGAGACATGGTGTTAAAGGAGGATTAGTAGACAGTAATTTTTAGCAATATCAGGTTGAAGTGGCTTTTTAGTTACTTTTGGTAGTAGTATCAGAAATAGCAATTAGGGATAAGATTGTGCCGTAGTTGCAGATAAGGAGTAGAAGAGTAGTGGATAGGGTAGTCCCAGTGAGTGGTTAGTATGGATTTAAAGAGATGAGGAGAAAGTACTTAAGGAGAGAGTTCTCTCTCTCTCTCTCTCTCTCATTCTTAAGGAATGTGTACTAGGATTTATATATATAGAGTATGGGATTGCTTGAGTAAGATACTGTTGAATCTGATGTAAAGAACTTGTGGTTTTCTTATAGTGGTAGTTGCCTTACCTCTGGTAATTGTTTGTTGTATGAAAGAGAAGTTGGCAATGGACTACTTATGTTGGCAAAAGAGTCGTTTACAAGTAGCTAACGCATGGATGGGGTATCTTCAGAGAAGTCTTGTGGGACAGTAGTACCAGATGTATAGACTGAATGAAGGGAATGGTATTCTCTTAGCGGAGTTTTCATACTACAACATGGAGTCCTGGTAGAAGAATGGATTGTACACTGACTATGAGAGTGGTAGTATAAGAGAGAAACAGTTCAGGAGTACTAATAAGGAGTTCGGTAGGATGTATAATCCACCCTAGTAATAGGTCAAGTAATACTCTAACAGTAATACGGGTATAAAAACCGGTTAAACCCATATGTGAAGGGGGGTAAAGGGGAAAACTCGTGGTAAGATGTAGAACTCATGTAACCACATTATTGGGGGTAGTACGGCTAAACCGGTAGATCTCAGGAAACCCGGTTAGGAACCCGGTAGTGGAACCGGTAGAGTCCCAGGGAACCTGGTTACGAACCCGGTAGAGAAACCGGTAGATCCCCAAGGAACCTGGTTACGAACCCGGTAGAGAAACCGGTAGATCCCTAGGAAACCCGGTTGAGAACCAGGTAGGGAACTTGGTAGATCTCCCGAGAATTCGGTAGGAGAACCCGGTAATGGTACTAGTCGACTCGACTGGCATAGAGGGTGTACCACCCGTAAGACCAGTGGAAGAGTGGTATACCCCAGATAGACAGGGAAAGAAGAAGGATGTATGGAGTGAGACTTCCAACCAAAAACGGTAGCAGGCGGGACCTTAGGATGCCGGTAAGGAATACTGGACTAAGTCTGTTCGCGTACCGGTAAGGTACTACCGGAAGTAGGGTGGTACCGATGGAAAGTAGAGAGGAAATCCTTTAACACATGGTGTTCCTCGTGGCTAATGATAGTATTGTATACTATATCATAGTTCGGTAGACATGGTGGGTTGACATTGGGTATAGCGGTATTGTTAATGAAGATGATGGGTTGCTTGATTGACATCGTTTCTATTCCTTGTTATGATCTACATTTACTTGAAATACATCTTGGAAACCAAACTACATGGAAACTCATTTAAATTTGTCATGTTTGAGACTTACACTAATTTGTTCCCAGGTTCTTACTGATTCTCCCACGTTTCCCAATGAGATGTTCCCATGTTCCCAATGACATGATCCCTTGTTGCCAATGACATGTTCACATGTTCCCAATGAGATGTGCCCATGTTCCCAATGAGATGTTCCCTTGTTCCCATTGACATGATCCCTTGTTCCCAATGAGAGGTTCCCATGTTTCCAATGACATGATCCCATGTTCCCAATGGAGTGTTTTATTGTTCCCATGTTCATGAAGATATATGTTTCCCAGTTTTTTCCAAATTTGGGACTCTTAAAAGTCCCAAAATTGTTAATATTGTGTTATCGTCTCCAAGGAGGACATCTCATACCGTATCACAATTGGCAACATCTTGCATTGCACATGCCCAAACTTCACAAAAATGTCATCTCAGACTTTGGGAAAGAAAAGGAAATGGGTGCACTGCAAACATCTTTATTATGTGTTTAGATTTATGTGCAAGGTGGATTACGACAATGACAAGTTTATTCACGCTCCAACGTATCCCTACGACGAGGTCATGCGACTACTTGAACTTGCCGGTGTTGTAGAGTGTGAGTAATGTTCCAAGCGTTGTGTTTAACCGCATGCTTGAAAATGTCAATAAAGTGACATGTATTGGTGTGGAATGTTATAATAAGAATCAACAATGGGCTAATAGTTTTTTAAAGTATCCATGGTAATAGGCCTCCTTCATTGTTGTTCACTCAAGATATTAGTACTTTACAATTGAAATTTGCAATAAAAATAATACCAAATTTAGAGTATATACCCTAAAATCATGCATATTTACTAAATATGGCATCATCGCCCACATTTTACTGATCACTGCTCATGTGTTACCGCTCACTGCTCATCGCTCATGTCTTAGCTTCCATCGTAGGAAGCCAAGATATAATTACCAATTATATGAGATGTTGCCAATGCATTTAGTTGGTGGGGTGAAATTTTCATACATCTGAGCATGTGAAAAACACTTAGATCTTTGGGTTTCATATATCATGTCACTTGTTATTTATAGACACCAATTAGGCACCAACCACATCATTGGTTAACGGTGAGGGGTGTTAGGGAGAAATGTTAGGTTAACTACTGTTGACTCTTATTTGTGCCTTTACCATGCCAATAAACTTAACAAGTGCTAAGTTCCAATTTTGGCATGGATTGCTCAAATCCTATCATATTCTCGGGCACATAACTGCATTGTTTCTTGTATTTAATGTCACTGGCCTCATAGTGTTACTTGTTGTGTTATGAGGGTATGTGTAGGTTACACTAATGATCAACAACTTGACCATTGGCATTAGTGTGCTTATTAATATCTTGGCATTAATATGTTCAATAATATTATGAGGTCTATGCCTAGGTTACACATGGTCAACAAGTTGACCATAGTTGCCATTTGACAATTATTGACCACTTGGCATTAGTATGCTAAATAATATCTTCTTGCATTCTAAAATGTAAATAATTGTTCTCCCTCTTTGATACGACTTGTTTGGTCGTGCAAGAAAGTGTCATATCATCTCGTATCTTGTATTCTCAATAATATGACATTTTGGTCTCAAATATCATATTATGGTGGATTATCAAGAAAATGGCCTATTTCAATGTAAATTGCCATTTTTGTACACATAATGAAGATACACAAGTATCAAATAACATTATTATTGAAGAAATTTGATCACAATGTCACACAATATGGAGTTAAAAAAATATAGTCACATGATGATGTCTTCACCATATCACACACTATGAAAGTAAGAATTGACCGTCTTCTGATGTGTTGATGTTGGAAATTGACATCTTGTTCAATCTACACGTAAAATATCGCATGTTCATCACATTTGCAATGGAAAACTCCAAAGAATGTTTCACTACAAGATTTGATTGTAATTGGGCATACTCATGGGCTTGAGGAAGCTTGACTATTGGTGTTGGTTGGTCATACACATCCTTCCCCTTAATTGGTTCTTCATTCAAATTTGAACCCAATTGGACTTTTCTACCCCATGTTAAATCCACCAACTCAACCGTGCCTTCAACATATCCCTCCCATCACACCTAGGTTGCAAAATTGATGTCATTAGCTACAATCCATCGATCAATCACAAGATTCAAGAAATTAATACCCAATCGTCTAAGTCATCGACAATTACCACTCCCTTATCCCATCTTTGAAACTAAACCTAATATGGAGAGGAGGGGAGTCCTTATACCAAAATCCCTAACCCAACTCACCAACTCTCACCTACCAATTACTATAGGTAAGAGTCACCTCCACCCAACCTTCAATCAAAACTCAGGAAGAAAATTGCAACAACTACTTGTGCTTATGTGAATCTTCTCCACCCAATCCCAAAGATTCAAAAAGTGCAAAATTTGTTCTGGAACCAAGGTTTAAAACAAACAACTTGAGTTAAATTAAGTTAAATTAACCCACAAATGATCATGGTTCATGTTCTTCCAATTCAACCTGTAATTGGAACAACTCCCTGATCCAAGGCGAATCCTTAGCATGGGTCCCACCGCTTATGCACATTGATTACCTCTACTATATTACAAATCGGGTCTAAAAGGTCGTATTACAAGCATCATAGTCAAAGTATGGAGGTAAATTAACACTAGAAAGCTTGGTCAATGGGAAATGCGTTGTACAATCAAGTGTTGTATTATGGAAATGAGATTGTACATGAAACTTGGCATTAGTATGCTTGGGGCAATCACACCCCCTTATGTTTCGTAACCACGTGCAAACAAAGTTTGCTACCCCTATTTTATATGCCATAGATAATTTTATAAATTATGATATTTTTTCTACATATACATAACCATTGATAGTATCTTTTGTATATTTTTTGAATTTTTTAGTCATTTTCATATTTGGTTACCATTTTTTACTATGTATATCTACTCATGAAAAAAAATTGATAAAATTTTGACCCATTTTGGTGATGCTTTTTAGAAAAAGTAGATTTTTTTGGTTCACACGTGGTGTTCAACTTGACAATGGAGTGCACCCCCGGGTTAGCATGCTTGAAATTGTCTTCCTCTTGCATACTAATTGTAAAGACAAGACACTTGGCATTGGTACGTTAAAAAATATCTTCCTCTTGTTTGAAAATGTAAAATTATCATCTCAAGTACTCCAATGTCCTACACTAAATGTCGTAATTAGAATTATTAACTTTGAAAATTTACTTCGTTGAAAAATAATGTCATGTTCACAATCACATGATTTGACAGTTCTAGGCCTCTAGGCAACTAGTTTACACCCTTCGCAAAACAATGTACGTGGCACTAAATACCATGAACATTGTAGTCTAGTTAAGTTGAACTTTTCCTTCCACAAATAGTTAGGGAGAGGACTAGAAGACAATGCCGGTCTTGCTATCATTACCTATCCTTAGCAAAAACTTCAAGCTAAATCAACATAACTAGTCCTTAATCAATGGTGTGGCATCAAAGACCAAACTTGACCTACACCCCTCCCTTGAAATAAATGGTTGGCCTCTTTTAATCCAACCTAAAAATGTAGTCAATCAACAAATCTTGTACAAATCCAATGCCTTAAGAATGAAATCTAAACAATAAAACCTCAAAATTTGACTAATTTTCATTGAACACGTATACGACCTTCTTAAGTGGTTATATAGGTGTGCCTAGAAGTCATTAGTGTTGAGCATTGACTTTTTGACCATCCCAACCAATGACCCACCTTATTAATCCCAAAAGTAATACTCGGAATGTTTGTTTTAAGACTCAGAGAATATTGAACCATTTTGCACCTAGAAGCATGTGTTTGAATAAACATGTCAACCTTACCCCCCTTGCAACAATTCTCCATAGTGTGTGGGGAGACCTTTGGGTATAATTGGTCAAAATCATAGTGTTTCCAAGTCCAACCAGTTACATGATGTGATTTTTCCATTTTTCTTTACTAACTTGAGGTATATTCTATAGATTCCTCTAAAATGATGGGTAAATTTCTTGAAGTCTTGACCCTCAACCAAATATTTCTCAAACTCAACCAGTTCATCTGTAATTGGTAGTTGGTTCTTCCCGTTCATTGATTCTCCAAAAAACTATTTCAAGCATTTGAATTTAATGATTAAGGGCCGCTTCACACTTTGGCCATCCAAGTCGAGAGGCCGTGGGATTGAGTGGCCAAACTTTGTTGAGAGTCCAAAGAAATGGGCTGAAAATAGCCAATAAAATATAGTAAGTGAAGGCTTCAGCCGGGCATAGTGTGAAGCCTCCAAAGGCCAAGTCCAAAGTCCAAACCTTTGGCCATGAACTCCCACGGCCTCTCAACTTGGACGCCCATAGTGTGAAGCCTCCAAAGGCCAAGCCCAAAGTCCAAACCCAAAGGAGCATTCCACTTTATTCCTTGCATGAAACAACCCCTCTAATCTAACAGCCAAGATCTTGTCAATGATTGATTTTTTAATGAAAAAAAATCGACGGCCTCTCGACCATAGTTTGGGTTTCCATTCCCGTCCGGCCCAAACTTCCTTCGAAAGTCCGTCGCCTTTGTCAAAAAGTAAGCATTTTAAATTGCGACGGCCTTTAGACTTTGACCTTAGTGTGAAGCATCGAGAGGCCGAATCTTGGTTTCTTGCAATCCGATTGGTGGAAATTGACGGCCTCTCGACCATCGGTCATAGTGTGAAGCCCCTAAATTGAAAGAGAAATATAATGCTCAGGGTGGGGACTCGTCAACAGTACTTAAGTGATCCCTATCAAGCCTCCGAAGACTTTAGGCTCTTGGCTTTTGAAGCAACTTAGGGCTGTTACACTAAATAGTAATAAACACTAAAAGTGTTTCCAACCTTTGGGAAACTTTGCAATCTTTCTCTCTTGCTTGCTTGCTCTGTCGGAGTCTCTCTCCTTCTCTCTTTCCTGGTGCTGAATTCGGTCAAGTTCTATGCGATCTATGCCAACATGAAGGACTACCTGTCGAGAAGGCACAAACATTGAGGTGGGTGCTGTTTTGTGGCATAAAACTGAGGTCTTTCTTGTAGCTGCGGTGAAGGTATGAAACATTTTCCGGTGGTTAATGGTGGTGCCCGGCTATGGAGACGACTGGAGCTTCGGACAGTCATATTAGTTTGGTGGCAGTAGAAAATTATCTACCCTATTTGGAGTCGTATGAAGGGTGATTGAGAGAGCTGATTGGTTTGATTGATGAATTCCAGCAGGTCATTGGTGGTGGTGGCGGTGGCGGGGATGGAGACCAGTAAGGATTACATTGCCGGTCTGGCTGCTGGAGTGTCCACAGTGCTCATCGGACACCCCTTCGATACCGTGAAGGTGAGAGGAAGATTCTCTGTTTGTGGAGGGGTTGTTGCTAGGGTATGTATGTGTATCTGTATGTTATGTACATTGTTAGCTCATTGGTGAGAGTTTGATTGAAGAGGATGAGAAGAGCATCTGCCTTGTATTCTTACTGGACAATTAGTTCGGACAATCTGATTTGATTTAAGAGTTTCTAATGCCTGCTCTGCAAGGCATCATCGGGACAAATGTCTGGAATTTGCTAGCAAGATTCCCAGGTAGAATCATTTCGATGTCTTGAAGATGAGAAGATTCTCTAGTGTGGTTTGGTTTGTGGAGGGGCTGTTGCTAGGGCATGCGTGTCTGAATGTTATTTACATTGTTACCTCAGTGGTGAGATTTTGATTGGAGAGCTGGAGTTACTGCACAATTAGTTTGGACAGTTTAATTTGATGCAAGAGTTCGTAATGGGTGCTCAGTGAGGCATCGCTGTGACAAATGTGTGGAACATGCTAGCAAAATTCTTACCTAGATTGTCGGAGCCGTGGATGCTCAGGAATTTTTCAATCTCCAGCAAGAAGCTCAAGTGTTGGACCGTAATGATGTTTTTACAGGTCAAGTTGCAAACGCAGAACACCGATGCCCATAGTTTCAAGTATCGGAATGGATTTCACTGCACCACTCACATTCTCAGGACTGAAGGGGTATGTATGTTTTTTTGTTTGGTTCAGTGGTATTGATGGAAATGTTTCGTCGTTACTCTGGTTATCAGAAAATCTGTACCGTTGAGTATCAGTGCATGAGGATTCTTGACCAAATTTTTCTCTGTTTAGGATTGAACAACAACAATTAGGGTTCCCAATGTGAGATGGGTGTATTTAATAAATGGTGGCACTAGAAGCCGTGAAATCAATCTTCTGTTGTCTGTGTTCATTTAACTATGATGCTATGATTTACGGATCTTTATTGTGTTTGGCAGCCCAAGGGACTGTACAGGGGAGCTACCTCTTCCTTTGTTGGGGTTTCCATGGAGAGTGCATTGCTCTTCGGAGCATACTCACAGATAAAGACTACATTGCTGGTAAAATTACCCTAGGTCTTTTTAGCAATATCAGTGAACTGCTACCAAATATAAGCTCATTTTGCCAAATTGAGTTGATTATGATTTGTTGAATTGCACCATTTTGCAGTATGATATTTGCCCCACTTAAGGTCAAGGGGGTACTATAATGCAGGGATTTTAATGATTCAATGATGTGAGTTGCTTTGGTGTAGCGAACGTAAGAAGAGAACTCATGTAATCTTGAGATAACGATCACAAATTGGAACGCAGGACTGATGATGCGGTAACATGGATGGTGGGCATGCATGCATGATGTCAATTATCGAACGTGGTCGTCATTTCTGTTGCTGAAAGGGTGATAAGTATGTGGATGGAAGGCCACCACTGCACGTCGTAATCACTGCAGCAGGTCTAGCTGGAGCTGGTGTTGGAGTCATTCTATGCCCTACCGAACTTGTCAAGGCAAGCTTTACATACAGAGATTTAATTCTCTGGTTTATCAAACCCTCGAGTGTATGCTTTAAAGCTTCGTGCCTGATGTAACACCTCCACTTGATGCTAATAGATTCTTTTTGGTGATGTTTTCTTGTTCTATTTACAGTGTCGACTTCAAGTCCAGGCAAAAGACGGCACTCGAATACCTGCAGTAACTCATTATGCTGGGCCCCTAGACTGTGTCAGCAAAATTTTGAGAACGGAAGGAGTGTGTATTTAACCCTCACCCTTTGGTCCAAATAAGAGTTGTTTGATCTTGTTTAGGAACATATAATGCACCATTGGTTTTCATTGAGGTGTGCCGGTGCATTTCGGTTGGTGCAATTACCTACTTTAAACATTAAAAAATCCTCTATGAAGCAACTCAATTGTATCCAAGAGGAGCTAAGCTTCTTGAAGTTGGCCTTACCTCGGATTGGTTGTGCAATAGGTCTCTGGACTCTTTCGGGGAGGGTTAGCCACAATGATGCGAGAGACATTGGGTAATATGTTGTTCTTTACCACTTATGAAACAACACGGTACTATTTGTTTGGTGCTCTTGGCCTTGATCCAAACCGGGCTCGAGCTGCTCAGAAAGATGAGACTGTACCTGCTCGGCCTATGGTAGCCAACACCTTGTTGGAGGCAGGAGTTGGAATCGTTACCGGTGGATTAGCAGGTGTTGCAGTGAGTGAACTTCTCACAAACGAACTTCTTGGATTCCTTACCAATGCGGACCTTTCTAAGTTCTTCCATCATCTTCTTCCAATAGTTAGGCCCAGCTTTGCACATGACTTGTCAATTTGTCAACTTGGGAGTCACAAATCTTGTGACATCTTATATTTTATTCATGAAAGCACGAGTTAAAGCTTCTGTTGGGTTCAAGTCCTAATGGACACTTTCTTGTTTTTGTTGATTATATCAGTCAGTACTATCTGTATGCAACCACAGTTTTGTATTCTTGGAGGGTTTCACAAAGATTTCTATGTGTATGTAGTATCAGTCTGTAGTTTGCAAAACATATCTCTAGTGCTTTGGTGCGGCACTAAACCTCAGGTGATGATGAAAGAAGGTGTTTTTTTTCAGTTCTGGTCAGGAGTCTTACCACTGGATGTTGCGAAGACACACATACAAACAGCTAGAGACTTGGGTACCAGCCGGAATCCACTTCACCATCTTCAACTTGTAAGTTAACTATTTGCTGCAACACTAATCTAATGCATACCATACTTTGATATGTGCAGATTTATAAGCATAGTGGTGTCCGAGTTCTATATGCAGGAATAGGTCCCAACATTGGTGCGAGCTTGTACTCTTTTTCTATCACTGGAAAGATGACTACCCTCCCATCCTTCTATCAATCCTTGTGATTCTCCTCCTCATTTCCGACCTTCTGCATTCCTTGGGTCGACCCTTGTCCTTATAGACATTGTAAGCTCTAGTAAATTCCAAGATTATGTGTTCCAAGGAAAAAGCCAAGGTAAATGAATGACAGAATTATTTGCTGCAGCAGTAATTTAATGCATACCATACTTTGAATATGTGCAGATTTATAGGCATAGTGGTGTCCGAGGTCTATATGCAGGAATAGGTCCCACATTGGTGCGAGCTTTCCCAGCCAATGCTGCAGCAATTGTTGCATGGGAATTGACTGCACGCTTGCTTCAGGCATGATTTTTGCACCGTTTTGGAGCAGGAGCCGACAGGTGAACTGATTTGTCACCAAGCTTAGAAATCATCTTAATGATTAAATTGCAGGATGCAGGTGTTACAGGGGTTGTAGGTGTCTGTAGTTGCTACTTTCCTGAGGTGCTTCTCTAAGAGACTCACATCTCAGTGTATTGATTGCATTTTAGGGTCTTCACATCTTTTTGGTCCCTCACAGTAACCTATTTCAAAGAAATCTTGGGCCATTTGCCAAGTGAATCTGGTGGGAGTGAGTCCAAAAGTTTTCAACACTCTTCTGCAAGATTTGACCATTTTCTAATCGGGGCAGAGAAAACTAGGTCCAACATATGTTTCTAACCTGTATGCAGTCCTTAAAGTGACACCCCCCAAGGTTATTTGCTGATTTTGGGTTTCTTACCATTTTTGGAAAATCTCAAGAAAATCAAAGTAAGTCAGCAAATAGGTTAGAAACATGCTCATCAAAGTGTGACTCACAAATTGTCAAAGTACACTGCAGCATTGGGTCTTTTGGTGTCACATAGGGGGGATTTCACTAATGTTGGATTGCTAGATGAATACAACCTTATAATCAGCCTTGTAGGATGTCCAAGTCTTCTTTCAAATGAGGGCATTGATTTGACAGAAAGTGATACCACAATAGCGCCACATCCTTTTATATTTTCCAATACTCTGAACCCAAACTTTATTGTAAACTCCTTGGGTCTCAATAAGACCACTTGATTGAAAAAATTACTTCCTGTGTCTTTGGTCTTGGATCCATGTGGAAACCCATGCTAAGTTTGCACTTCTGGTAGCTCAGATGGGTAGAAAGTTTCTATTTTTATCTATTTCTATTTCTATTTTTATGCAACACCTTGACCCAAGTCCAAGATTTTGGTGTCAAGCAACATGACTTCCCGAGCAAGGAGGCACCAAATCTCAAGCCGTATTAAGGTAGAGGGTGCTAAAACCATGCCTCACCCAAAACCAACACCCCGAAATCTTGCACAATAAGTACGTATTTGTTATGGAAATGTTCACCATATGAACATCAGGTACCCCTAACGACTTGCGTAATCTACCAATGAAACTTTGAACCCTTATAACTTTTGCATACACAACCCAAAGAAGGCCCTACTTTGGTGCATTGGAATCCCCTTTCAATTGCTAGCAAAAGACACTTTAGTTTTTCAAACGAATAATAGTATATGTACTCGGCGTTTAAAGTGACAGTTTTAGCACCCTCTACATATCATCACCTTTGTTGAACACCTCTTACATCACTTCCTTGACTGGGTAAACCCTTGATTAGCCATTGTGATTGGCTGATGTTGGTGCTCTTCTTAAATCGTTCTTATATCTTGCTTTCATCACCACTATGATTGGCCAAAGTGGTGCTATCTTGCAAGTCATTGTTGCATAAGATATGTGACTTTATTCTTTGGCTTACTTGATGCACTGTCACACTCACTTGTTGACACTATAAAGGCGAAATATAGGTGTTCCTTGAAGGTTGGTGTTACTTTTAGGCACACGTACTTAGGGGTTATGGAGGCCAAGATGTAGGGCAATGAATGGCAAATAGAAAATAAGAGTTGTGATCTTGCCTCTAAAAAAATAATTGAAAAAATAATTCTAGTTTCTACATAGCTGATATGAATTCGGTCCATTGGCCGGAGAGAGAGAGGGAAATATTGCATACGAGTGTTCCTCCCATTTGTCCAACATAAGGTCTGATATAGTATGCAACTTGGGTATTACTATTTTTAGCATTATTTTTTTACATATATCACCAAAAGTTGCTTTGTATCTAATTTTATGCTCTATCTCCAATTACAAATTCCAATTATGCTTCTTCACATGGTGCTCACAACATTCTCCAATCCACGTGCAGTCATTGGAGTCACAATCATCTAGACCTAGGACAGCTAACTATGTGGGCAACTATTTAGCTAGCTAAAAGCTCCAACTCGGAGCCTCAAAAGAATAGCTAGTTAAAACTAAGTGCCATAATCTGGGTGAGGAAAGGTAGTTAGCTGAAATTAGCTAGTAGCTAGTTGGAATATGAAATATACACTAATTTCTTTAATATTAGGGCCCTAACTTGGACAACTAACTAAGTGGGCAGCTATTTAAGCCCTTCAATTTCCTTGTGCAACAACATGAAAATACAGAGCCAACCGAGAGCAATACAACCAAATATATATATTGTTTGGTTTCATTTGAATGGATTTTTCTCTGGTTTAGAATGAATATGCATGTCACACAACTTTTTAGCTAGTCGAAGTTGAGTGAAAATGAGAGTTCCAGAAAAGTTAGCTAGCTAAAGCTAAGTAAGAATAACAGGCTCAGTGAACCTAGCCAGTTAAAGCTAAGTGACAAATAGGAGCCTAGAAAATTTAGCTAGGTGATGCTAGTTGGCTAGCTGTCCAAGGCCTGCAATCATCCGAGGCACCTCATGCTCATTTTTAAGCTAGTTGGGCCTAAAAACAACACTTTCGTAAACTTAAGAATATATATTTCAAATCGCCAAAAGGAAGATGTTACTCTACGGCACCGTTATCGTATGCCTTATTTTTGACGATCGTTTATTTCATATTGTTGAGCACAAAAAATATCATTCAAAATCCTCCATCTATCTTCAGGGTGATTAACTAAATACTCTATTCGAAGCTTTGCTTGCACGCTTGCATCTTGCAAACGGTCGCAAGCAATCGCCTCCATCCATATCTGATTATCAGAGACATTTGTAGGACTTGAGGATCGTTGGGCACAAATCCACTCCATAGTTTGAGATTCCTTGTTGACATTCTTGACACGTTTTGCATCACTTGCCGTAGAATCTTCAAGCCCGTGTCCATAAATTGGTATGACGCATGAGAGCTTATTATGATTTCGACACATTGGGCATAAAAACCCATCACCTCGTGATTGAAGTGCCCATTTGTGAAGACAACGCCTGCAAAATATGTGTCCACACAATGTTACGATAGGTCTCATGAATTTGCCAAGACAAAGAGGACATTCAAAATAACCCCTGCCTTCCATCACACGGTGTGCAAGCTGCATTCATTTGACTCCCACGCATATGATCTCATAAATTGAATGCTAAAATAAAATACAACGGAAAGAAAGAAGATCCAATGGAGATATGGCAAAGGCAACGTGAAGTTGATGTGAATACAGAGGTTATGTTCTTTCTTACTCAAGTTTTTATATATATATAATAAAATTCAAAAGCTCTTCAAAATAAAAATAGAATACCACAACAAAAGTCATAGTTTTTAATTAATTAAATTATGTATATGATAATATGTAAATATAAAAAATACAGAATTTTCAGTGCTAACTACTGTATTAGATAAATCCATAAATAAAGAAATTTAGGGGGCACATTAGTTTTCTCGCAAAGTGGAGGCTTCGGAAGGTGGTGAGGGAGGTGGGGATGGTTAGGGCACCTTTCACACCTATTATTGTAGTCCACACTAATTTTGTCCTACCACAATAAATATGGTCACTGCAATTTTTTTTACTTACGCTATTTTTGAGCCCATAGTATCATATGTTCGAAATTAAGAATATAGATTGATTCTTTTTACAAAACATGAATATCGATCTAATATCAATATCGTACCAAATATCATTAACATGTTAACAATTTATAATACAATATTGGAAATTAATAGTTTATTTATTTAGAAACCGCCCTAATTTTCAACTAACACATAAAGTACAATGGGCCACTTTATTTGCTACCCATGTTAACTTTTAGCTCATAACTTTTAGTGTGAAAGTGCAGTATGAGTGCGTGAGTAAAAAATTCTCTACGAGCATGTCCAGTAAGAAGGTGGTATGATGATGAGTGGCATTGCATATGTTAGAGAGGTAGGATTTATTAAAGTTGTTTTGGGGGAAGGGAAGGATCATTGGCAAGGTGAATAAATGGTATTTGCCACGACCATGAAATATTGGGGTAGAGTAATGAACACATTCATTAACCTACGGGGTGTGTACCTTGCAAAAGGTCCGGAGTTTTTATCTATCTATCTATCTGCGAGGGAGTGTGAGAAGTAGATGGTTGTGGTATTCAGTTGCATAACTTTAATTGGGTTTTTGACGACGTAGAGGCTATTAAGGTTTTGTTTGAGAATGATGATTGGTTGTTCGAGGGATTGGCGTGTTCTAGTCTTACGGATAGTGGAGCCCTAGTTTTATTCTAGGTAGTATATGTATTAATAAATGTATTACACGTTACATACCCTGCTTATGGTCAGGATGCCATCTTTATGGATTAAATTGACCAAGATGGCCCACTTTATACCAACCACAACACAAGTTATTGCTGAAGGAACGGCAAGGTTATTATGTGATCATGTGTATAAGCTTTATGGTCTACCCAAGGTGATCCTGAGCGATAGGGATGCTAGATCCACAAGTAGGTTTTGGGGTGCGTTGCATGGTCTTTTGGGGACCAGGTTGGCCATGTCCACTGCATTCCATCCTTAAACCATGGTTCAATTTACGTACATTGACAAATTTTTGGCAAGAGTTTGCTTGGAATACTATGTTTGTCATGAGCTCAAGTTAGCATCATGTTACACCAATAAGTGGGATTAGAAAGCGTCAAGTCTTTGTTGCAAAAAAATTCGTTGAGTGTTTGACTTATGTAATTAGCGGGGCTAAGAGACATTTATTTGTTGTGCAACAACGGCATAAGTTCTATGTTGACAAGCACATGTGCGAGGCCTCGTATCATGTTGACCAACAACTACTAGTTAGCACTTCCAACATTAAGTTAAAAGTCCCAGGTTCTAGAAAGTCGCTACCAAGCCCCTACCAAGGTATGGGTCGGTTTTAAATATTGAAGAGGATAGGGGTTGTAAGATACCGTATGCAACTACCAAACACATTTAGGATTCATGATGTCTTTCATGCATCACTTCTTTGCCCATGCACAACCGATGGTAGTACAACCTCCCTCTGCCAATCTTTGAGGAAGATGATGCATCATATGAAGTAGAACGCCTACTTGCACATGAAGATAGAGGGTCTTGTTCTTGCCCTAAATAATTCTATATGTTCGAATGGCTCGGCTATGAACTTCAACATAACTCATGGGAGCCAAAATGTAGCTTGAGTGTAGAAGTCCTCAAGATGCACTAGAATGTGATAGCCAAGTTGGAAAACATGCTTACACACCGTGGTGTTAAGCGTGACCATGAAGCCCCAACTACGCATAATAGGTTAAGGCAAAGGTGATCACATGGTGGATACAACTTCTGTTATTTCATGTTTGCACCATATCATGTAAATGGGACGTTATTATTAATTTGTTTTGTCATGTGAGTGATATGAAACATGGGTATAGATACAAATCCCATGGCTTGGTTTAAATTAAGTGGTCATCTTGAATCGTTTCTTGATGAACTACACATTTGGGGAAGGAGTTCATGAATGGGGATGTTCATTTCTAAGTGGGGAGGTGTGTAACATGTAATACATTTATTAATACATTTACTATAAAACATATAACTAGGGCTCCACTATCCGTAAGACCAAAGGGCCCCACCATGGGGGTACCAATAGTTCCAAGGGTAAAAAGGGAACTATCGACTAATTAGGACTATGGTGTTGAACTATGCTTCCGCTTAGTAAGACGGGTATGTGGCCACACTAGGGGAACTTGCAGCTCCACAAGACAAGGTGGACAGGTCTTAAATGGTTACTTCTTCTCCAACTAGCCCGCGCCTCCTAGGGTATGGAACATGTGATTAGCACAAGATGGTTAGCAAATCTAAATCGAAGTTGCATCCACTTTCCTCATAATTTTAGAGCTCGTATGCACAGAGAATTACTCATGTGACACACTTTTGAAAAGAAATAGCATGATTTCACAAAAACTCAAAGAACAATGCATCGCCAAAGTTTAGTCGACTTCACAAAATTATGCATCACTACAAAATCTATGCATTGATCATGTAAATCAACATGATAATATATATATGTCATAAAAGTAAATGTAAATGTTTATTTATTTATTTATAAATTAATTTATACAACATTCACATATTAAAATATTTAGGTACAATGTCCAAAACAAATTCTTGACTTTGTTTTCTAAAATGGTGTTGAATGAAATCGGTTACATTGTACACTAGTACCATACATTTTCATTTGGAAATCGTATCCCCCATATAACCACTCCATTGAAGTCAATCCTATGTGATTGACAACGCTCACCTAAAGTGACATAATTGAAATCTGCTAATTTTCTTGGATACCATTTATCCTCATCTGTGAAATACATTTCTACTGCATGACCAATGAAAGATCTATTAGCCCCATCCACACATGTAGGTTGAACATTCCTACTCACCTCGAGAGAACAATTTTTGCAAAATACAATCCTCTCTTCTATAAGCATGACATTGTGGGTGCCACAAGCAGTACAAGTTTGTTTTTTCAATTTTGGTAAGCAAGTCGACTATGTTTTTTTGCCATATATTGACGTTGATGACTCTCAAAGTTGGCATCTGGTCAAGGAAATTGAAGTTCTGCAAGTAACATTGTTGCAATAGATGACTCACCAATATCATGAATATGTTTTGTTTTTGGCACATTACATCCAAGCCTTGTCCATGTCACATTCCTTTGTTGAGTCTCTATGTTACTTTTGGCACGCGGCATAGAGCTTGTTGGTGTCCGAGCTATTATATTTTCCACTGCAACCATCCATTTTCTCAATTTTGAACTTTGCTCACGAAAAAAGTTGTTTTGTCAATGGATAATGCTCTAATGTTAAAGCTCTACAATGATTTTTGAAGATCTTCAACCTCCTTATAAAACTCAACATCATCATTGACCGTCTCGAGGGTTTTTGCAATCCCTATTCTTCTTAGTAGGATGGTAGTTCCTCATAGATTGCATTGTACATGCAGAAGGTATCCTCTTCTATAACACCCTGTACATTGTAGTAGCTTTTGTCAACAATCTTTTTCAAAGCCAACATGTATTTGCACCTTGATTGAATATCGGCACAATCACGTTGTTCGGATCCCATCGACACTATGTACCATAAATCCTTTTTAATTTGAGACCACATTTCAAATACTAAACCAAATATGTCCACTTCACGAAGAACTTCATAAGGATCTTCCAAATATTTTTCAAAAATCTTTTGAGCTTTTTGTAGTTTGTTGGTGTGGATTTGGTAGATCCACAAAAGAGAGTATTTCCCCGATCTTTATCTTGAAATACTTTTTTTTTTGTCAATAATGCTCAATCAAAGTCATACCCCCCATTCGTTCTCCATTCACACTTGGGTCACTGATAATAGTTAAAACTAGCTCATCCAACCTACGATTGACTTTTCTTCGCAATAATGTGTATTTGATGAAATGCCACATTCTTTCTACAAGGTTGGTGGTGTCAACAAACCCATGGGAAAACAACCTTCCAAATCTAGTCCACATCGTTCTACAATAACAATTTTGGCCTGCCCAACCTACATTCACGTATCTTATAACAATTGCAATATATCCATAATCTTCTTTGAATATATTGTAGTTCTCTTCAAATTTTATTTCGGACTCTACATCCATCAACGTACACATTGCTTTATATAATTTGGCTCTTTCATTTTTACCAACTTTAGGTAGAAGATTTTTTACCCATATTTTTTTCATATGAAAATTGCACAACAAAAGATGACATTTTGTTTGTGTCCCTCCCACAACACCATATTCCCAACAATGCGGATCCATTTGAATAACGGCTCTACTTGAATTGTACTTTGTTTTGTTTTTGTCAATAACAATGGCATTGGGACGGACGTCTCCCAAAACCTCAAATACTTTTCTCATTGTTAATTGTAAAGCGATTCCCTCATGTCCACTACTTTTATCATTGGAACATAACATCAAGAACACATGTATTCTGATGCCTTCCTCATTAGAACATATGACTCCAAATAGTGGCATGTTGTATTGGTTAGTTTTTAATGTCGAATCAACTGCCCACGTTGAATTCGGTGTCAACCTCTTTCCAAGTTGTAACATCCAATCATCCATCATTCATCAACTTTCACTTAAAGTAAAATATATACACACTCAAGCTTTCACTTAAAATAAATTGTATGCACACTCAAAATTATACTTTAAGTAAAAAAACAATCTTTTATTTTAAATAAAAACTTTTACAAAAGATTCTATCAAATTATCAAAACAAAATTTATTGGAAATTCTTATTGCACAATATGGTTTTCTATTGTGAACTCCACCATTCAACAATAAGTAAGATCGTATGAAGTTAGTTTATGGTTATAATGTTTCTTAATCTCATTTAAACCTCAAAAATCATTAATGACTCATTGATATGACCATAGCAAATATCACCTGAACCTCGAAATATCGAAAATATTTTAATGAACTTATCACTAGTTCAACAAATTTCACCTAATCTCAATCGAATTTATAATGTCTGGACGATTCATAAAGTTTCCTTTCATTGCAGTCAACTAAACCTTGATGATGCATTGTTCCTTGAGGTGTTTTCCAATGTTTTTTTGAAAGTGTGTCATATGAATATTTCTTTGTGTTGGTCTTTCAAATTCATAATCTTAGGTTCATATAGTCGTCCAAATTGAGGAATAGCCAAGGAGTTGGTCGTGGGAGCAGCTTTTTATGACCTACTTTGTAACACTAAGAACAAATTTTTAATTTGATCAATCACGGTAATAAATTACATATTCCGCTTCATTTTGGAGTACAATATAATGTACGTACAAAAATAAATCTCTCAAAAGAATGAAAGGAACATTGTGATAATGATCCTCCAAAAGGGGGAAAAAAACTCATATCTTGAGGTCAAATAAACTCTTTGTTGATGCATTGTTCCGTGAGGTGTTGTCCAATCATGTAAATTCTTTTTGAAATTTGCCATTGGAATATTTCTTTGTGTTGGTCCTTTAAATTCCTAACTTAGGTTCATAGATTCGTCCAAATTGAAAAAGAGCCAAACAATGGTCTGAGGAGCATGTTTTGACGACCTACTTTGTAGCATTGAAAACAAATTGCTAATTTTATCAATGAAGATAATAAATTACATATTTCGCTTCATTTGGGAGTACACTATAATGTACAAGAAGCCAGCTTTCAAAAGAATGAAAAAAAACGTTGTCAAAATAACCCTAAAAATTATAGGTCCACAATGTTGCAATTACTATCACTTACCAAGTGATTTTTCATCCAAAGTTCAGTCGTCCATGACAATATTTCATCACAAGTTGCTGACACGAGAAGGTAGGGTTTTGGCCAATGGATGAACTCATCCATCATACTCATCCCTCGTCCATGACAGTATTTGTTCACTTATTCATAAAGAAATGTCATCCGAAAAGTTGCCATAGTGACATTAAATACCATATGACACTAAATGCCATATATTAGTGTAGTCCATGGTGGTTAGTGACACATGATCCACTGGATTTGGAAAAAAAAGGTTTTGGGTTTGCACCCGACCACCGTATCAATGATTTATGTGGAGGGTTTTGCGATGCATGTACCCAAAGGCACCCAAAGGATGGCCGAATAAACGTAATGGCCACAATAGAGAATGAAGGAGTGGTCCAAGACGACCCTAAACTACCGGATGATGGTGGAGAGATACCCAAATCTCAAGGAAGAGGTTGGCGGTTCGATTCCCAGCTGTGAAATCTCCTCTCTACTTGACGGAAAACTTGCCAGGTGGTCAACTGCCTCATGTGCTTTGGCGCTGGCCTATCGACCTTCTGTTTCAAATAAAAATAAAAATGAAGGAGTGCAGTTCAATTCGGTCTCCAGATTTCACAAGAAAGGAGAGCCAATTATGTTCATAATGCTAACAAATACGTTTTTAACCAAGATGGTGTAACCGCACTAGGCGTGTGCCTCAAATGGGGAACTTGTTCTCCTAGTCCCCTAGGGAGTAAGGCCCACTTCACACACGAGACTGAGAGCCTGTGACCATTACACTCCAAGCACTCTCATTGGTGGAAAAGGCGGAGCCGGTCCAAGTTCGCTTCACACTATGCTTGAGGGACCAACGGAGTATGCGAATGCAAGATGGATGTAAAGTCTACATGGATTCCTACATGGCATTGAATGGATCATGTTTCATGGTCACTTGGACTATTTTCAAAAACCGGGAGACCATGGCACTCCGAATGCTCATAACCGTTGGTATATTCTATTTTGTCATGCGTGAGGACCCGCATGAATAGAAATTCATTGAAACAACATTTGGTTGAGGGGCTTGGTCACATATGACTTCACACTACACTTGAGGGCCCGTGACCACACTCCATGATTTTGGAGGTGTGTTGGGACGGCCTTTGGACACTTTCTTTTGGGCTCTCACAATTTCATGGTCACGGCGCTTGGCTCGTGTGTGAAGTGGCCCTACTTAGTAATCACCAGAATGTGAGGATTCAGGTCACATATTCGTTGAACATGTGGGGGAAGTTGGGAAGCATGGCAAATATAGTAACACTCCTATTCATATTTGTTAGCATTGAATTTGATGGAGGAATGGAGGGAAATCCCTGCCTCCATGTTACACGTTCAATGATTTTACCCATGAATTGTTAGAGAATGACAAAATATGTTGTGTGCAAATGATCACCAAGTGGGCCTTGAAACAAATGAACACCAACCGGTGGTTTTTTGTATGTTGCATGGAAATGGCAATGGTTGACTATTATGTAAGTGGTGCATTGTGAGGAACAACTACACACTAAATATTGTATTTAGTGTCACTTACTACTTGGAGTTACACAATGTTGTATCTTTTTCACTATTGATGTAAATTTTAACCTAGTAAAGATGTTGATGTTGTATAATGTCCAAACAACCAATTTGACCTTTATTGGCAGAAAAATTAGATATACAGTGAATAGTTGTAGCATTGTGTAATTCCACATGGTAAGTGATACTGAATACAATATTCACTGCAACCTACAAGTACAGTACACTAAATAGTATATTTAGTGTTGGATTACATTTGGAGTTACTCACTCCTATATCTTTTTACTATTAATGTATTTTTCTACCAACGAAGGTCGAATTGGGTTGTTGGACATTATAGAACATTAACATCTTTACATGGTAAAAAATTACATTAATAGTAAAAAGATATAGGAGTGAGTAACTCCGAATGTAATCCAACACTAAATATACTATTTAGTGTAGTGAATGCCGCAATTTGCAAATGTGAACACTGCTCGGGGAGAACTGGCGGTTAGTTACAGATGAACCGGTTGACTTCGAGAAATAACCGGTTGAAGTTGGAGACTTCAGGAGAATGACCGATCATTCTAGAGGAATCTATAGAATATGCCTCAAATGAATAAAGCAGAACCGGAAGATGCCAATATGTAACCGGCTGGATTTAGAATGACTAGGATCTTGACCGACTACATATGCCCAAAAGCTTCCCGGCCACTGAATGTGAATTCCAAGGACTGACATTTACATGCATGCAGGGTAATCTATTGCCAGAATTACAGGCGGATTTTTTTTTTTGCCGAGGCAATGCATGATTGGAGTAAATAACAGTCACATTTCTACATTAAAAAAAATAAAAAATAAACATGGCTGCCCTCAAATCGACAAGAGTTAATTTTAAAATCACCTTTTCAGAGAAGCAAATTGACGCAAAAATAATGACAGAGTAGCTTGTGGTGGTCAATAGCACACACGACCAGAAGAACACAAAAAGCGACGCGGCAGAAGGGCCTACCATGAAACTTTAACTGCAACAAGCAAGTCGGCCATTTTTGTGTTAGAAATGTGTCGATATTCATGTCGTACAGGTACAACGATCCTAGTACATACCTAGTTTATACCTAGTTTCATCCTCGCACCAAGAGTAGACAGACCTACTTCCGTTAACTGAAGCAATTTCGCATAAGTGTAATACAAGTGTGATATTGGGGTGATTTTTTCATAGGTCTGGAAATTGATAATACAAGGTTTAATAAAAAAAAGTCACAATTTATTTTCTAAATTTTGGAATTAATGTAAATTTTCAAAGACAAGATTCTCTCCCAACTCATGTTCATAGCATAAGTTGACCTATTTCCGATCATTGGGAGACGAAAACTTGTGCAATTAGTGCCCTTTTCAAGGAACCCAAATCCGTGCCTTTTAACTTACTTTTTCCATCACGTTCGACGACGACAGCTACATGTATGGAACTTCACGGCTTGAAAAAAACTCTATGTACACGCTAACCTTTGTAATGCCACCCTCTATGATATCGCTCCCTCTCTCATGTCTCAAAACCTTCTGGAATGGATGTGCTCGGTTCAAATCTCCCTCTTTGTCGCCACATCTCCCTTTCGTATACCACGGATTTTGACACTAACATAATCCACCAAAGAATTCTAAACACACGCTCACACACATTGTCATGATCATTGTCATTATTGTCGTTATTACAATGTTGGCTTTGTGTTATTCAGTAATGTCACATCTTACACTAATTCTCTATGATCACGCATCCATGTTAACACTCTAGACCTCCTTAATATCACGTGCACTTTGATTGCCACAGGCGTGAAACTAGGGAGGTTAGAGTCTATTAAGATTCGGGGGGTTATCGGAAATGGGTCTGTCTACTCTAAATGTGTGTGTTTCTTGTATCCTATGAGAAGTGGGTGCAGAGCTAAAAGTGTCCATTTAAAGGCCCCCCTCAAGTTTTCTTAGCTTACAAAGCAAGGTCCATCTCAGCTGCACCTGTGATGACGCAGCTGGCCGCACCTACACACTGTGGCCACTACTCTACTGTAGTATACACTACCCTACTCTAGTATACACTACACTAGAGTGGTATTCTACAGACTCTATCTGCATACGACTCATACGTGGTGGCCTTTCTAGCGACGCAGGGCTGGCTCTCCTGGAGGATTCATCAAACATTGCAGGGCCTGCTGCGGATGAATCCACCCTTCTCCTCTTCCTCCCTTGTACATACACATACATACGTACTCCTCAATCCGGTGCTGCAGGATTCAAGCTCATCTCATCGTCATCCCATCCCATCCCATCTCCTAACTTATTAACTTAGCCTTTTGTGTGAGTATTCAGGAATCGGGCACCAATTTGGCAGCTGGAACTGGCAGGCATCATCGTCTGGAGGTTAGGTCAGTTCACCAGAGCTTACTGAGGATTGTGGCCTTGTGAATCCTCCTCCTCACTCGCTAACTCACTCATTGTAGTCTTGCACACTGGATGCCACAAGAAGCCTGAATGCCCATCTCATCTCATCGCTTGGCTTGTAGTGGCTTATCCCCACTTAGTTTGCAGTGGAATAATAAGTTTTGCAATTTTGGCATCATCATCCCAGGCTGCTGCTGGTGGCATCCTCTGTGGAGGTTAGGTCAGTCACCCTCTTAGCTCAGGATTGTCGAGTCGTGTGGCCTTGCGGATCCTCGTCACTCATTGTAAACTTGCAGAGTGCATGCCGCAAGGAAGCTCATCTTTTCTCTCTTCTTCTCTTCTGTTTCTTGTCTTGACCCTTTTTTGGCAGTGGAATAAGTTAACCAATTTGGCATCCTTGGTGACATCATATACCATGTTGGTGGAAGGAAGCATAGGAATTTGTTGGGGGGGTTGATTCCTTATCAGCAGTCTACAGTGCTCATCTCATCTCATCTCTTATCCTTTTATCTTTAGTTGAGAGACCAATGTGGCATCTGTGATCTGGCTTCTGGTAGGATCATCTGGGTTCTTCTTCTTGGTCATCATCTGGGTGCAAGCAAGGAAGGGTGGGAATTGCTGCCTTACTGAATCCTCCTCAGTCACGCAAGAAGGGCTCATATTGCATCTCTTTGAACCCTTTGAAATCGATTTGGCATCCCTGATCTGGGTGGTTGTGGCGAGGAGTGGATTTTAGGTCACCACCTTGGTGGAAGGAAGAAAAGAAGGGAGGGAGCGTTGGGATTATTGTTGGTTGGGTGGCACATTACATAGCCTTGTACATGAAAAGTGATTGATTGCACTTCAAAGTGCATGCAGGCTACAAGGCTCCATTTCCTTTCATTTCATCTCATCTCTTATCTTCTCTTTCCTTCCGTGTAGACACCAATTCTGACATTGCTAATTCATTCGGCTGGATTGGGTTTTAGGCCACCGTCTTGGTGGAAGGAAGGAAGGAAGGTAGGGAGCGTTGGGATTGTTGTTGATTGGGTGGTGTGTGCGTGGTCATAACATACATGCATGGCACATAGCCTTGTACATGCAAAGTGATTGATTGCACTTTAAAGTGATTGCACGCTACAAGGCTCCATATCATCGTATCTCATCTCTTATCTTCTCTTGCTTCCGTGTTGACACCAATTTTTACGTCGCTCATTCATTCGGCTGTAGTGGGATTTAGGTAACCATCTTGAGGAAGGAAGGGAGGAAGGAATCGTGGAAATTGTGTTGGGCTGGTGCGTGTTGCGGTGGTAGCCGATGAGCGGAGGGAATTGAAGGATCGGATGGCGATGGGCGGGCGGTAGAAATCGAGCAGGGGTAGCGTGGAGTTGGATACAGGACAAAGGTTGGAAATGGCAGGCAGATACATGCAGTTCTCTCCATCGGCAGGAGGCTCTCCACAACTGGGCATCCGTCCATCGAGTGCCGCTGCCGAGCATGACAAGTACGTTGCCAGCCATCACCATCCTCTCTGGTGGAGATGATAGAGTTTGAATTTTGTCAGGCTGGACTGTGGGTTGGAAAGGCAATGCCCTCAGTTCAGGCAAAACTGCATAGTTTTACAAATTGCAGAAAATGTAGTCAGTTGTTCACAAGGGTTATGGAATCTCTTGGAATTGAGATGAGAGGGGGAGTTTGGCAGCAAGATGGATCTGGACACAGACAAATGCTTTTCTTCCTGTCCTTTCGCATGCATAGTATGGAAGAGTTTGAATTGCCATAGGTTCTTACAATGTTCTCTTCCAATCTTACTTCCTAATGAACACGCAGAAATTTCTGGAGATGCATAAAACCAACAATACATTTATTAGGTCTGTCTGTCTGTCCCTTGTGGTGATCATAGTTGCGCAGGGAGCTTTTGGCGAGGCATCATGAAATAAGTAGTCTTTTGCATCCGAATTGTATGGGTTATGAACTGGAATTCCCTTTGATTTCCTTCGAACCTGTTGGCAAAATGGTTGAGCGTGAGTCAAAGTTGTTGCAAAAACCTCAAGGGTCAATGTGAAAAACGCCATTTCAGAGCAGTCAAGCCAATTTTCAGTACATGTCAAACTGCATGTAGAAGCATTCTAAAAGATGACCACTCTCCACTTGGTAACAGTAACTTGAGGTTTGGAACACAAGAGTATGTGACTGTTATATGGAGTGGCTGAAAGGAGATGAGTGAATGAAGAAGTTGTTCTCTTGTTTTATGCAGGTACCTTTCTGAGTTGCTTGCGGAAAGACAAAATTTAGGACCTTTTATGCAAGTTCTTCCCAATTGTAGTCGCTTGTTGAACCAAGGTGAGTCCCCAGAAATATTTATATGGCCTTGTATTTGCTGAGCTGAATATAGTATTGGCATGGTAAATGTTGTTTCGACCTAATGTGCAGCTTCTGATACAGCCTAGCTAGCATAGCTTGTTCAGAAGTGGCGGAATCGACTTGGAATGTAGACAGTGGTATTGCAGAGCATAGTGTGAGAAATCTATTTCTGTGGTGTCGAATATTTAATAAGCATCTGCCATCTGGAAAATTGGTAGCTCGATTGTGATCCTTGTGTTTAGCTAATGTTAGATGTTCTGTTGTTGGCAGAAATAGTGCGAGTGACAGCCCTCATTGGAAATTCAGCTTTTCTGGATCAAGATGGGTTAGAGCATGGGAGCCCACTTTCATCGGGCACACTGATGAATAATGGTGGGTCTGGGGATTTGAACGGCTGGGGCGATGTAAGCTACTTATCTCTCTTATTATGGAACAGATTTGTCACTTATTGCCTCACAATAATATTTCTATCCTAACTCACTTAAAAATAAATGTTGTGCTGCAGAGGCTTGGACTACCTCAATTAGGCTGGCATGGGACCCCTGGCACACCTGCAGGTCCGATAGTGAAGAAAACTCAGCGTATCGAAGTTCCTGTTGATAAGTACCCTAATGTATGGATGAGATCTAAACTTTCCGTGCAAAGCTAGTTGACAAGATGTTGATCACCTTGGGACAGTAATCTGCAGTTCAGGCTTCACATCTGGAAACAAGTTATTACTGCTAAATTCTTTATTAGATCATAGGGAGCTTTTGAATTTAGTTTCTAAAATATAAAGTTTTAATCAATTAATAAATTTAATCTAATTTGGACAATAAAGTCAACCGCACAGAAACTGGGGGAATTCAGGGAATTTAAGGTGGATTTGTCCACTTTGAGTGTAACCGGAAAGTGTTGGAGGGCTCCTTGGAGTTTTAGGTGCTGACATGCTTCGCCTCCATATGACTAAGAATCTTCACATTTTCTTTGCCACCTATATTGCACATGTCTTATCTAGGTGTACTCCCCAAATAAAAGTGACCTCAAGAAATGAACTCAAAACTTTTGTAGCCTCCCAATAGAAGCAAATGAAGTTTCATACATTTTTAGGTCAGTGACATGGGTGTGAAGTGGCAAATACAGGACATTCCTTCAAAAGTGAGGATTGTGTCTCCGCTTTTTGCGACTTTGTGGTTAACTCTAATGTGGTCAAATTGATGTATTTGGAGATCATTTCAGTACTTACTGAGGCTTTCCATTTTTCTTGCATCGCCTGGATGTGCATGGTGTGCCTCAAGCTTTTGTTGTAGGTTTTCTTTTTACATCAGTTCTTTTTGTGTCCTAACCATACTGATAAAGTATCTGGTTTGGCAGTTTAACTTTGTAGGAAGAATTTTGGGACCTCGAGGAAATTCACTGAAGAGGGTGGAGGCGACAACTGGGTGTCGAGTGTTAATTCGAGGTCGTGGCTCAATCAAGGATACTGCTAAGGTCAGATAGCTACATTGATGAGTCACACTATGGTTCACACCATCCAGCTTAGGAGTTGTACTCTAGTCCTGATTGTTTGTGTGGTTTAGAGAGGAACCTCTTGTAGGTAAGGTTCTGTAACATTCTGGGGCTATACAATGACCCGTAAGTTGGAGGACTATTAGAGTTATCCTTTAAGTCAAAGGGACTTTTTGTCAGGAGTTGGTCCCCTATTATTTGCCATTGGTTGTTTTGCATACAAAATGAATAATATCCTTCCATTTGTGGTGCATGCTTGGAGGTAATGTCTGAAGTTGAATGAAGAGCAACTTATTTTGGTTCATTGAGGACCAAACTTATTTTAGCACGTCTTGAGATGCCAAAATAAGTTTGACCCTCTATGAAGCGATATAGAATGTTCTTTGTTTGAACCTCCACATGAACTCCAAGCATGCACCGAAGAACTTACTGGACATGGAAAGTGTATATCATTTATCATGACTACAACTCCTGTTGAGTTAAAGGATTAATAAAATGTGCCACTATGAGGACAAGCCTTTGCATTTTGGTGGACTGGAATTGAACTGTAGGTTATGGTGAGATAATGGTGGCATGTGTCGAGATAAATGGTAGCTTGTGATGAGATAAATGATACTTAGTACTTGCAAATATCAAAGTCCCTAGTTACATGCCTGTGTGAATGCTGGTGTATTGGCGTGTTCAGAATTTTTGTGAGGACTTGTAAATGATTCTCTCTTAACTGTCTGCAGGAGGATAAAATGAGAGACAAGCCTGGTTTTGAACATCTCAATGAGCCGTTACATGTGTTGGTCGAAGCTGAGCTTCCTGCTAACATCATCGACTCACAACTAATACATGCACGAGAGATACTCCAAGAGTTGCTCAAACCTGTGGTCAGTCCAAGCCACATATCCCAAAAGAATATAAGTGGTTGGTTAATAATATTGCAATTAGCTGCTCAGACATGGATGGGACATCTATTATCATCTAGATAAATAGACACAATGGGATTTTTGTTGGGAGTTTGCCCCCCTTTGATTTTTCATTGGTTTTTTTGCATACAAAATCAATTATTTCTTTCCACTTGTGGTGCATGCTTAAGGGTAGAGTTTGGATTTGAATGAGAAGCAACCTATATTGGTTCAAAATTCATTTTAGCACCTCTTGGCATGCCATAATGAGTTTTACCCTTAATGAACCAATATAGAATGCTCTTCATTTAAACCTCCACTCTACCTCCAACCATGCACTGCAAACTTACCAAACATGGAAGGTATGCTATGCAAAATGACTAATATCCGACCAAAAGTCATATCGAGTTAGAGGCTAACTCTAATCTGTATCAATAAAGAGTTCAGAAGGCGGTTGGGTCCAAGTATGTTCTTAGGATATTGAAAAAAAGGTCTTACAATATAGGGCTTGTGTATATTCCTACAGGATGAGACATTTGATCTTGTGAAGAAGGCTCAGCTTCGGGAGCTAGCAATTTTAAATGGCACTCTAAGGGAGGATAGTCCTGCCTTCTTAAGTGGCACTGCATCTCCTTTCAATAACCCAGGCATGAAGCGTGCAAAAACACGGCGTTAGTTGGGTTATCTTTGGAGTTTTTCTACTCATTCATTTCTCAGCTCTTACGCCAAGAAACAGATGGAACCTTTGACAGGAGCATCTGTTAACTCCATCAAAGGAATCATCAACATTTGAGACCTTGGTGGGTGAGTCAACAACGCTGGAATGAAGGTTGCCAAAAGTTGGCAATAGCTGTTTATTAAGAAGGTGCAGTCTATCACTACTGATGACCTTATCGGAGGGCTGAATGCATTATTCTCATCTCCTGCTTTTTATGAGAGTTCTGCTTACGTATGAGATAGTTAGTGAGTGAGATGTAGTCTAGACTGTAGACAGAGTGACTTAGTACAGAGCCTTCCTGTGGCTCAGTTTTCTTATACGGATTTGTTTTTAGGGCTTGTGCAGTGTCTGGGCATGGCCACCTGAGTAAATGAGGAATTTGAATGGAGGAATTAGGAATGAGTACTGACCAGACTATTTAGATATGTGGTCTTGAGATCTTCTTTCTTTGATATTAAACTCACTTGAGTTGTCCACTTTGATGTAGTGAACTATGATAACTGTGTGACACCTGCAAGGTTCTTACTGATTCGAACAAAGTTCAAGCTTACTTTATTCTTACATTTTCATTGATTTGAGATTAGCATTTTATTTTTTCCTATTTCCACCTCTTTGGGTATGAGGTGGTCTGTCAAGTCCAAGTCAAAGTTTATATAGGATAGCCTTAGTGGTAAGTAATAAATAAATGCACCCTTGGACATATAGATATTTAGTGCTTTGTAGAAGTGTATGTGGAAGTTCATATTTAACCTAGAGACAAGGGGTCTTTGGTAGGTGATTAGTGATTGCTGAGAGCATTTAACACAGAATTCTGTAGTGTTCTTTTACAATACGACTAATGAGCTGTTAGCATTCTGCATCTCTGATTTGCTGCGTGGAGTAGTAATTAAAGTTTGATCAAGGGAAGCAGATGATGTCTCTTCTGACCCCCTGCCACTGACTTACCTATCCTGACAAACTTGACGTCTCCACTCAAAGGTACTTGTTGCTAACATCTTTCTAATACCAACCTCTGTTAACTGACATGGACCTGTGCTTAGAAAACTGTAGATGAAAGGTGAGAATTACATATGCTTTCTTCATCTTGGCCTTACTTTTGTGAGGGAGCTGGTGTAAAGATCAACCCATATATTATGAGTGTTATAGCTCATCAGTGTTAAAACAGTAAGTTGAGCACAGTACATGTCGTTGGTCATTGAATATCGGCAAGCTTCTCCTGAAGAATCATCTATAATAAGTGTGATTCTGTTGTCTCTCACTTCATCTGAAAGTGAGGATTTTAATGTTCTGGGTTCTGTGAGCGAGGAATAGGTGACTTGATAGTTTGAAGCAATTCATTCCACAAAATATTGACCAAAGCTTTATGAATTGTGCAGGTAATTGCTCAGGTACAAGATGTTTGCAGGAGGCAATCTCCTGTGAATTCTGGAATGATGTGCATCTACGAATTCATGATGTTGCAGACCAAGTACAGACTCGTAGGCCAGAAGTTCAGTTATGAGCATAGAATCAGTTAATCTTATCTGATTTAGTTGCCTTGTGCTTTAGGATGACATGTTTCTATCTGGCTTGTAGCTTGGGAAGCGGGATACTCATGTTTTTTCACTCGAATCTTGGCACTGTCCTACCTCCTGTTTCAAAAAGCTCTCTAATCTTATATTTCTCTCCAAATATCTTATGTTATCTTATAGTTCAGGTCCTGCTTGTAGACATCCAGGAGACATTATCAGGATCATTGATATATGATATTGGCAGGATGTTATATGGAACAGATCCTTACAAAATAAAAGTATGTGCACTTAAAAACTCTACTCAGTTGCTTGTTATTGGTTGATGACATCTTGCTTTACTTTTGTGTGTGTTACCACTGTACTAGAAAAAGTACAGGTAAAAATACAAACACTTAACAGTAAGTAATCCTCATCTCCAATGGTATTTTCCTCAAAGCAAGCTTGAAGACTGGCATTGTGAAGAAGGCATCATTTGCAGGTGTCAATTGTGGCTGACAATCCTCTAAGGTACATGTGCCTATGGGATCAAGAAGCTGAAGAAAAGTTATTTTGCCAGCAATTCAGAATGAGGACGAATGCCAGTGAGAAATTTGCGATTGGAGTTTGTGTTCTAGGATCTCCAGTCATTGCACAAATTGTACGATTCATATAGTGGTTGTGTAGGGACCACTTTGAGTTTCTCATGTGCTTAGAATGGCACCTTTGTGTGTTGATTTATGTGTTAGACAGCATGTCTACCACATTCAAACAAGCATGTCTTGTGCCTTTGAGACACCTATTGGATATATTGAAATGAAATTGGTTTTGAAAGTCTGGGAAGCCAAGAGGCTTATGGAACTAAAAGCACATCAAGATGGTGTCAAATTGGCTAATTACCTAGAGTGGTAGAGTGCAGTAGCCTGTGACAATGAAAGGAGCTGGACCACTTTAAGACCACTTTAAGACACGTACGTTATTTGCAGTGTTGTATTTTGCGGGAATTTGAACATATGAATGATATTCTTAGCTTTCTTTCTACCTGTAATACATTTGGTCACTGTTGTCACATATGATTACATTTTTGCTGGTTTTGTGGTGACATGTTGTGCTAAATATGGGTTCAAGTTCGTGCATAAAGTTAAATTGTTTCAATGTTCAATGGAATGATTATAAAATTGTAAGTTTAGTTCGTTTCCAACAATGTTGAAATCTGGAGGAGGGGCCTTAGACTCATATAGTGACTCACAAAACTACGTCAGAGAATTGAAGTATTTCAGTTCAAGAGCCATAGCTTGACAATGAGGCAATCAAAATTAACCTTCTAATTACAAAAGTTGTAGTATGTGATGTAGATTGTCATTCCAAAAACTTTGAATAAAAAAGCCTTCGCATGTATGCTTTGGAAGTCAATGGATTTTACATTTTCCTAGCCAAAAGACTCGGTTATGGTCTTGTCTGTGCATATGGATCCAACGATTGTAAGCACTTTCTTTTTCAAATGACTACTATTCTAACATACATTGGTATGTTCTTGTATACCATCTAGTACCCTTCACCCTCAACGTTGTAAGAGTTGACATACAAACACTCCATAATTATTGAAAATGATAATAGGGATAATGATCCCCTCCCACGCCCCTCCCCCCAATAGACTTTAGGCGTACTCACCACAAGGGTAGACACATGTTTTCGTGGATCATGTATCCAATTTGTGAGTACGATCCATACTTCCAATAGCCATGTGATGCAAGTAAACTAGGTTTGTCTCCTCATCCAAAAAGCTTATGTAGATATGAGGATTTTGACACTTGGTACTAGTCCTTTTGCCACTCAAGAATATTGTAGAATTGCTAAGAGTACAACGATTGAGAGTTGCAAGAGATGGTGCAAGGGGGTCTATACATTTTTTGAGAGTCACTATTTGCATAACCCTACCGAAGCTGACATTATCAAACATATGACAATTAACCAAGAAGGGGATTTCCATGCATGTTTGGAAGTATAGATTGTATGCATTGGGTTCGGAAAAATTGTCCTATTGCCTACCAATGGTTGTATCAATGTAAAGATAGAAATTGAAGCATCAGACTAGAGGTGGTGTGCAATCAATCTTTCCACATATGGCATGTTTTCTTTGGTTTACATGGGGGGAACAATAACATCAATGTACTAAACCGTTTTCCCTTGGTGAGAAACATGTTGGAGGGTGATTCTCAAAATGTAGCTTTTTGGGCTTATGGTATTTACTATCCTCGCTACTATTTGCTTGCAGATAGGATATACCCAAACTGGAGTTGCTTTGTAAAGACAATTCCAGAGCCAGAAGATCAAAAGTCTTCCAACTTTGGCTTGCTCAAGAGGGGTGTAGAAAGTATAAAGAATGAGCCTTTGATGTTTTGCAATCGCATTGGGGAATTATCACCAACTCTCTAGAAATTGGCACACCAATGACATTGTAGATGTAATGATTATATGTATTATATTACACAATATGGTTATAGAGAATGAAAATGGAGAAAACCATCAGGAGCCTTGGGATGAGGGGCCCTCTGAAACCAAGTTGCGAAGAGGTTTTACGTGGGCCGATCTACAACAAGGCACTAATGAAATCAACAATAGTGACGAACACTTCTTTCTGACCTTTGATTTAGTGAAACACCTATGGACAATGAGAGGTCGCACCTACTACTAGGATTGCAATTTCAATGGATGCATGTCTCATTTGGTGCAAAAGAAAATCTCTCCTTTAAGTTTAAAATCTTGTCCTTTAAGGTTTGGATTTACAATAGTTTGGATTTTTGGCAATTAGGTTAAGTTTTAAGTTGGTTTTGATGGCTTTTGGCTTGGACAATGCCATACAATGCAAATGGCATTGTGAAAAATAATAGATTACCTTAATGTGATATTATGGGTGACTTGATATTACCCATAGTTGGCTAGCTTTGCTACTACAAAGGAATGGCTTCCTTGATGTATCCAAGTGGCTTGACAGCTTATTGTTGGCCTTTGGCATTCCCATTTGGTTTTTTTTCCCCAAGTTCATATTCTTTTTTCCAGGACCATATGGCTTATGTCCTTGTCCAGTTGTTGTTGTGTGTGTGTGTTTTAATTTTTGAATTTCAGTAATAGTATTAATAGTAATAATAATAATTTTTTAATGCAATCATATACCGGTACTCAATCTTCTAGCTCCATCTGGCCTGTATCCTAGTCATTTGGTTTTTTTGTCTACCAAGTTGGTATTAATTTCTCCTTGGTTGTATAGGAATTGTGGGTTTATATGCTTATGAGTGATGTCTTCATGGTTGTTATCCTCAAATTGCTTGCAATTGAGGTACTCAGGTGAGGAATGAAATAAAATGGCCAAGTTAACCTATGAGGTACCCCTGAGTGCTGCAATTCAAGCTCGGTTGAGCTGCAAAAATGAGAGCAACAACTCCAGAGTTCAGATTCTGAGACAGAAGAGGAAGAGCTACAAGATCGAGACCAACAATTGCAAACACCATATCAACAGGTCGAAATTCAAGAGCTTCAGCTTTAGAAGGGAAGAACATGAATTTTTGAGAGTATAGCTACAGAAACAAAGCCAAAAGGAACAAAAACAACAAACAAGAAAAAATGAACCAACATGCCCAAAAATGCACGAATAATTCAGGAGCATGGAAGAAAAATCCAAGAGCCTAGAAGGGCAGAAAAACATCAAGCATCTTAGGATGCTCACATCGCAATGTACAATGAGAAATCATAAGAAAAAACAGAAAAAACACTATGTATGAACTGCCCATTGGGACTGCAAGGTCGAATATAGGGCCTGATACAAATTCGGCAATGGGGAGGCCCTTGCCTAGGCATTATGCACCATATTTGCAAGCCTATGAACAAACCTAATAGCAGAAGAGGGAGAGAGATGCGAGGAATTGTTTAATCCATCCTAGAAATCCTAATGAGTTTGAGACTTGGGGGTGTGGTAACTAGTGGAATTGATCGGTTGGGGGCGGTAGGCTTGAATCTTTGAGAGTGCTTGCGGTGAAAATGAGCAATGCACGCCTTGGATGACACAAAGTGACGTGTCATAATACCACAAGTCCTGGGTCTCATTGTCGTCCTAGTCAGCTCGGTCATGAAGTTGAAGGAGCTTCTGCCGTCATCAGAGAGGGGTCTACAATGAGGGCATCCTCAAGGCTAAACAAAGCCAAGGATGCTTGTTGTGCTAGCATCTCTACCTTGCAAAATGTGGCCTTGGCAAAATTTGTGCTTGCGCATGCCTTCAATATAGCAGAGAGCTTCTTCTTGGTAGCGACCTTGGCCTTGTGCTTAACCACCTTGTTGCCCTATGGCCTCAACACCTGGGCATTGCACACAGTTGCGGACAAGGTCAAAGCTTCGGCTCCCTCAATAATGGCCTCACCTTCCACCTCATCCGCATCAGCTATAGGGGGTCCTGGTGCCTTCCATTTTTGCATGGTTGTTGCATTAGCAACAAAATGTCCGAGGATAACTATGGCGAATATAGGGTAGGAGCACAACAACGACCAACGATGATAATAGACGAAGGATTTCTTGCCTTTCTCCTTCAAGAACAACTCCAATTTCTTCTACATGATCTTGTCCTCAGTTGTCCCCAAGATGTTGAGTGCAACCACTGCATCGTAGCACCACAAAACGTCACCACATCCTTTTGAATGGATCCCCGCTTGGTCTCAGCTGCAAGCCGACCTGCAACCACCACCCTTTGATTTGTTGCGCTCTTAGTGCTTAGCAATAAATTTCCCAAACCCTTGAGATTTTTGTCCTGTCCTCTTGCGACTGTTGGTGGAAACAATCCATGAAGCTGCGACAAAGGTTAGCTCAATATCCAAGGAATTTCTGGCGGGCGTGAAATTTGCCAACAGTGCTACCCTTTTCACCTTGCCCAGGAATAGATGGCAAGGTTTACACCAACTGTGTTAGTCAGTGTCCATTGGGGAGACTTATGCCTACTCCTATGCAAGTGCTCTAACTTGTATTGCCCAACCATCCCACTTGGGTTATGAGGTGGCAAGCCTTTGAAAAACAATTGGGGGGCCAACAGCTTTCGTTTACAAGTATTGCCATCAGTCGAAACCATAACTTGAGAACTTTAGGATTTCATGACATTGTACAGCAAGGTTTGCTTTCTATGTGGCCAGAGAACAGGTGATAAGTGATGCTTGAATCTCAAGCACGTATTCTTGACACACTAAAATTTTAGTCTGAATCTCCTGTAATGTGATCACCTTCAGGGATATCGCTTTGAAAGGTGAGCAGTCCATGCTAATGGTTGACCAAGCATTGTAGCTCTACAATGTCGAACACAGGAGAAACTATGAATAGAAATGAGAGCTTTCCAGCTACATTGAAAATTATAGTGTTTATGATCTTATTCCAAGTGTCATGCCGTTGTCACATTTCTTCCATAAAATTATAAAACTTGATCCAACCACTCAGGACCTGAGTACTTGGATCAAATGGTCCCAACCACCAAATTATATGCAACCTTCCTGCTCAAAATAATTTTTTCACAAGCATTTCAGGTCATCAACAGGCAAAATTCCAACCAGAACTTTGGGGTGTCCACAGATTGCCATTTGATTAAAAGGATTACCCACATCACCTTGAAATGTTCCCAAAAGCTCTCCTCCAAGTAAAGAACATGGAATGCATGCATGCATGTGTCTGACAACACATCATTTGAGATTATCTACAAAATAAACTTGTGAGTCCAAGTTTTAAGCAACACCAAAGGGCCATAGTGCTGAATTTGGTGTCCACACCAAAAGAGTTCATAGCCCATAATAGTTGCCAGTTGAATTTGAATACTTGTGAAACAAAGGAAATGATTGAAGCATTGCTTTATTTTGGAAATACACTTACAACCTCATTATGCTGCACCAAAATGCACAAACAGGCTGTCCAAGGCTGTAAAAATTGAGCCTCATTGATGAGATGCTTACTCTACTTTCTCAAACACCTGTGGGATGCTTGTGTCTTGATTGGCAGGATCCAACCATTCTGGGTAAGGAAGCCCTTTAGATTTCAGGAAATCGACGTTGAATATCTTACTTTGATACCTTGTACCAAGGTCACAAAGGATGGTCACAATTGTGTGGCCCGGACCCATTTCTTTAGCTAATTTGATTGCTCCTGCACAAGGTGGCAGGAGAGACCAGGAATTTGATTAGTGACTGGCCTTACTGTTATGTCTGCAGACCTCAAAATGTTCAGTTTCTTCCCACTTCAGTTCAAGCCTACTTGACCTGATGGTGTATATGTTTCAGGACTGTCATACAACTACACTACATTATCCTACTGGTGTGGGCCACACTAATTCTCTAGAAACCCATTGATTTTCAACCCATGCCAAACCTCTAGTTTAAAATTAGAGTCGGCTACATTGATTTTATTTCCAGAGGGTGTTTGCATTGTTTTTGTGGGAGTTTGATGTGCATGACTATTTTTTTTTTAATGTTAATATCATTTTATGCTACCTAAGTCTCCAAGAAGCCTTAGGGAAAGTCCTGGTGTCTTTGGCCCAAGTTATTTCTATCTTGACTAGACAATTAGAGTGGCCCACTCAATTATTTCCACAATAATTTTCTACCCACACTAATAGGACATTTTACTACACCGATTATCCCATTTAGTGTGTGTGGTACTAATTCCCTAAACATGCACTATTTTGTCAGATCTCAAAATTAGTGAGGGCTGAAGTTTTCGCTAAGTGATACTAAATTCATGAATACATGCTCATTTACCATACATTTCAAGATAATTAGTACGTGCTCTAAGGTATTTGTAGAGTCCATAATTTGTTTTGGTGAGCTTGAAGAGGCTTCTTCTTTTCAGTCAACGCCACTCAATCCTGAGGCATCTCCTAACACTAAGAAACTGAAAAGAGCTTGCAATGAGAGTTTCCGGCACTTTGACACTTTGGGCTCCCGAAACCATAGATTTTCTGGTGGCAGTAATTTCATAGCGTAAAGAAATTTAGTATCACCTTCACTAATTTCCCACGCGCACTATTAGCCCACCCTCACTAAATGGGATAATCAGTGGTGTCAGTTGCTTAAGATGATGCCCACATGGCAATATTAAATTGACAACATTCAGGGGCCAAGTGCCTGGTTACAAAGTATGCATAATCAAATGACATACGAGTTGATGAGTGTGTAGGGTGCAAGCAAGAACTGTTAAGGTGGGGGTAAAATAACTTACCGCCAATGTTAATGGCTGTTGAACCACCCATGCAAAAGCCTTCTTGCTTCAACAAATCATAAATCAATGGCAGACCCTCTTCATCTGTGACCTGCACCATAAAGGCTGTCTTGTGTTGGAAGAAGATAATATAAAGAATCGAGACATTTAGAGGTATCCATGAAGTCCCTCAAACACTCAAATTTCTTAAATTAACTTTTTGTGAACAGGATTTAGTAAAAGATGGAAGTGGTATAGCACACCTGGCACCAGTAATCAATGCAACCACCTTCTCTGTCTGGAACTGCCCAATCTGCCAAATTGGCAGTTACACGGCCTTGGCCAATGCCCTCAGAGATCTGAAGCATCATTCTTGAGTTACTTTGTGATCATATCATATTTGAGGGCAAAAAAAACAAATAATTTATCTACTAGTTTAATGAAAATGTTCAATGAGGACACGTGTTGGCCAGTACCGATGTCCCAGACGATTCAAGCACACCGTTGGCATAATAATTGTACATTGCTGCTCCCATTGGATCTGCCATTCCAATCCTTATCTTTGGGTTTTTTTCCTTCAAGTACTGCAAGTGCTCATGTTAGTTAGAGGGGGTCAAGAAAAGAAAACCACTTGCTCTCCCCTATGTCAAAAACCTATGGCTAAACTCATTTATGTTGCTAGAAACAAGTCGCCATCACTTCCATCTCAACCTGTTTAGGGTTCAGATTGGGTTAAAATTCTATTAGACACGTGCAATTCAATAAGTACGTGGACAATGAGCACATAAAGCCACAAACAAGTTGATGATAGCCTTGGAACGGCCAATGGAGGCCGACACCCTGGAGTATTTAGGTAGAAACTATTAAATCTACACATTCAAGGGCCCCAATCATGCACAGAAACGTGTACTTGAATTAGGTGCTTTCATTTGTAGCTAATTGTGTCAAAAGTGACCCTATCTAAAATTGGCTCATTCTTCAAGTGCACTTTGCAAATCAGTTGAGCATTGTTCAAATATTAAGCCTTGGTGCCCTTGGATGCAAATCCATACTTAGTATAATGATCATCAATGTCACACATGCGTATATTTCATTTCTACTTGATACAAGATAATCCACTAAAAAAAGTACCAAACCCTCAAATATTCCAAAAAATGATTTTAAGACTTGGTGAGTGTTGTAAAAATTGTGTATATAGGTAGCACATTGAGCCCCTTGGTCCTTTAAGGGTTGAAGTGATGGATAACTTTGGAATATGACGCTAGGCTACACTGGCAATGGGACAATATACCTTGCCAACGCCACTGACAGTGCCGCCAGTACCAATTGCACAGATAAATCCATCAACTTTACCTTCAGTCTGCTTCCATATTTCAGGGCCTGCATCAGATCCTGTGTGTTTTAATAAAGAATCTCATAAGGTGATAGTATCACAACTATGGGCAGTCGTTATCTAACCAGAATTTAGGATGCACTCAGGAACAGACACCAATGGGAATACAACACAGGGCCTCACAAATAAATACTGAAGCTTGAGTGAACCTTGTACCTGTAGTTTCGTAGTGTGCTTGACGATTTGCAACATTATCAAACTGGTGCAACCATTTTATTTTAGAAGAGTTAATTCTAAAGTAAACAAGGCAAGGCTGACTTAACTCCACAGTGAGCGAAGTGAAATGCATAAATCCTCAATTCTTGATGCAAATAATATAAATAGGAAACAAAGCCACTAGCAATGAGCACTAAGATGTTTGTGGTTGACAGAGAATTGACTGTAGGACAAAAAGTGCAGCAATGCACCTGATTTCCCCATATTGCACCATTAGGATTTGACTGCAAAAAAGGCACGGGCATGTCAGTATCTTCCATGAGGATAAACATGTTCCAAAGCTGAGCAAAAATTTGATACTTGCATGAGACAATCACCACATTGAGCATGTCGATTCATGTGAGCTCTTAAAAACGCCTTCAACCATGTGGTTCTTACTTTTGCAATTGTTTCTGCAAGCCGTCCAGAATATTTCACATAATTATTCGGATTCTTGTACGGGACGGCTGGCACCTGTATTTGCAATCAACCCAACATATTAAGGGAAAATTTTTAATAAGTTGGGACTATACATCTTCTTGTTCAGTGTCACACTCTAACAACAAATTCAGAGAGAAGAATGAGGTACCCTGACACTAACCTCTGAATCAATGAGAAAGCACTCACTTTTCAAAGCCACAACAGAATTTTTGCCCCAAAATTGGGGGTCTCCATCCTGACAATATTACAGAACTAGGAATGAAAGGTTACCTCCACAAGTGTTGCACCTGCAAGGCGGAGCATGTCCTTTTTCTCCTGCAATGGTGTGAGCCCATTTGACGTTCTACTATCATTAGTACATTGCAAGCATTTCTTTTGTACAATACTGAAGGCAATACCAGAGGCTGATGATCAGGATATGTGTGAAAAGAGCATCTACATATGATGAACGATGGAATAAAACCCTCAATAATACACCTTGGAAAACAATGACCCAGCTCAATGTAAGAGAAACCTTGACTAAAACCAACCACCATGGACAAGAAAAAGAGGGGAGAAAAATTAAGTTCTGTTCAACCTGGCTTTGGGTTTGTGGAATGACTATGACAGTCTTGTAACCTTTGGCATTGGCAACCAAAGCCAAGCCAATTCCTGTGTTTCCTGCAGTACCTTCTACAATTACACCACCTGGTCTCAACAGCCCCTTCTCTTCAGCATCCTATGACATTCATTCCCAGTACTTTGCCATCAGCTTATGAATTCAATGTTGAAACACACACATCTGGTACCAAAATAGCCCACAATCACAGACAATAAAACATGGTGATTCATCCAATAAGTTACTGAAATATGTGGTTCTGCACTCGGAACATAAATAGCTTGTTCTGTCAAGGCTCATCAGGGGTGACTTGTGGAGTTACAAACACTCTTTGAAGTTAAAAAACTCCAACATCTCAAGTGTTCTGCACCTTGATGATATAGAGAGCGGCACGATCTTTCACCGATCCTCCCGGGTTCAGAAATTCTGCCTTCCCGTATATCTCACATCCAGTGGCTTCTGAAGCCGCATTGAGACGAATCAGCGGTGTGTTCCCAATCTGTAAGATAAACAAACAAAATCCCTTGTAAAAGTCAGTGTTCAAACATCAACACATACATATAAAAGCTAAACCAGTATATTATGAAATAAAAACCGAGAGAGATAGTTAAAAATCCCAATCTTTCAGAGTCACATACTGAATACAAAGCAATCAAAAGGAAGCAATCCGATTTAGAAAACATCAAATCACACATGCGGCAATAGCCAAAGGGTGGCCCGGGCCCACCCACCACAATCTATCTGCAAGAAGGAAGCCATCTCCATATGAGATAACAAACTAATAAAGATGCATAAGCCAAGACATTATCACCCCACAGGTCTCGCAATGCTTCACGCAGGGAGTGATCAAGAAATTTACGAATTGGGCAACCCAAAACCCGCCATACGGTACTTAGGCATTACAACTATGAAGAGTGATTCGTTAATCCAAAGCTTTCAGAGTTACACACCCAAAACTAAGCAATCAAAATGGAGCAATCCAAATTAGACAACATCAATTCACACATGTGGCAATAGCCACAGGGTGACCAGGGGCCATCCACAACAACCTATCTGCGAGGAGAGAACAATCCATCTCCATGTGAGATAACAAACAAAGAAGAAGCACGAGACAAGACATCATCGCCTCACAGGTCTCACAATGCTTCAAGGAGGGATTGATCAAGATGTGCAAACCCAAAACCCCCACACGGTACTAAGGCGTTACTAACTTTGAAGAATGATTCGTTTGCATCTTACATAAATCCAGAAATCCGTAAAAGATCCATAAAAGACGTCATTAACCAACTCCTCGCGGCACATACTTAACCTACCGAATCAACAAAACCTCGGCGAACACCCAGATCGCCGACCATAGCTGAAGCCCTCGCCTCCATGTGCACTTTGGCACCTTGAATCCTTCCTTTTCCAACTAGGAGTCGACTACTCCGAGAACAGAAGGAGTGCAGAGAGCCAAGCAATGCTGGTGATTTCGTAACCGGTAGGAAGCATGTGCGGGTCACACTCATCCTCTTTCCTTACAGTCACACCCAAAAACCCCTTCAACTCTTACTTAGCTGAATTGGGTAGTCTGAATCAAGCTAACGTGTGTTTTTTATGTTTTAGGTTTTGAGTTGGTAAACTCTTCCCAATAACGACCCCTACTTGAAGATTGTACTTGCGTTGAATCCGGGCATAGATTCCCCCGGAGTCTGGAGTCAGCAGGTTTGTGGGGCCCTTCCTTGCTTCCTTCCAAGCTGCGAGTCTGCGGGGTCGGTCTGCGTTGAACTCGAAGCTTTTGAGGGGATTCGGAAGATGTTGGAACTTGGTCCGAGATGACCCTAAACTACCGGATGATGGTGGAGGGATACCCAAATCTCAAGGAAGAGGTTGGCGGTTCGAATCCCGGCTGTGAAATCTCCTCTCTACCTGACGGAAAACTTGCCAGGTGGTCAACTGCCTCCTGTGCTTTGGCGTTGGCCTGTCGGCCTTCTGTCTCAAAAAAAAAAAAAAAAAAAAAAGATGTTGGAACAATATGTAAGTATGATGTCTGAAAATTCGTTGTTGTTACAAATCATACTCCCTAAACTATGGTAAAACTTTGTGGCTTCTTTCACCAACTTACCTACTTCGCAAAATTTAGAGTCTTACCGAATTCACCAATTGACCTAAATATTCCCACTGCTCAATGAATGAGGGGCTTTCGCTTAAGAAATACTCACTTGAGTTAACCAAAGCCAACTATAGCCCAGATTTTGCAAAAACTCTATTTTAGTGATCTAAATCACTGATGTTGAACGTCGTAATTCTTTTTTCCTACTGGGGTAATTCCATTTCATGGAGAGAATATGAAAGCAACTACTCAGTTTGGATTTGCAAGAGACAACAAGGGTTATTTCATTTTCCTTCTTGGTAGGTTATGGATAAGAGAGTTTGCTTGATATCACACCTACCTAGCATCTCATGAATTTGCACATAGTTCGTGGGGGATGGATTACTTAAAGTAATTACTGGTGGCCTGAAATGCATATAAGACCATGGTGGATATAGCCCTTGGAGGACGGATATGTTTGAAGAGAGGTGATCAAATAAGTTAGAGAGGCCCACAAGGCTTGAACTTAGTCTTTACTCCAAAACAAATTTGTGAAAACTTTTACACAGATCATATGATGTTTGCATTCAGTCTTTCATTGTTCAACCCCCTGGAGTTCAAATAACCAAGGACAAGGGAATTTGTGGCGTCTTGTACAAATAATAAAATGGTTGGAGTTACAACTTACATTGATAAGTTGCACCAAATCAGACTTCTCCATTGTTTCTGGAAATATTAGGTAACACCTACATATGCACTTCAATGCACTTTGATATAGTCTCCAATTTCATATCTTACCCTCGCTCTTGAGCTATTGTATGTAACTGATGACAGGGTGCACAGTAGCTCAATTTGTGTGCAAATTGTAACTGCCACAAGCACCTTTGTCAGTGAACAATAACCAACATGATCTACCATTCGCAATCCCAGCCCGTTCAGGGCAATGTCTACAAAGTATGCTTGGACATTTATTAAAGACTACAGAAATGTCGATGGCCTAACTTGAAACATCTTGATAAACAAAAATATAGTCTAAAAGTCCTCAAACCCATCTTCATCCCCATCCTCGTCTGCCTGCTGTATCTGGTTCCTGATGTACTCCACCTGCGCGTGAGACAGTCTTATCTATTACTACTTCTCTGTGCAAAATTCGAGTGTAGCCCTCCATTAGCTGTCACATGATTAATTGAATGACACACAATCCAGAACACAAAATTCAATTCAGAATGAATCTGCTCTTGAGAAATAGAATAGACAGTAGGTTAAGTTGACAGGGAATTCTTGCATACGAGCTTACCTCTCATCCATCCAGCATAAAAACTTGACACCTATAGGTTTGTAGCTGATTCATCTCAAATAACTTTGCACTAGACTAATTTGAGGTCTTTGAAGCTAATTCCGGTGTCAAATCAACTTTTAAAAAGACTGCATACTATCAGGACTTTTATGTTGGATGAATGAGATATGCTCATATGCAATAATTCTGTCTTGCCTTAGCTTAACACCATTCAGGGTGGCTGCAGAGATGTTAAGCAGATATCAAAACAGGTTGCTGGAGCTAAAAGAAGGTGTTGGTAAACTCTCTACTTGCCTGCTCATCAGAGAATCGCAGCTGCCTGGCAGCAAAAAGTAGACTCCTTTCTTTCACTTGTAAGAATGTGGTGACCATATTCCTACTCTTCAACCCTAGCTCTCCTACAATTGTCTTGGCCTCAATCACTTCGGCATCAAAACCATGGCCTCCAAATATTCTACATAAATCTCTGCCAGCTTCTTCCTGCATTAGCAATGCAATATTTAAATTTCAGGTGTGGATAAGAAGCACTCGAATCCTACTCTTCCACTTGTACGATCTAAGATTGTAGGATTATACCTCTGTGATGTCACCAAGTGCAGAAAGTGGTAGCTCCCCGATAAAGAGAGAGTCCTTCATGACCATACTGCTTGCATGTCCAAGAACAACTTGCAAACCATCTGCTGTCAAAGTTTGGAGTCCCTGCACAAATGAGATGACCACATTTCTCTTAGTTGACCTTGACCTCCTCTGAACCCTCCAAGACATAGATGCAAGGCAGATGCAGTAGATATTGACTTAGGATGTAGCACTACTAAGTATTCTCTACAAAGAAGTTTCTGACCTGCATTGCCCAGACACTAGGTCGATCACCTCTGTAACCACTCATCACCAGCTTTCCTGCCCATCCATCGTCTTTCCAATCTCCATCTTCAGCAAGCAGAACAGATATATGCCGGAATGAACAACTTGTTGGTACCTTGGCTCCAACAGCTGCCATTTCATACCCACATGGACAGTAGGGCTTGCGTAAAGTCATTTTTAGATTGACACACTCAAGAGACATATTTATCTCGGTAGGACGAAATGATAGGGATTGTGCATTTAACAATGACAACCATGAAGGCAAGTCAAGAGTGACCCCACATGGATTGGTGCAATTCTTGGGGTCTGTGGAGGAGAATTCACCTTTGTACTGCTCAGCAGCTATGTTGTATGTACTGCTTGGTGACACATCAAATATGAGAGACGGAGATGGAAAGGGTAATCGATACGGTCGTGTGTCCATACCATCTGTCAACAACACAACCTGTAGAGGTTCAATATACCTTTAATGATATAATATAACAGAAACACATCACTGGACATGATCCTGAGTGCAAACTATGACTGCTTCTAAGCCTAAATGGTGCTAAAACCAATACCCCAACTGAAACCAACACCCTAAAATCTTGCACAGTAAGTACATATTGATTCTAAAAATGTACAGAGTCTGAACATCTGACTCGCATATTGATTTTGAGTCATCTACCAATCAAACTTTGAACCTTACGATTTTTGCATACAGAATTCAAATAGGACATACTTCGGTGCATTAGAATCCCCTGTCAATAGCTAATGAGAATTGTTTGAAGCATACATAGAAATCTAGTAATGGCATATTATCTTGCATTTAAAAGTGACGGTTTTCACACCATCTACCTTAACCATAAACCCTATATCCCACCTCAAGATCATCAAGGGACAAGAAGCACCATCATCACAGAACAAGAGTACCTGTCGCACTGGATTACTCACGTCACCCGCACCCTTCAATAAACTGTCATCAATGAATCTGGTGGCCAGCTCATAGCAGCCTATGCCATCATCCTTCAATTCCACAGAGGGCGCTTGCTGCTGTGACTCCTTCAACGCGGCAACACAGGCTGCATAGGGATCATGAAACAGAGGTTCTGGAGGCCAAATTTGCCATGTCAGAAAATGCTATGAAATGAAAGGAAACGAAATGAAATGAAATTGATTTTAAAAGTCCAGGAAACCAGAAGACTTATGGGATTAGAGGTACATCAAGATGGGGTCAACAAAAAAATTCTGATTCCATAAGAGTAACAGAGCGCAGTGACCTCTGTAAGATAACAGCTAATATCATCAACCTGATGATCCAGTTGGTAGAGAGACTAGAAACTACCTAGTGCTACATTATGTTGTAAAAAGGAAGGAAATCTATCGCAAATGGAGTTGTAGAGGAGACATACCAACACAAAGTGTGTCTCAAACTACATTGTAAGAGAAAAAGTGTGGCACAATAATGTATTTCCTCCGGATAATCGGCCACTGACCAATATCAATGGCGAGTCTATGATTGGAGGTGTTGTAAGCATCAATGACTTTGTGTGAGGTGGTTCAAGGTTGCTTCGAGCTATAGACTACACACCACACCTGCACCCTCAATTCCAGAGTCAACATTCGAGGTGACATCCACCCACCCTCAACCTGATGATCAAAATGGTAGAGAGTCTTGAGCCCATCTCACGTTTCATTCTGAAATAGGAAAGGAAATCTATCTCCAATGGAGTTGTAGATAGAGGGAAGTCGGGGCATTCCAACACAACGTGTGCTTAATTTTCAACTACATTGTAAGAGAAAAAGTGACATAATTGACTATCTCTAGGGATTGGGATAGTTGGCCACTAGCCAATTTCAATGACGGGTCTATGATTTTGATGTGCGATAAGCAACAATGACTTTGCATTGGGATGGTGACAAGGTTGCTTCAAGACTCCACACTGCAAACACACCCTCAATTCTAGGGTCAACAATCTGAAGAGAAGAAAATATATCTCGAATGAAATGAAATTGATTTTAAAGTCCGAGAAACCAAAAAGGCTAATGGGACTGAAAGTACATCAGGATGGTTTCACACCAACTAATATTCTAGGGTGGTTGAGTGCGGTAGCCTCCGTGAGATAGAGGCTAATGTCCACTTGATGGTCCAATTAAAAGAAAGACTTGAGGCTCCCTAGAACTACATTCTCAAATAGTGATGGAAACTTATCTCTAACGGGATTATATAGGGGACATTCCAACACAAAATGCGACTCATTTTCAACTGCATTATAGGAGCAAAAGTGGCATAGTCTAGTATCTCTAGAGATAGGGATAGTCGACCATCGTGCAGTTTCAATGGCAAGTATATGGTTCGAGGTGCAATAGACAACAATGATCTTGCGTTGTGGTGATGTCAATGGTTGCTTCAAGTATAATTCAATTATATTCGAGAAAATCCTTGAGGTGGAGGTAATCTAGTTTCTTCCATGAGAGATGGAATTGTAAAGGAACATTCCAACATTCCAACACAAAGTGTGCCTCATTCTCAACTACATTCTAAGAGTAAAAGTGGCACAATATGATATTATAATTAGGGATTGAGATAGCTGATCCGGCCAATTTCAATGGCGAGTCTATGATATGAACTGCAGTAAGCAGCAATGAGTTTGCGTTGGGGGCCACCGGGCAGCCGCATTCTATATGGCGAGTCTATGATTCGAGGTGCGGTAAACAGGCGTTGCGTTGGGGTGGTGATAATGATAAGGTTGCTTCAAGCTATAGGGTGCACACCAACTAACCTTTCCGGAGGCTCTCTGCAGCCCGCAACGCAGCATGGTGACGAGCTGCCGCGACCAGAATTGAGGGCACATCCTCCGCCGCAGCATCGACAGACGCAATTCGTAGCTGGTACGCCCATTTCTTGCCGTTCCGTGATCGAAAGGAGGGTGAGGGTGGGCGTGGCAGGAGCGGGGAAGAGAGGTGGATGTTGTTGTGCGGGGAATAATATGGACAAGGGAGCCAGAAATGGAGCGCCATGGCAAGCAACTAATCCAAAACAGAGCAGAGAGGAAGACAGTAAGGGAAGTAGTCGAGTATTCATGTTTGAGGATTGAAAACGAGCATTCGAAGGCTCCGGCTCTGAATTGGAACTCTTTGTGAAATCTACTCTAAGGTTGAGGCATCTATAACCGTTAAAATAAGAGAGTTTGCATCTGTTTAGCAGGAGTAATAGCAGGGAATTGTTTTTCTTGCGAAGAGAAACAACTTCTAAGGAGAATGCCAAAATAAATAAATAAATAAATCGTGAATATGGAAATTGTTATAAATTTTGAAGTGGTAAAGTTAGGGTAACACATAGTTGATCTATAGGTTTACCCATAACCACTCATCTAAATGCTAATGCTTGGTTATGACAGTTGTCAACACTCATATAATGGTAATCAATCACAAGCCGCCACCACATAAACCTTAACTCCGTTTATCTACAAAATATAGATCTCGTCCATGTTGACATTACATGACCCTAGTGAGCAAATAAATGGACTCGATCAACTATGGATGCCTCGACCTTACCACGTCAAATGGCACAGGTCATCTTCCTTCAACTAGATTTCATTCATGAGCACTCCTGAGTCCTCACAACTTATAGGAAGTCTTCAATGGAAACTTTATATTAGGGGCCAGCCCGAAACTCTAAGAATTTCAACCAATAAAATTGATCGGTTTCATCAAATCCATCCCAAGGGCTTTATACTAGGGTCAGGCCCAAACATTATCAATCTATGTGGCGTCCTAGGTAGTAGAAAATTGGCATCAAATCTTTGGGTTGGCTTGAAAAAATCAAGATGAGATTTTTCTTGGCTTGAACTCTCAACATGGGTTGCATCCGTTGGATGTTGAACATCTCTATTGTCGATCCATGGAAGGTTAATTCTCTTCACCAAACTTCCCCCTTAAGAACATCAGGACCTAAAATTGGGCCTCGTCACTTTACATGTGACAGAGTTGGGCCTGGATTTTTTTGACAAAGTTGGGTTGGATTGAGGGCTTCATGCTTGAGGATTGGGCCGGCCCCGAGCCATGTATAAATCCACCCTTAAGGGCCGGTTCACACGCGTCCCAAGTCCTAATTAAGTTTGAGTTCGCTTGAGGTCATTCCATGCAATCTGAGCTGTGAAGAGCATGGAAGTTGGGACTTACCAATTCACAAGGGCTCCCAAGTCCTAAGCCACAAGTATGACGTAGATGTCTACATGGCAACACTTTGTGAAGGTAAGGCTCGTGACACATGTTGAAAGTCGGTCAAGCAAAACGCTAGACCCAACTCGCAACACAAATCCCAATATTTTGCATAGATTAATCAAAATATGATAAAATATTATTTAAGTTATAATTTATGGGCTTTTGAGGCTCAAAAGTCGGGACTTAGCCTTCATGTTAGGACTTGTGGACATGAGTGGGACTTAGGACTTGGGACCCCTTGTGAACTAGCCCTAACTTAGCCATGAGGGGATGGTTAAGGGCACATTACATCAAGTAGAGCTTGAGCCCTGGGTGGACTCTTCATAATAAACCTAAATGATATGAGTGGGTCATTATGAAAATAACACCCCTATATATTAGAAATTTGTAGAAAAAAACCACAAGCGTATACATACTATTGGTAGGCTAGAAAATGGACTCATGTATTTATAGTTTGCTTCTCAACACGGGGTCGACACATCCCCAAAAATTAGAAACTATGTGCGGCCAAAGATAGTTTTTTTTAATCAAAAAAATTGAAGTGGTTTCAAAGTAAAATAGGCCCCACACAAAATGTGACTTTGTTATAAGGTGTTGTAAATTCCATGAAACTAGGTCTATATTATTTCTAAGATACCATGGTATAATTTTTTTGCAAAAGGATTATACATTCCCATGTCCAACCCATAGTGGATGAAAATTTGAGGCTAAACTGCATTGCAATGACTTATTGGCTTTGCCTTTTGAGATGGTTTTTGAAATGAGCCAAAGTTTGGTCTTGGTTGGACAACCAACGAGAATTGGCACCATTCAACTACACATAAAGTTTTTCCACTCACAAATAATAAACAAAAACAAAGATGAACGTAAAGAGAAAATGAAGACACATACACTACTTATTTGAAGATAGTGACAGAGACACACTCCACATTCAAAAAATAAACAAAGACCTTAAATACACAATGAGACATGGTGCCGAGGCCAAGGAAGCCTCCCCCTATGGCCACTTGGTTGCGTCCTACCACCTTCCCATCACGTGATGGCCTTCTAAACAAAGGCACTCACTCAAGCAACCACTTGTTAGCTTCCACTTGTTCGTGGCAGACAATGTCCCCCCATCTTGGTGTAACAAAACTTTAATTCTTTGTTGGAAATTTCTTTGGCATGAACCACCCAACCACGAGATAAGATAAAATACCTCTTATTCTTGCGCAAAAATCCTTTATATATCTCCCCACCATGCCCGGTTGTTTTAAGTTTAATTGAAATAAAAGCATGTTCATTATTAGCAAATATAATGAACTCTATGTTTTTCCTTTAAACTCATTCTAGACTACCGTTATCTTAGTTCTAGTCAACATGTAACAATAATGGCCCACATTACACTTGCCCAATCACAAAATTCCTTTATGTAGAATATCCCTTGGCCGACACAGCTAATGCTCCCTTCCCACCTGACTTTACCAAATAACCAAAGTCTTTCCTAAAAACCGGGTATCTCTCTTGGTTATAGTGGAGGCATCCGGCTATCCCAATGCACCTACAAGAACTTGCTCCGGAGATTTTCGAGTAGGTTTCAGTTAAGTAGTTTTCACACATGTTCATTGTTTTATCTACCAAGCAATGACATGTTGGATAGTTTTTGTCCCATCCCCAAATGCCTTACTACTCATCTATCTTACCATCGATTCTTGTTAATGGAGCTCCTCATGCCCTCATATTTAAGATCAAAAAGCAACCAATCACAAGGGCGGGAGGCGACACTTTTAAAGGTCCTACATTCTTGCCTCATGTCTAGGTACCGATGGGAGGGTCGGTGCTCGAGGCTTTAAACCTCCACTTTTAAACCATGCCAAATCATTTGCCAACTAGGCTCAGGACTAGATAGTGTCGATGGTGTGAAGGCCGTGTTTTTAGAACCAACTTTTAGGCTTAGCTAAAGTCAAGTGGGAAGGGGCATAAACCTCCCCTCAACACACTACTTATTAGGTCTGATTTGCATAAAACTTTCTTCTATGGATTCCAAATCTTATAGTACCTAACATTCTAGAATATAAAAAACTCATACTCAGATCAAATTCAATTATCAAAACCCACAAAAAAACACATGCATGTGCATTTGGCACATTTGGGCTTCTAAGGCATTGAGGGGGTTAACTAACGACTTTCTTGAAAGTTTGCTAAACCTCTCATCTTTTGTCAACCGCACGAAAGTGAAAGAATGGGACTCGTGAGAAACAGAGTTCCCTAGGGTTTTCTAGGGTTTCGCGATGAATGATCGCCTGATGCCATTGATACTCGACCGCTATTGGAATCACACTTGAAGATGCAACCGAGAATTTATTTGTAAAGGAAGAGGAGCAGCAGGCAACATGGTGTTCGGAATCTCATGGGGTGAAGTGGCTGTCATCTTAGCTGCGAGCGCAGCTCTCTTCGGTACGTTTCAAATCATCCATCTCTTGTTTCTAAGAGTATCATGATAATATTTCCATAAAACAGGCCTTGAGACTTTGAGGCCACGGAATCTGAACAAGTAGAGACGGTTTAGGCCCTGGACATTGTTCGACCGGTTTCAGAATGAACAATTCAATCGAATGTAGAGGTAGGGTGATCTGTCATGCACAATTCCTGCCTGTATAGCACGGGCTTGGAATTCCGCAGTCTTTTGTCACTTAAGGTAAGCTGCCTAATTCTGTCGCCCATCTTAAACGAACATGTATAGTTGAGTGGTGCGCGGTTAGGTGTGGATTAAGATGGGACATCAGAAAGACATGCGCTCAAAAGAGATTAGATTACGTGCTCAAAATGTTAACCATTCTAAGCTCAGTAGTCAATGTAGTTGGGGGCCGCTTATATGATATCTTCATAAGAAAGAGAATCTTCACTTTGACAATGAATAAGATATTCATATGAGCTCCACAGACTATGAGGAGAGTGGCTACAGGCACGATCTAGATTTGCTAATCATCTCGCACCAATTGCGTGATTTGTATCCTACAAGAAGTGTGTGCAGATCTAGAAAGTGTCCTTTTAAGCCCCACTTACATTTGTGATATTTCTTCGAGTGCAGGGCCCAAGGACATTGTCATAATTGGAAGGGCAGCAGGAAGGTTGACAGGAAAGGCGGTTGGCTACGTTCAAAGTGCCCGCGGCCAGATAGATCCTCTCTTGCAGCGCTCTGAAATCAATAAGGTAAGGAACTCTTGCCATAAGTTTAAAGTCCTTGAGATGACGCTGGGTTTACAAGTATTTCTTTGGAGTTTACCAGCACTGAAATGTAGGAGTTGCACCTACTATTCGTTCCAGGTTCACAAGGAGCTGCGGGAAACAATGGCGCAGCTAGATGCTATTCGCCATGAAATGAGGACAGGCATGTCCATCATGAATCCTGGTCCTATGACACGGCAAGTTATGGAGAAGGCTGTTCCAGGGCTTTCTACTGCTGTGCAATCACATGTCAATGGTGAGCAGCTGTGGACTTATTTTCAACCTTTTGTGTGAATTTGGTGATGCACATCTTTTTTGAGGAAAAGTACAATCCATTTGGAATGTTGAACCAATCGAATGGTAGCATTTAAATTTAAAAATGCTGACTCAAGAATGTACTTAAGGCAAACTATGAGGTGCTACAAGGCATGAAGGGAATCTTTTGAGTCACATAGATACTGACATTGAATTTTGTTGGTGTGTGTGTCAATCAAGGTGCAACTTGTAAATCGGATATGGGACAATCTGCTTCAATTGCTGATAATTCAGATTCTGGCCTGTTTGATACATTTTCTCCCACTCAAGTGAGTCTCTGTGACATCTAAGATGTGATTGGAAGGACATGCTGTAGTAACTCTATGTGATCCATAGCTCATGACAGAATACTGCCAAGTTGCTGAGTGTATTTTTTTCCTGTTCCATCTCTGGTGAGACCACAATGAGGTCAGGAACCTGGGAATTCATGCATTCACAGTCTGACCAAGCTCTCCAAATGAGCTTGTCAGTGCATGACTATTTCAGATATTCTGATCTCATTTATCCAATTTGTTATTGATTTCACTATCTGTTGTGTGCAGATGGTCATGCAATTGCAGAAGTTACGAAGTGAGCATTGTCAGCAAAATCCAGCTATACCCCTCGCAAACCCTTCAAACCAGGTGTCTCATGACACAGGGGCCTTGGTTGGTTTTGGTGCTATTGTTCACCCTTCAGGTGGTCATGTGCTCCCAGGTGGCAGCATCAAAGGCTCTCTAAGTCAAGATGTTGTGGTCTTGCCAATATCGGCTGTTGAGGCAGGGATTTTGCCTCCCAATGAAGGTAGCAGATCCTTAAATGAAAACTAATTGTTGAATTTTTGACAGCCAGTAGTAGTGTCTTCAATACACCTGATAAATGAATTGCCGTCTGTAGTCTGCAACTATCCTGTATGCTGGGTTGCTACATGTGCCTTCTTGAGAAAGTTCGAGCACGGTATATTTATGTGGAGCTCTGTGTGGAGTGCAGGGCCACTGTCAGGAGGTGCAGACATTGTGTTTGCATCAATTATGGAAAGGAAAGTCGCCTTTGAGTCCAAGAAATTCTTTGAGCAGGGGGATACGTAAGTTTGGCATCGATTTCGATCCGGATGGGCAGCCATTCTGCATTGCACACCTTATTCAGGTTTGCTTCTTAAGTCCCAAACCAGAAATTACAGATTTCTTTTATGCAATGGCATACATATGGTGCCTATCGTGGTTAAATCTCCTGAATGGGTGTTTGATGCTCAATATTGGGGAAATGATATACTGCAAAATTTGTCTTATGTTGCAAGGAATAACTGAAGAAGCTTACATTGTACTTTCAGAGACCTCAAATTATTCTTCTGGTCGATTCATCCAGGGCTGTCTACTGTATGCCCCTAACGTCAGAGAGGGTGTTCACAAGGCTGAAGCAACTCAAGGAGACTGATCAAACCCATACATATGGCATGTTAACTTGGAGAATGGATGATGGTCTTATATGTTAAGAGGTTGGGGTTTTGGAAGCTACTGGACTTTTGTAGAGCAGAAACACTGGACATTTTCACTGCACATGACATGTGCTTTCTTACAACCCTGGAAGTTTTGAACCTCTGTCTATGTTCTAGATCACAGAGGAGCTAGCTCATTGCTAGTTAGAATCATCACATACTTCAAATAAATGGATTTTCTGCAACACCATCTTAATGTCCCAATTTACTGCTGCATTTTCAGCACAAGCATTTTTCTCAAACATATTTTTGTGTCACTGGTAGACCATATCGAGTGTTGTTTCCTCTTATCACAAAGTATGGCAATTTGGCATTTCTATTTTCATTTTTCTGGATCTTGAGTCTTGAGTCAATGTTTTTGAGTTGAAGTAGGAGCGCAAAGAGCATGGCAAACAGAGAAATAGCAATTGTGTTGATGCACCTTCATCTACATGACATTTCTGACAATTCCAGTGCAGGCCAATGCGAGAAATCATGCTTTCTTTGAAGGATCAGTGCAAGAAACCAGGTTTTCTTTGAAGACATTCTTGTTGTGGGCGAACTGGACCAACTCACTGGTGCCTATTGACGCTCTAATAAACAAATGGCAGTGGATTGCTCCAGTTTGGGTATCTGAAGGAAGGAGACAAGTGCCTTGCACTACATGCAGCCGTTCCAGCACATACCAGCACATGATACGCTTAATTACGGCTTGCCCATGTTCTTCAAATTCGTGGACGATTAATTTTGATTGAGATCAGAGCTCACAGAACGAGTCACTCTTAATGGTCTACCAGCCTGAATGCCAGTGAGGAACACCCTGATGAACAGACGGAGCTCTCTTTGGTTTGATATTTCTTCCGTTCACCATTTCCTGTATGATGGGGCGGAGCACTTTCAACTCCCTCAATATGAAGAAGCGAAGATTCTGGGGGCTGATTTCTGAGGGCAAAATATTTTGTAACGAGATTTTGGTGGTAAGGGTCTACAACAGACCGTTATGAGAGGAAGCGGGCCTATGTCACTAGTAAGGTGGCAGAGCTGGTTGGCCAGGGGACATGCATTACTGTTAGGTTATTGGGGAGCTTGCAAAGGAAGGAGGCAGTGTCTTTTGGCCAACGTCTCTTCCCTCAACTAACTCTGTCGGACTGCCGGTCTGCGAGGAAAAGAAAATCTGATACGGAGACGAAGAGGTCTTAACATCATAACAAGTGAAAAACGTGGTGCTTTGGAATTAGTGCTCATCATGGAGACAATTGGAAGACACACTCCTACATTGTCAGATTGCAAAAGCTCACAGCTATAGGTCTTCAAACGCTGCTTTCGAGACAAGCCAAACTGAACCACCGTGTTGCAGTCTTCTTTCCTGCCTCTTTGGGACGCCACACGGAATGCTTTTCACCGACTACATCTGTCATCCAGATTCATGCAACCCATCGCTGAGGTGTAATAGGAGGTAAATTTGGAACCGATGTAGACAAGAGACGGACCTCCCATGCCGAAAAGCACAGTTTGTGATTTGAAAAGTGGCATGATGTCCGACAGGAGGATTCTTCGCAGTACAATTTGAGAAACAGAGGAGCTTAGACCATGCACGGAACCTCGTTGGCCGCCTCCAAGGTACGGCCAATTCAATTCAACCGAGTTCTTCGTCATGTTTCAAGCCATAACGACAATTTCATGTAACCCAGCGGAAGATTTCCAACTTCGAGTCTATATCACAAGAACTTGAAAGCGATCTTAATAAATTTCAACTTTGATCCACATAGCCTTCAGTACATTAGCAGAACTAGTCCGAAGAAGCCTCGATATGAGATCATAGAGGGCATGGGTGATCTGCATATATAAAGAGTATTCTGTAGGTACAGGGCTCTATTCAATCCATTTGGAGTTCGAAAGAATCGGAACTGCCACTGAGCTCAGACCTTATTGAGGCCCTTTTCTATAGGAAAGTTATACAATTTGATGTTCAGCGAATGTGTGTGTTCAAGATGTGTTGCTCTGAGGAGGCAGAGGAAAGTCAAAGCAACTGGTTGTGATTTCTGGAGCATCCTGCATGCAACCAACTAAGCTCTTTTATATCTAGATAAAGTAATAGAATCAAGTAAAACTAGGCTCTTGAAAAACTGATCAGTGCGGATGGGAGGGTTGCCTTTCATATGATCTTCTCCTGAAACTTTTGGTTGGCTGTGTCTGTTTCACCCTTTGTACATCGGATTGGACTCGTGGTGGTTTTTTGAGGTTGACACCTACTAGAGCCAGCTGTTCTGAAAATATGCTGAAGTTTCTATCTTTCTAACATCTTTCGAATTGAAGTGAAGCACTATCGATAATCTGAAATAATAATGACAAAACTCTTTGGATTTTAGCAGAGAGGCGGTGAATGAGCATGGAGGATTTGGATTGGTGGCCAAGCGCCGGGAGAAGATGAAAGGAACACCAATGTATGGGAGTAGAAAACGAGATTGGGTTGGCACGACTCATACGTGCAACATCGCAGCCCATGGAATTTAGGTTGATTTCCCTGCCTTGTTGAACGTGGTGGGGGATCCTTGGGAGCAGATATGCTTCGCCCAAGGCACCGTGATGGTGTGCCACTTTTCTGGCAGAACTGGCACAAATACCTGGGCTGGTAGTCACGAGGAGAGCAGCCGCCTAGTACGATCTTGCGGTGTTGCTCAAAAACCTGCAGAGTTTGTATGGTGATCTTCTCCCTGCTTCCCATTGGTATCAATTCGTAGCACTCAGTAGCTGCTAGGTTTTGTATGTGTAGCCCATTCAGGTTTTCTCTGAATGTAGGCATCTGGGCAAAATTAGAACTCAAGAGGGTGCCAAGTGTGACTACTGAGAGTATCTGATGGCAGTGTCCAAGTCCCATGAAGCTGGCATCTTTGTGCAACATACAAACTTCTCGAGCATTGAGGACCAGGCTGACTCGGTTCGAAACAGTCAATGGGCATATGTGAATTTGCATAGCATTGGCAGTCCTGACTTGACTGATGATGGCCAAGGAAACAGGGGTTTCCGTGATGTCTTGTGCTTGAATGGAATGATGAAAATTGTGCGTGATGATGTGAAACGAGAAGGTGGTTGTCCTGAACACGATTGCAACAGCAATAACAACAAAAGCAAGGAAGGTCATCTTATAAGTCGCAGGCGCCCTTGGGACAGCTGCGTCAATCCCCAACACAGTTCCTTTCGCAGCCCCCGAACCTCCCCACCATCCCGTGTTACAGGTGGCCATGGCATGTGCACTTGCTCAGTTTCTTCTTCATCTTCCAAACCTCAATATTGTTCCTCCTCCCCCCCTCCTGTCGAGTCTTGCTTGCCTGGTTTACACCAAAAGTATCATGACTTCTATCCAGATTGTGAGGAAATCCATCTACCTGAATGCTATCGGAGGATTGTTGAGCATGATGACCTCTATCTCCCTCCTTCCCGTCCCTTAAGTCCCGCATTAACAGACCACGATGACTTGTATTGGCCTTTGTCCAGACCCTGCTCCCCTCCATTCCCGAGGCCAGCGAAAGACTACTCGTCTGCGACAGTGTGTCCCCGACCTCCGGCAGTAATCTGCTCCTGTCCCAAGCTGAATCCTCCTAGTCCTCCTTCTGCCTCCTACAGAGATGTCTACCTGCCAGACACAAGGCCATGCACACCGAAGGCGGAGTACCCTTGTCCCTGTCCCTCACCACCTCAAGAATGCTTCGACTTGGCTGGGTTGACCACCGTGTATGACAACATACCTGTGCCCCCCCGCACAAAGAAACCTCTTGCTGATCCTTACCTCCCAAAACCTCGTGACACCGCTTGCTTAACCTCCCCATCACGCTCATCATCTCCTTGTTGTGAACCTTCAACCATCATGAGCAGGCCCAAGGTGCAGTTCCAGTCCCGCATCTGCCACGAGTGTCACTCGCCATGTTGCAAAGGGCCATCCTACTGCAACCCACAGTATATTGTGGAAACACCATTGTCAATATCACCCCCACATTCCAAGGTTCCCTCTCCGAGGTCCCGGAATCAGGGAAGAAGCGGTTGTGACGGCGGCGGCGGTGGTGGTGGAGGAGGAGGTTGTGATCTGGTGAGCCCGAGATGCCAAGCCTGTGACTGCCATAAAGAAGATAGACAGAACGGCAACAGCTTCCAAAGTGCTCCATCATGTCCTCCACCAAAGATCACCCGGCCATGTTATTCTTCACCACCTTCACCTTGTCCACCATCACCTTCCCCACCTTCGCCTTGTGCACCTCCTTCACCTTGCGGACCTCCACCGTGTCGACTTCTGTTGGCTGCAGAGATGCTGAGTGCTGTGGAGGAGTGTGCAAAATTTCCATCACCGAAGTGTGCAGCACTCTTTTCACATGTGCCATGTCCGAAACCGAGTTCTCGACCGGCATCTCCTCGACCTGCATCCCCTCCATCGACATGCCCACCCAAAGTTGATTCCTGCAAGACTCCACCGACTCCGTCTCCGGAACCAAAATCTTGTAATACTAATACAGAATGTGCAAACTGCGATTGCCACAAGCCAGCTGCGAAATCACCAACCCCTCGTCCCTGTGGCTGCCCCGTTCCAGCCTGGAAGTTAAATCAACCTCCTCCATCGCCTCCTCGCAAGGTGGAAGCGCCGAGGAGCCCCAGTCTCAAGACAGCAGAACCGAAGTGTGATTGCCATGTTACCAAGAAGCACAAGCAGCTCAAGTTTTCCAACCAGATCAAGTCACCATCTTTATGTCCGAGTCCAGAGTGTGAGGATTGCGATTGCAACAGATATCAACGTAAGAAGACCCAAGATTTCCCCTCCAGCAAGACGACACCCCCAAAGCAGCGGCCTGCCTACTCTCCTCCTCTCTCTCCCAGGCTGCTGTCGACTGACGATGGTACTGAGGCCGAGTACGTGCCAATTCCGTTCAAATCAGCTGGCAAGTCACCGAAGCGAGAAACTCCACTTTCCAGGCTTCGAACTGCAGAAAGCTGGAGGGCTTTTGAGTGTTCAAAGTCTCCTGACAGGAGGAAACCATTATACAGTTCGGAAGATCAGCCGATCTCCAAGGCTCCTCCCCCAAGGAAGAAATCATCACCCCCACGACCCTACTCCAAACGTCTTCCACCGTCGAGGGTGCCCAGACCATCTTACACACAAGGTGTAACACGGAGATGTTGCTGTGGGGGCTGTGAGTGTTTGGATTCCAGTTCCATGATTTCAACCAAATGTCCGTTCTGCTCGCATGTGCATTCCTGCTGCTGTGGGATGTGCAACTGTCCCATTCCAACTTGCTCCAGCAAGTCACCAATTTCAGACTCGTCTACTCCTACTCCCCGATCTCCACAGACCAGCAGGCTGCCGTTCCGGAGCAATTCAGAGTTTTACTCTTCATCAAGACTCAAGTCACCACCCCCATTGTCAGCAAGGAGCTACTTCAACAACAGGCCTGCCCCCCAGTTGAAATCCAAGTCCAGGCTGGAGCTTCTGGATCCAGTGCACCACCCTAGTCCGAGATCACAGATTGAGCTCTTCAACAAGTTTTTGAAATCGCAATCCTCTCGATATGCACAAAGTCCTCCCGAAACGAGTAGTGCACAGAAGGAGTTCCTCCCACGGAGATCGCAAGCACCCGAGTCAGCTCGTACATGGCGGTCCTATAAACAACAACATGAACAACATCATCATCAAGGGAGGAGCTCCCATGTGCCCAAAGGCACATCCGCCATCTTGCTGCCAACGAATCCATCGAATGTGAAAGTGTGCTTGGCCAAAACATCTCAATCAAATGCATATGAAAATCTAAGATCAATGCAAGAAACACGACTCCTCTCCAAGCCTAGTTTAGGCCGTCGAGGAGGGTGCTCTTGCAGAAGTTGTGCATGTGGAGAGACACCCCTGTGATCAGCGGCTTCCTTCTTGACCTGACCCTAATTTTGGAAGAGTTTTTTTAGTTTGCGGGACAAGTCTTTGGAATTTCAGGTAAACATCATCAAATCGATGCGCATGTGCTTGTGAGCTCATTACTGTTCAGATCACCAACAACATCAATTACAGCAGAAGGGCCAGGAAAGCCTTCGTTGTAATCTATTACAGGCGATTATTGACAATTGCAAAGCTCTTGCAAACGGATCCTGGGTTTTGTAGAAGATCCTGACACAATCAATCAAGGCTCAAGTGGAGAAGAGTTTTGACTTCAAGTGGCATGAGATGTACATGAGTTGGCGATGGATGTTGCAGCTGATGGGTAGCACAAGTTGCTCCAGATCTGACAACTTCATGACAACTTCTGTTCACCTTTGAGCAGCAACAAAGGTTCCCAAATTACTCACCACGTAACCGTGCTTCACCGGTAATGGGTGGAATTTTCTGTACATAGTGTAATTGCACAAGTTGTAGCTAGGTGACAAACCTTGTTCGCCTTCATTGTAGTTAGAGTTGGCTCTCTGTATACTACCTGCTTCAGGAAGAGGGATATCGCTTTGAACTCGTGCCACGTTCATCACAGGTTTCAATAGGCATGTTTCTTGGCGTTTTTGCAAGTTTACATTTAGCCAATGAAGAATTTACTTGCAGAGGCATTTTGAGACCGAGAGGAGAGGTCCGATTTGAAGAGGATGAAGGTTAATACTACCGCTTGAAGGTGAAGCTTAGACCAAAATATTAATTCCATCCAGCTCATTTGCACTTTATGTTCTTTGATTGCAAGTTGACTGTGTCTTTGAATATTAATCAACCTGGTGGAGAACAAACTCTCTGGTCTTAAAAACATTGTCTGCATGTGCCTGGGAGGTTCAATCGGCACTAAATTATTGAGCGCTCAAGTGTTATCATAACGTTGCAAAGCCTCATCCTCCCTCACCCTTCTTAAATAAAAGAGATGCCATGTTCCATAGGGACCTTGCCTCGGCACGAAGGCTTAGGTAATTGTGTTTGAAAAATTGCAGCATGTTTAATCCTAACCCTTGGCTGTATTATTCTCCTGCCTAGGGTGAGAGAGCATGAGGCTTAGTAATGTTATGATGTCATGTGTCATGACCACATTGCTTGAAACCTTCAAGGATTAAATGAGTGCAAAGTAAAAACCTAGTCATTTCAACAAGAGAGTTACCTCATTGCCACATACATCACTACTTTGCAATTGTAGGAAGCATGAAGTGGTGATGTTCACATGTGGCTTGTAACCTTAGGTCAGATCAACATGACACTCAAGAGTTAAGGGCAGGTTTCCATGCACTGGCCGTTTTTGTTGAAGGAAATTAGACTTTGTTGATGTTAGTGAAGCATTGGATGGGATCTCGTAACATTTTCATGTTTAAGCATTTCCATGTGGAGTAAGGGGCCAACTTATGAGAGACTAGATTTACGTTGTTGTCAAACACATATTGAATGTGGTTGTTAATGTCAAGTTTACCTATTTTAGACTATTGAATTAGTTGATTCCTTGAACTTTATAGCTTAAGATTCTAGAAAATTGAATATAAGCCCAAGGCTCCAAGCAATATGGAAACTCCAGGCAAGGATTGAATAATAAGTTATGCTACTATGAAAAAAGAATAGTGTGAAATACATCAATCTTGGGTCCATACCAATAGGTTTTGCAAATGATGTTTTTCCCGCTCAAGTCGAAGTTAATTTCTGGTTCCTGAATAGAGAGGTAGTCAACTATCTCTTCTCAAACTTCAATTCCTCCCTACAATTGTGTTGGTCACCAAATCTCATTAACATAGGAGATTATGTGGAAGGGTCTAAATTTCTATCATTTCAATGGTTTTTACAGACTTGGCCAGCACATGGAAGTGTGTCCATGGTTGTCTCTCTCTTTGAATAAATGGTGGTCAATGAAGATTTATGATGTATATGGACTTTATGGGTGGGATGAGCATGTAACATTGGCCCAAAAAGCTCCGACATCCAATAATTGATAGAATCATTTCACAGCAGTGATTGGGGAGATTTTTGGGCACAGTCGGTTGAGATCCTAGTGTTTGCAAGTCCAACCGGCTACATGTTGACATCCTTCGGTTTTCCTTTATCAAATTGGGGTATATTCTATAAATTCCTCTAAAATGATCGGTAATTTTCCTGCAATCTTGAACTTCAACCGGTTATTTCTCAAACTCAACCGGTTCATTTGTAACTAACTGCCGGTTCTCCCCGATCATAGTTTCACAGTGGTCACTGTAAAAGCAATCCCACAACAACAACAACAAAAATAGAGACAAAGAGAGAGATGCCGTATTCACCTGCAGAAAGAAAGGTCCCATAAATCTAAAGTCCCCTGTTACTCGGTTTATAAGGGTGGGTAGGTTTAATTTTTGACCGATCAAACCTACCCACCATTTAAGACAACCTCTCCATTCTCCACTTTCTCTCGTTCCATAAAAGCTCCGCAACAGAGACTTGTCACGAGGTCACAAGGATAACTTTCTAAGAGGGTGTCACATACAATGAGATACACAAGACATATCATGAATTTGAGATGATCAAAGAATGGTGCAAAACTCGAGAATTTCATTTATGAACCTCCACTAGGGGCACTTGCTTGTGTCTGAATGGAAGTACAAATCTGTACAAATCTGAGGTGACTAATGGTTCCAAATCATTTGGAACTGCACAAGGTCATTGAGCGAAGTCACTGCTGAGGAGTCTAAGCATGGTCACAGCACTTTTTGGGTAACCAGTTAGATCCTGACTCCTGGGAGGAAGACTTCTAGGTGTTTCTGAAATGCATTGAAGGATGTTCGAGAGCATTTTGCAAATGTAAGGAATAAATTGGAGTTTCTGCAATGTTGCAGCTGTTCCAGCATCTCTCCGTTAGACTAAGGCAAATAATATTGGGTCATTATACTTGTCTTCGGATCATTGGCAGGGCTCTCTCGAGATCTTTATATACATTCTGTGCATAGCAACTTGGACTACGTGAAGTGCTTGAGGAATTGTAATCTAAAACCCCTCAGTGGTAGGCTTTCTGCTTGCCACATTGGATTGGGTTGAAAAGATTTGTATGTAGGTGGGGAGGGTGATGTAAACAATATGGATAATCCTCCCCCTAATGACGAGTAATCGTGGGTCCATCCACCTAGACCTATCGCTCACTTTTCTGGAGTCTATCTCCGCAATATGACCTAATATTGGAGGATTTCTATCTGGCACCTACTAGGGTAAAGCCATGCCAACCAGAATGTGCTCAGTAGCTGATTCCGTTGGGATATAATTGATGTAGCCAATCCTGTTAGTTACGTGAAGCATTTCTACACGGCATTTGTGTTGCTTGTAACAATTAACAAGTGCAATACAGCCCCCGGACTACTGTACATCTCTAGCATGGTTATGGTACAGAATGTGGTTCTCGTGAGGTACGAATATGTGTTTTACCGAGATCACGATCTCACTTCGTGATCCTTTCAGATGATGACCCCATAATGTTGTCCCCAAATCGGAAGACCTGTGAGAAATTCCCAGCAGATCCTAGACTTTCGGAGGCTTTCAAGTCTCGGTAATCCCCAAGAATGTCTGGGGCTTCTGTTGCCGCGTGACCAAGTTCCTTAAACGCCAAATCCTGACAAGAATTATCATTCCCAAGTAAGGGAGCCCAAAGCTGGCGTCGTACCTCTCGTAAGACGCGCCTCCGCTTCACCAACTCGCGCCGCTGAAGCCTTTGCAAGGCCTTCAAGTAGCTGCGACAATCGTGGTCCCTCGAAATGGTCCCTTCCGAGCCATAAGCATTGCGGTCGCTCAACATCTCAAGAGGATGAGGGACATTTAGAAATGCCCTCTCAGCCGACTGCAGCTCCATTGCGAAATTTAAGGGGGAATTAGCTTGCGCCTGGGATGGTTGTCCCAATTTGTATAGTCCACTGCCTTCTGGAAGTAAAGGGTGACCTGGGGCCTGCTCTTCGTCAGGTTGCAGGATTACCATTTCCCCCATCAGCGCGTATAACAACCCCTGTATAACGAATCATACCGCAACAAATGTAAGAATCAAGTTTTGAGGCCCAAATAAAGTACCTGTGTTAAGGATAAGTGACCTAGCTCGGTGAATAACGTACAAACTAATGTCCTTCAACTACGTATCTTTCGAATAAAGTGCAACTCAATCATGACTTTTCTAAGACATGAGTCACTTGAGATTAGTTTGTAGCTGAAATGTTGCGGGATTTGGTTCGTGTTTGCACCTGTTGAAGAAGGCACGAGTGATTGCGAAAAGTGCCACTGACGCGCTTGAGGACTCCAGCAACATGGTCGGGATAATCACATGCAAAGGTGCGAGGAACGATGTCGAGATGCATTACAACGTTCTGGATGTGTCTGTGGGGCAAGCCTAGCTGCTCTAGGAGGTAGTTTCCTCCGCACATAATACAAGGTGAGCCGAAGGTATAAACTGGCAGTAAGGCAGAAACCGGAGCTGCTTTTCGAAATCCAACCATAAGTGACAGAAGCACGGCAAGGCTGCCTCCCAAGGAATGGCCAGTAAAGCGAATTCGAGCATGTTCTCCACATTTTTCTATATGCTCAAGAATCATCGGCAGAACGTCTTCGTATAGCCCCTTGGCAGCCTCATAAATCCCTCTATGAACCATGACCCCCGACTTCAATTCCTGTGCTTAGACATCCCCGATTGAAATTGTTTAATTGGTAGGCAATCACTTGGACGATTACATTGCAATAAGAGCAGATACCTAGTCTACAAGAATAAAATATTTTCCTGTTGGTGTCCGAGCTTAGAACACGACAAGAAGCATAATTTCACAAGTTGTGCAAGAAACACTTACAGGCTCAAATTGCGTTGGCTCAAACCGCAGATTGGCTTGCCACCCCGCCAATGTTTCCGTGCCCTGAAGTCAGAGGTGGTTAAATTAGCAAGACATAGACTTGTCAAGTATCCCTCCAAATTTATGTTCAGGTCGACCAATTTGACAAGATTCAAGCAAATGCGACCACTCTACGTCAACTTCGTTGTACAGTTTCGTAGACAAGCACTGCAGATAGCCTGCAGATTCACAGTAACCATAACACATCATGGATTGGTTGATAAGAAACATCCGAATGGTAAAAGCCAGTGTGCATCGCCAGCCATCGACGTTCGGATACCTGAATGACGATGAAACGAGTATTCGTGGCTTCATTGTCACACACGAACCACTCGCATGGGCAGCAGGGGCGGGACGTTTGTTCATTACCATCCTCGGCTGGAGAGCGTGGGGACGCGGACCTCACTGTCGTTCCCGCACATGGATTACGTCCTTCTTTGACAGGTTCAGATTCAATATTATTCCCGATCTTGGTTGAATGATCACATCGTCCATAGTCTTTTTGCGAAACATCCTCCGGATTTGTAGAACCTGACAAACGGGCTGCAAAATCTGCAAGACCGGTACTTCCCGAATTTGAGGAAAGGATGTCACGAGCCTCCGAGTTACAGGAAGCTGCTGTCGCTGTTACCGTGAAAGCAGCTCCTGGACTCAAAGACGCCGATGCGGTCAGGCCTTGACCATCTGCCGTGGAGGTAGCCGCTTCTTCACGAACGAGGTCTTCCTCCGTGATGGAGACTTTCCTATCCTTCGCAGCTGCCACTATGGCCTTCATTGCCAACGATGACGTCACCATTTTCAGGTGATAGTACGCAAATAATTCATCTTCCTGTACAATATCCGAGTACGTAGTTATTGTATTGCGAGCCACAAAATCAAGAATCTCTTCCCTAAGGTTAACTTATACGATGAACATCATAACCATGACGGCAACGGTTCACAAATTCCGATATGACCATTTCTATGTACAGGCGGCTTGGTCCTATGGAACTCCATATATTTAAGCTCACATCTTCCTGTGCAATGACCGAGTATCTAGTTATTATATTTATTGCGACCAGCAAATTCAAGAACCTCTTCCCTACGCATAACTTATAAGATCCACATCATAACCATGAATGCAACGGTTCAAATTTCGAATTGACCATTTCTATGTACAGACGGCTTGGTCCGATGGAGCTCACACGTAATTAGAAAGCCGTACTTTCATATAGGGATGGATAAATGCAGTGCCTCGTAGAAAATCTCGAGATGTTTCCACTTTAAAGGGAAGTAGCTCAGGAGAATAAAACAGAAGTCTGATTATAGAGGAACGAACCTCAATCGTAGCAACTCTGTAAGCCAGATTGCTGAGGTATGCCATCTGTGTAACACGCTTCCGCTCTGACGACGAAACACTGTGAAGAAACTTGGAGAAATACTCTTTGTTCTGCGCTATGCTAAGATGCGGAGTAATTTCAATGCTTGTCGCACTCGTGTCTGAAGACTGCCCTGAGGTCACTCCAGCTGATCCACAGCTCCCGCATCCACACACTGGGGGAATAAATTGGCAGCTCTCTACTGGACTTATTTTATCAGTAGTGGTTGTGGAATTTCTTGACGGCTCGACAGAAGGATTGTTCTCCTTATTCCAGAAAATCTTCAACCTAATAAGATTTCGAATCCAGGGCTTCGACACCCCGTCGGAAGGACTTATCGTTGCGCAGGTGTCGCCATCTCCTTCGCTAGCCAATTCTACTCTCTCTAAGCTCATTCTATTAGTATTGTCGACAGATTTTGAGCATTCCGAATCACCATCTGATTCAGCAATGTCACCAAATGAAGGTGTCTCGCAACTATCAAGAGGAATCCAATCAGAGTCAGATTGTACCCCACGTACCATTTCAAGTGCACTGAGGGAGTCTGATCCATTTTGTCTCGATGGTTCGTCGTTCTCTCTACTGAACCTTATAAACTTGAGCGAGGGGAAGGCAGATGCGGACAAAGACAGAGGCAATGGCAACGAAGTCCTAAAGAAGCTATGTCTTCCTTTCTGTCCCTCCGGATTAGAAGAATCTGACAATTTGAGTTTAAACTTCTTGGACAGCGGAATGGAAAGACTCCAGTCCTCCGATCCAGAAACCGATGTCCTCTCCTGCCCTGCCGGTGTTTTTCCTTCCGCGACCGCCTTCACTGTCATACATCCTACACCATACCTGCCCGGAAAATTCAATACTGCCCTTCCTAATACCCTTTCCATCTCCCAATTCCTCTCACTTCAAATTGACCCTCTGGACACTCCAAAATTAAACAGAAAATCTTCCTCACTTCTGCCTTACTTCTCGATCCTCAGCTTCCTTGCGCAAATAAGTTTTCAAGATCTCTACAACCGCGCAAACTACCTATTCTGCATCCTCCATCTCCTTCCTCCAGCTTTAAGATCATTCACATCAACTGCGCAAGAACTCAAGCTACCTAATTAGGTAGACCGATGAAATCGATCCTGCGAGGCAAAGGTCTTCAACCCTTGTCACTCGAGCACAAATTGCTCCGAAATAATCCTCCACTGTCGTCCCAATCGATTCTCAGTGCTTTTCGCGAACAACGATTTTCAAGCTCCGTCCCTTCACTTTGGATTCCAACTTGCAACCTCTGCACATTACATTCGCATGCAGGATTTCCTTGAGCTCCTTTAAAAACAGAAATTCCAGTGAGCATTCTCGAGTCCACAAACAACGCAGACAGTTCCGGAGTCCTGTCCCCCGCATTCATTTCACCATGGCCGTGACCGTCGGAACGGACAATTCCGTGCAGTTGGAAGTTGGAGCTGCAGTTGGACATTGACGTGGCAGAGCTGGATCAGTGTTGATGAGCATTCTTAATTCTTTATTTGATGAGGAGCTCCGCCAGCTCGGAGTAAGTAGGTAGGTGCGCATCTAGTGAAAAACAAGCAAGCAAGCGTGGAAAGGAAAGGCGTCGTGAGCAAGAGTGCACGCAAGTCGGAAGCCCATCCTTAGCTGCCACGCCTGCGCTTGGCTTCTTGTTTCTCCCACGATGCACTTTCATCCACCGGCCACCCACGCTTCCCTGCGCCTGTCCATCCATCTCATCCATGGACAGGCGCATCCTCCCATCCATCCACGATGTACCCAGTCACCACGGCCGTCCATCTCAGTTCCATCTCAGTCCATCTCAATTCAGTCACGATACATTTTTCGTCCACTGACACCGACGCCCGCCCATCCATTGTATACTCATCGTGGCCGTGCATCGCAAGTCAGTCACGATGGACCTTTTCATCCTCCGATAAACACGCTTCTCCATGTTCATCCATCCATGTTCCCTTTTCATCTATTCACCACCTAGATCAACTCATCGTGGCCGTCCATTCAATTCATTCACAATGATTATTTCAGCCTCTTAACTCCTACGCCCGCCCATCCATCCACTACTGTACCTATGAACTTATGCTGGCCATGCATCTCACGACTGACCTTTTATCCAACGGCAAACAACCTTCCCCACGCTCATCCATCCATGTTCTCTATCATCCATCCATTGCGTATCAACTTATCATAGCTGTCCATCTCAATTCATTCACGATGATTATTTCATCCACCGTCAGATGCACTTCCCCACGCCCGTGCATCTATCACCCACCTATCAATGCATCCCGGCTGTCCATCTCATTTCAGTCACGATGAATGTGTTCAATCCACCAGCACCCACTTTTTCCCCACGTCCATCCATCTATATTTACATATCATCCAACTCTCACTTATCGATTCATCCTAGTCGTCCATGGAGCATCAGTTGATGAGTCATTGTGCCCTCCAGGCTTCTACACTAAATATGATATTTAGTGTCACCAATTCTAATTGTCTTGCTCAATACTGATTGTAAGCCGCGGTATAGTAGTGTCACCAACACTAAATGTTAACCCAACATTATTTGTCATTCCTTGTAATTTTTTGGGGGGTTATAAGGTCTACAGTGTTGCAATTACTATCACTTACCAAGTGATTTTTCATCCAAATTTCAATCATCCATACTTAGTGTAGTAACTTTGGGATTCATGTTACAAGGAATTCCCGATGGAGTTGTTAATGGGGCCCTCTGAAAGAGTTTGAGCAAGTAACTTACAAAGCAACCATGCTCAAAGTGAAATATCAAGGGAGGAATGGCATGAAGCAATGAAGAATTCATGACTTGGGACCCACTAATGTAGCATTACTTAGCGATGTGGCCCCTTAGAATATAATAATGGGATGTTGGGAGCTTAATCTGAATTTAAGTCTCCTTGCACAACTTTTCGAGCATATGATTGTTGTATTATGAGGGCCCACATAATGAGAGTTGAATGCTAAGTGATGTTATGAACTTGAAACAAGAGGAACATTTATAACAAGTTTTAGCATATAGAACACTTACTACACTAAATATTATATTTAGTGTCACTTACTATTTGGAATTACATAATGCTATATCTTTTTACTATTGATATACATTTTTAACAAGTAATTTGTTAATGCTCTATAATGTCCAAACAACCAATTTGACATTTGTTGGTAAAACATAAGATATACAATAAATAGATATAACACTCCATAATTCCAAATAGTAAATGATGACACTATATACATTATATAGTATAGTAGAGAGAGATTGTTTGTGCTACTTTAGTGACAACTGAAATTTCAACACGGTGCCTATTTAAGTGTGGAGTTGGTTTTGAACTATGTGAAAACATTAGCTTTCAGGGGTACAATGAATGGTTTGTTTAGGGCCACTTCACACACGAGACTGAGAGCCCACGACCATTACATGTCAAGCACTCTCATTGGTGGAAAAGGCGGAGCCGGTTCAAGTTCACTTCACACTACGCTTGAGGGACCAACGGAGTATGTGAATGCAAGATGGATGTAAAGTCTACATGGATTCCTACATGGCATCCAATGGATCATGTTTCATGGCCACTTGGACTATTTTCAAAAACCACCTCTTGGAGGTAGGCCTAACACAAAACCGGGAGACCATGGCACTCCGAACGTTCACAACCGTTGGTTTATTCTATTTTATCATGTGTGAGGACCCACATGAATAGAAATTCATTGAAATAGCATTTGGTTGAGGGCTCGGTCACATATGACTTCACACTACACTTGAGGATCTGTGACCCCACTATATGATTTTGGAGGTGTCTTGGGACGGCCCTTGGATACTTTCTTTTGGGTTCTCACAATTTCATAGTCACGGCTCTTGGCTCGTGTGTAAAGTGGCCCTTAGTCATGTAGTGTCCAAGGTCAACAACCATCACAAGCCTTTTGTGAAAAGCATATATTCATGCTCGAGCAACTTAGCTTTTGGACCGATCAAAATGATCATGTGAAACTTGTGGAGAACTTTTGAAGCCGTGACAATAATCACCCCGAGCCATCCATCATATGTAACCACCGCCCATCCGCCCTTGCCATTTCAACGTTTCATAGAAATGAGTCCTCACATGGTAGATCATCCATCATGTATTCAAAATTTAGTGACTTATATTGTAAGAAAGATGCAACATGGGATGAATGAAAAACTCTTAGTATTATGATGAAGGTAGCTCAATTGGGCCTTCTTGAACTACCTTGCGTAATTTATAAATTGTCATTCAACACTACACCGTTTATGGTACTTAGTGTCACTTACTGTTCAGAGTTACACAATGCTATAACTATTTATTGAGAATGTAATATTTTACCAAACAAAGTCATTTATGTTCTATGATATACGAGCAACCTATACAACTTTTGGAAGTACAAACTAGAGTTTATTATAGCAAAAAGTTATTGCATTGCGTAATTCCAAATAATAAGTGACACTAAATACCGTAAATGGTGTACATGTATGGACGAGTAAGAGGGAATTATAGTATCACATGCAAACATACCTCTCATTATATACGAGGAAATCAACACTAAAAATGTCAGGGATAGTAATGTGGGTGCACATTGTATTTCTACCCATTATTTGTATATATATATATATATATATATATATATATATATATATATATATATATATATATATATATATATATATATATATATAGGTCACACTATTTTAATTGGTTTGAAGATAGTGTGCATTTGAAAGACTTCCCACAATAAGACATACATGTTCTACTTGAACAATTTGTAGCCTAAAACTATATTATTCTATATTTATAAAATTAGATATCAACCAAAATTGGAAATAACATTTGTCCAAAAGTATCCTTGCTAAACGATATATTTTCCAAATAGAATTTAATGAATTGTGGGTATATGGAAAATTGATGCAGGAACAATTCCCTCGAGTATAAGGTCCCATGCTATTATAATGTGTGATGTTGTATATTTTTGTCCGCTCTATAGTGCATCAAAGGGTAAGTCACATTATACATATGCCCATAGTATTTACCACAAACAATGTAGTATGCATGCTAGAAGTTACCGTTTTTTGTGAAGTTGGTTGGACATCATAATGAGCTCCAAAGACTTTGAATGAATCTAGTTGAAGACATTTGAGATGAATTGGCCACACACCAATAGGGGGTAGGGTTTTTAGAATGGATGGAGGTGTATATATTATGCTTATATAAAAATTCTCTCTCGGCATGTGGATGGGTGACTTTTGGGTGGTTGGTCGGAATTAGGTGATTAGTCAAACATTTCCATATTCATGTAGCAACCAAATACACTATAGAGCCTACTAGGGGGCTAGTGGTATGCTCCATATATTAACTGGATACTGTCATGAAAGACTGAATGTGAGGAATATTCTATAGAATATTGTCAGTCCCACATAACACTTTTATGGATCTAAATAATGTTATGATTGTGTGCAACACTATATGACCACTTCCAACTCCTTATTCAGTTTTGACCATTGGATCGAATCATGAATCCTCTCAAGCAATTACCAATCACTTTACATGTGACAAGGTTGGGCCCGCAAAAAATTGAAAAAGTTGGGTTGGATTGAGGGCTTTAATTGCACGTGAATTGGGCCAATGCTCAGGTTGGCCTCAAGTCGTGTATAAAGTGGGTTTAATATATTTACGGTGATGATGCACATAATGTGGATGGATGTTGAATCAGTTGCTTCAGCAATGCGACGCATTCTAAGAGATACGGCCATAATAGAAAGCAAGGATTGCTTGTTGTTAAACATGCATATTGTGATGACATCAACATGGGGGTTGGCCTGTAATGAGGGGCATTTCACACTATGGGCATAGACTTAGGGCCATTTCAAGCACTCTCATTGGTGGAAAAGGTGGAGCCGGTCCAAGTTTGCTTCATACTATGCTCGAGGGACCAACAAAGTGAATGCAAGTTGGATGTAAAGTCTACATGGATTCCTACATGGCATCAAATGGATCATGATTCATGGTCACTTGGACTATTTTCAGAAACTGCCTGTTGGAAGTAGGCCTAACACAAAACTGGGAAATCATGGCACTCCAAAATCTCACAACCGTTGATTTATTATATTTCATCATGTGTGAGGACTCTACATGAATAACAACCCATTGACGTAGTATTTGGTTGAGGATCCGGTCACAAATGACTTCATACTACACTTGAGGACATGTCACAACACTACATGATTTTGGAAATGAATTGGGATGGCCTTTGGATACTTCTTTTGGGCTCTCACAATTTCATGGTCACGGCTCTTGTCTCATGTGTAAAGTGGCCCTTAGACTTATATGCAAGTCCGAGATTGGGTTATGCACAAAGAGGAGGGGTAATTCCCTTGTGTAGATAGAACCGCGTGTGATAAAGGGGCAATTTTGAGCCCAGTTATGAAGTAATGCACATATTTATGGCATACATTACATATATGGTGAATATTCTTGGAATGTACTTCATATATTCTCAATTAAACCTCTAGTACCTTAAATGTTTTACTATGAAACATTGAATAGGACCTTGTCTTTTATAACACCTCGTTTTCTAGCGAAATGTCGATTAGCCCACCTCGGGATTATAGAGCTAAGTTATGGACCCGGTGCTACTGCCTTTTGTTGGAGGTGGTTCCCTTTTGAATAGAAAGGAGGCCAAGGGGAAGAAGGAATCTATGATACTTGAAGGAGTCACAAGGGTTTTGGTACCATAGGTGATAAGCAAGCTCAACACTTTGATGCCAAAATGTTAAATTTTGATGCGACACATGAGTACTTAGAGGTTATGAGTAATTGAAAAGTAACACGTGTGACTTTGCTTAGAATCCAAACTGGTTTTTTTATGAGCCTGCTTATCACCTACTATAACCATGGTTTGTGCATGTTGACTTGTTGGTGTGTCTTTGGGTGGTGATGTGTGAGTGAGTGAGTTTGTGTGTCAATACTCACTTGTTTGCTTGTTTAGTTGCTCACTAGTTCACTTTACAATCAATGTTTCAACCTTGAGAGCTTCAACTTTTAACTAGGTTAACCCTTAAACGTCCAAGGGGGGGTGAGAGGGCCTCTCCCATCAGCCTATGTTTACCCCATTTCAGACCTCCATGTAATTCTTTTAGTGCGATCGGCATATATATTTAGATATGGAATTTTGAGATACACATTTTGGGGAAATTTTTTTTGCAATTCCGACATGTTTTGACGCTATCTTATGGTCAAATAGTTTAGGGTCAACGAGGCCCTGATAGGGCCTCTCCGACGTTTAAGGGTTAACAACACTTAGAGGCCGAATAAGAAGAATGACCACATAAGGTCCACATATGTTAGAGTTATCCTTCACTTCAGTCGGAGTTTTGGCAGGGAGTTGGTTGTTTTGCATACAACACTTTCCATGTTCATTAAGTTTTCAATGCAAGTTGGAGTTGGTGTGGAGATTTATACGAAGGACACTCTATATTGGTTTATTAAAGGCCCAATTCATTTTATTGCCTCTTGGCATGCACCAAAATGAGTTTGGTCCTCAATGAACCAACATAGAATGCTTTTCATTCAAACATGTTAATGGGGAAATCATTTGGAACATGTAATTACTATGTGTAAGTTGCAATTACCACAACTCGATGTTTTATCCTCTAGAGCTCACTAATAGGTGTTAGAAGGATAAGTGTAACAAACCTCCCACATGTTTGCCACCAACTTTCTCAATAACAACTATCAATCCAAAATGATGAGTTGAAGAGTTCAATTTATTTTCTTTGTAACGTCTAATTACAATCATAGACCAATTAGATCTTGGTCTAAGCTTAGCCACCCAGCCAGAGGAGAGAGACAAAAAATCCTCTCTCCTCCCTAGAGCTTCTTCTTATGTCAAAGGCATTACTTTTACTTTCTATTTCCAAATATAGTAAAAATATTATAATCATATATCTATCTTTAGTTCTACTATGAATCTTCTATCTTTGGTTCTTATAGAACCTTCTTCCATCTTTTAACCCAATCATATTCTTTCACTTGGAACAGTCTAATTCCAACTTGATTCATTCATCCATTTTTCTAGTTGGAACTGTCTAATTCCAACTTGATTCATCTATCTAATGAGAATTGTCTAACTCTAATGAATAGCATCCATCTTTTATTTTTTAAATTTGGAATGGTCTAACTCCAATGCACCGCATCCAAAATCGTCTCACTCTCATGCACATGTTCTCAATCTGGAATAGTCTAATTCTAGTGCACTAAATGTGGAGTTGTCTAACTCCATTGCACATGTTGTCAATATGAAGTTGTCGAATTACAATCCATTCATCTTCAATTGGGAGTTGTCTTGCTCCAATCATCCTGTGCTTACACACAAGCACATGTGGTTAGAATAGTCATTCATCCATCAATATTTCTAGTTACATTACAATCTCCCCCTTCCATCAAAAGTCATTGTCCTCAATGACAAAATTAGGATAGTTTCTTTTAAAATAAATTTATCTTTCCCAATAAGCTTCTTCATCAAGATAAATTTTCACTCACATAGAATCTACAGAATGTCTTATTCTTTATGTGTTGGTTCTCCATCTTCAAAATCTTCTCAAGTTCAACAAGAAGTTCTTCCTCAGGAGCAGCTTTTGGAAGATCATGAAAAATATATTATGATTTTTCCAATTATCTGGTAGCTTTAATTCATAAGCTACTTGTCCTAATATCTTCATAATCTCAAAAGAACCACAAAATCTAGGTGATAACTTCTTTGACTTACCAAACTTCAATCCAGATCAATTTGGTGCTACATTTAAAAATATTTTATCACCCACTTTAAATTCACGAGAAAGTTTTTTGTTATCATCATAATGCTTAGCTCTATCCTCAAAGCCAATTTTGTTGATTCTCTAATTTCATTCATCTTTCTAATTATGTCATTAATGCTTTCAAATCTAGTAGTAGGAGTAAAAAGTGTGTTGGGAGTTATATATTATTTACCATATAAAACATAGAATGTTCTTACTCCAATACTATTATGAAGATGATCATTGTATGCAAATTTAATCATATGCAACCACTTATCCCATGAGTGTTGTTTTTTATCAATAGATATTCTTAACATATCCTCAAAAGTTTTATTTGTTCGTTCAGTTTGTCCATCAGTCTCAAGATAATATGTAACGTATACTTAATTTTAGTCCCACACAATTTGAAAAGTGTAGTCCAAAATTCACTCATAAATTTGCAATCCCTATCATTTATAATCTCACATGAAATATCATGGTGTCTAAACATTTCTCTCATAAGTAACTCAACTACTCCATAAGCAATTATAGTAGTAATTGTAGGAATATAAATGAGTTGTTTTGGTCAATCTAGCAACAACCACCATGATATTATCAAAGTTACTTTGAGTCTTAGACAATCCAGAAATAAAATCCATATTGACTTATCCAAATTTCAAGTTAGGTACACCAAGTGGTTGTAACAATCTAGGGCTCTTCACTGATTTAGAGATTTGACATTTTAAACATCTCTCAACATATTTTTTTTAATATTTTTTAATCCATGGCCAATAATAATGACATTTGACTGTCATATAGGTCTTTTGAAAACTTGAACGGCCTACTATTGGAATATCATGAATATTATTCATAATGTTGAATCTATGCTCTCCAAATTTGAGAACACAAAGTCTAGCATTATAATATATTACCTCATCTTTCAATTCAAAATATTTAAATCTATCATTTTCATCTATGGTCTTAGCTTCCTTAGACAAGCTCTCAAATGAAAGTTTAAAGAAATTATCATTAGCATAATGCATTTTAATTTCATCTATAAAATAATTTCTTATGCATGAGATAGCATTTGCTAGCGGTCTTCTAAAAAAAGCACCCGCAACCTCATTTTCCTTACCTTTAACATATACTATGTCAAAATCAAACTCTTGTAACAATTCCATCCACCTACATTGTCTTTTACTCAATTTAGGTTGGGTTGATAAATATCTCAAAGATTCATGGTTTGTATCAATCTTAAACTTTACCCCTAGTAGGTAATGTCTCCAAATCTTTAGAAAATGGATCATTGCAAGTAATTCCTTCTCATGTACTGGGTAATTCAACTCAAAAGAGTTAAACTTACAAGATTCGTTAGCAAAAAAAATTTATCTTGCATCAAAACTACATCAAAAGCTAAATCACTAGCGTCGGTACATAAGATTATATTTTCTTTCAAGATATCCATAATGGTTAAGATAGGAGTTTGAGGTAACATTGACTTCAAAGTCTCAAAGCTCAAGGGGTCACACTCAGGGGTCTAATCTATCACGTTACTGTTGTCTTTCAACAAATTGATCATAGGAGTAGCTATTTTAGAAAATCCTCTTACAAATCTTTCATAATAGCTTGCAAGACCTAAAAAACCTCTCACCTCATTCTTATCTTTAGATATTGGCTACTCAGCAACTACTTTGACTTTTCTAGGATCTACCAAGATTCTCTCATCGGAAATGATATGGCTAGAAAATTCAACACCAAAGGTGAAGAAAATATATTTACTTAGCTTAGCATATAACTTATTTTCTCTCAAAAATTCAAAGATTTGTTTAAGATATTGCTTGTATTCTTCCATATTCTTGGAGTATAGAAGGATATCATCAATAAACACTTGATTTGCCACAGGTTTGCCACCAACTCTCACAATAACAACTATCAATCCAAAATCATGAATTGAAAAACTCAATTTATTTTCTTTGTAATGTCTAATTACAATCATAGACTAATTAGATCTTGGTCTAAGCTCAGCCACCCAACCATAGGAGAGAGACAAAAAATATCCTCTCTCTTCCCCATAGCTTCTTATGTCAAAGGCATTATTTTTACTTTTTATTTCCAAATATAGCAAAAATTATATTCATATATCTATCTTTAGTTCTACTATGAATATTCTATATTTGGTTCTTCTAGAACCTTCTTCCATCTTTTAACCCAATCACATTCTTCTACTTGGAACAATCTAATTCCAACTTGATTCATTCATCCATTCTTCTAGTTGGAGCTATCTAATTCCAACTTGATTCATCTATCCATTAAAATACGGTTAAGACGAGTCAGGTATGAAAACTTAAAGAGGATGTATGCAAACAATCTTTTGGTAAGCGGTAGCGCTGGCAAGTGGCCACTCTCTTGATACGACATTAGGCTCCCGACACTATGCACGACGTATGTGTTTTATATCCGCAGTGGTGGCCTTTCCTTAATAAACTCGATGTACCCATCTTTGTGTAAATATGTTATTTAGTTGTTTGGATGTTGGTTGCGATTTGTGTCGCGGCTCATCCACGAATTGTGGACTATTAACAAAGCCTTCACATCAACTCCAAGCATGCACTAAAAACTTACCAACACATGAAAACTAGTGTATGCAAAACAACCAACTCGTGTCCAAAACTCCGGTGGAATTAAAGTTGGTTCTTGAAAGACGTTGGATGGACTCGAAGCTTCTTCAATTTCACATCAACGATAAGTTAGGTCCAACATTTGCAGAGTCACGGTTGGCTTCGCCGATTGGTGAGAGGGTTGGTAGTGACAAGACGAGATTGAAGCATTGGCATGAAGAAGTCCGGTAGGCTTATGGCGCACGTTATTCAAATGCCGACTATGCAGGCTGGCTATGTCAGAAAGGAAGGGACAAAGCAGCAGCTGGGTTGAAGTGAAATCGAACTTTTAAGCTTAACCCTTAAAGGTCAAAGGGGGGGGGGTGAGAGGGCCTCTCCCATCAGCCTATGTTTATCCCATTTCAGACCTCCATGTAATTTTTTTAGTGCGATCGGCATATATATTTAGATATGGAATTTTGAGATACACATTTTGGGGAATTTTTTTTTGCAATTCCGACATGTTTTGACACTATCTTATGGTCAAATAGTTTAGGGTCAACGAGGCCCTGAGAGGGCCGCTCCATCGTTTAAGGGTTAAGCTTATAGCCTAACTTAACTTATTACAGGTCCGACATACAGGCAAGGCAGTAGGAATTCGATCCGACAGAGACCAATAAGGCAACTCCACTTGCATGAATGCTATTTGGAATGGCTCATAGTTATTATAGTAGAGGCACCTATTCCCGATCATGACCCCATTGGTAATCCATAGAGCATTGGGATTTCGATAAGGATGGTACAAAATTTTGATAAGGCTAGAACCAATAGTGTCATGACACATGTCCTAGTTTTGAGTGTTAAAGTGAGGAGGAATGAGTAGTTAAAATGAATGGTTATGGCATACTCTAGACATTGGTAATATGTTCATGCCAACTTTTGGCTTCAAAAATTCATAGCAATCCCAATTTAAGGAATAAAATTGCGGAAAAATTTGCAATCCTCCTGATTTCTATCTTCCTACACGGAAAAAAATTGCACCGCATTATACTTCTCAAGATTTGGCAACAAATCTCTTAAGTGATCGGTTATGGGCGCCTCTACTCTAAGTAAGCTCCCAGTGAGGTGGGAATGCAAGCCATCCCCTGCTTGCCACTGCAGTATGTGGGTTACAATAAAGCCAAAAGTTGTCATAATAACAAAAGACATTTGCCAAGTCACAGACACCATCACCCCAGGCGCTTGCAGGTGTGCAACCCACTTTGGAAAGGAGCCTTCTCAGAAACGCACTCTAAACTCCATAATATCACGTTTGTGGCAATCAAAGTGCACGTAGTATCAAGGAGTTTTGTAGTGTTAACATGGATGCGTGATAATCAAGAATTAGTGCAGCATGTGATATTATGTAATGACACAAAGTTAGCATTGCAATGATGATAATAATTACAATGATGACAGTGAGATGTGTGTGAGCATGTGGTTTGAATTCTTTGGTGGGTTATTTTAATCTCAAAACCCGTGGTATATGGGAGGGAAACGTGACAACGAGTGAGATTTTAAGTGAGAATATCTGTTCCCTAGGGTTTCGGGATCTAAAAAGAAGGAGTGACATTGAAGAGGTTGATATTACGGAGTTTAGAGTGTACATACCATGTGCTAGCCAACTTGTTATTTAGTCAGCGAAAACCACTAAATTAGAAACTTAACTACCCTTTCTCACACACAAGTGTTCATTCATGTTCTCCGGAGAAGGAGAATCAGTACCTGGTGAAGGTTCAAGGAACGGGGAGATCTAACAAATGTTACATATGAGCAAATTGAGTTTGAATAAGAACCCATTCACGTTCAAATCTTTAGGCAGATTTTTTTTATTGTTTAGGAGGAATCTATTGAATGTCTTAAAATACACCCTAAACTCCATAATATCAACCTCCATAATGTCACTCAGTCTCTAATATCCTAAAACCCTACAGAACAAATGTTCGTAGTTCAAATCTCACTCCTTATTGTCATATTTCTCTCCCTTATATCACGAATTTTGTCATTAATGCAAACCACCAAAGAAGTCAACCCACACCCTCGCATTGTGCCATGTGTCAATATGTGGAGTTTCTTCTTCTTCTTCTTCTTCTTCTTCTTCTTCTTATGCCACTTGTTGAATGTTGGTGCATGCATCCGCCACATCGCCCGGGAAGGCCAAGTGGAGTGGACCACACCACACCATTAAAATGTTGCACTTTGTGTTATTCCATATTGTCACTACACTAAATCTATAGTATCACGCATTCATGTTAACACTACAAAACTCCGTAATATCACGTGCACTTTGGTTGCCACAAGTGTGATACTACGGAGTTTAGAGTGTAACAAAGAAAATTTGAAAGAAAATCAACATGTTACTAGTTGGTCTGACGAAAGGTTCGGAAATGGATTCTTGCAACAATTGAGATGGATAAATGCGACGTTGGCCATATTCCAACTTGCATGTTTGACAACAAGGTTAATATACTCTCCAGTATATATGTTGATCCTCTTACTCCACATGGAAGTGTTCGGCCAACAAGATGTTTGGATATCCCATCCAAAGCTTTGTCACTTATCACTTCACCAAAACAGTTGGCACATGACACTTTGTTCAATGCCGGCATAGTCTAAACAAAGGAGATTCATGGCAAACTAAAGAATGCTTGAAAGGCCATTGGCTTGGGATCCAAGAAAACAAGAGCTTGAAGTCTTGACTTTATGAAATAACATCCATGAGGTAGCTTACTAGGATTTAGACCATTAGCTTGTTGAAAATGATCGGAAGCTTGTTGTCGTCATTCCACATGGGGTTCGTTAATGTACAATCTAAGCATTGCCCGGGTGGTCAACTCTTCATTGGAAACCTAAATGACATGCGTGGATCACTATGAAATTAAACCCCCGATATACGAGAAGCTTATAGAGGGATAAACACATGTATACATACTAAAGGTAGGCTAGAAACTAAACGCATGTAGTTAATTCAATCTAAAATAACAAATGCCTCCACTACATAGACATAATACAAATCATGAAATAAATAGGCCTTTATTACTTGTACAATCCACCTTCACTTTCCAATGAGAAAGTCATTGAACATTTTTTTCATCCATAGCATATAACTCAACGATTGCATCAAACAAACAAATACAAAGCGCACAATAACTCAGCCACAATCCAAAGAGCAAAACTCAAGGGAGCCCATGAGCGTTCCAAGAGCCTCCAGTTTGTAAAACCTAGAACCCAAATGCGTACTCTAACAATAATTGACAAGCCAGTTGTCGAGGACTATTACCATATGACAACAATGGATGAAAACACGAATTGAATAAAACAAACACATTTATTGTTAGTTTGTACACTGTAATAAGAGTCCACCCCGGGAACATAACATTACTCAATGTACAACTCTCATTCCGTGGGCCCTCATAATATAACAGTGAGATGCTCGAAAAGCTCCGCAAGGAGACTCATATCCAAACTAAACTCCCAGCATCTCATTGTTATATTTTGAGGACCCACGTTGTTGAGTAATGTTATGAAGCCTTGTAAGTCGGGTAAAAAATGCAAGCTCTCAAGATGCAAGTTCAATTGTAGAATGGCCTTGGGTGAGCAAGCATGTGTAAGAGGTTAGCTCTCATGAGAAGGCTCCTTACTTTGAGCTCTCAACCTCTCTAGCGTAAAGGCTACTTTAAACCAAATCTTGAAGGTTTGTCAATTTGAATGTCAAGAATTTGAGCTCTAGTTTTGTGGGCCCCAAGTCAATGGGCTTGCAAGCGCACTTTGGCATGTCATGAATTCCCCTTTCATCATTAGTATCATTCCCCCCTTGATGTCTCAATGTGATCATGGGGACTTTGCACTTGCTCACAATATTGAGAGCTTGACGATTGGGGAAGCAATGAGTTTTGGATGAAAGTTTGTCAAATCCAAGACCTATTAAACCCCCCCCCAAATTGTATGTTCAAGCTCTCAACTCCAACTATTGTCACCAATGATGGAAAAGGCCATGTCTTACGCCTTTGAATAGCAATTTCGATACATGAATTCCAAGATCAAGCTATTAATCACATGTGAGGTGGGTGATATAAGAGCATAGCTCTCTGATGGAAACATTGGATTTCATTTATAATATGGAAATACTTGTTACAATTTTTTGTGCAACCAAAATTACCTTCTAAGATCTCGAATAATTATAACAGGACTTGATTGAGATGAATAAAGCCCTATACGCTTTTGAGACCCCATAATGGGATACACCTTAAACAATATGTTGCATGTGAACAAAGTATTAGTTGCATTGATATCGTTTGGCACCTCTACATTTTTTTTTCATCTAATTTCAAGCTTCCACATGAATTCTACCTTTTTTTTTCATAATGAAGACAACATATAAGCTTGTAGAGGCCCTTATTACGCATGGATGGGAGATAAACTTTTGTGAGTGATTGAATGACATACATATTCCTCCCCCCCCCCCCCCAATTATGTTGACTATTGTGTCTAGAATGGTTAACGAACTTTTAAGCACGTAGGCCAATCACTTCTCAACACACACGTCTTTTGGGTGTCCGTTCCCATATTCACACCCAACCTTACACCACTCTCAAATATTGGTGTCAGTTTAAGATCAGAAAACGAATTAGGTACATCTATCTTACCAGCCCAACACTCATCTAAACCTTCTGCACAAGTGCATGCTCATGAACATAATTTTGTTGCACAAAACTCTGCCAGGAATGTACAATACTACTTCCATACAACATGACAATGAGCCAATTGTCTACGAAGCCGAAGCCGAAGCTGAAGCTGTTGTGAATCCCATTCCGGGTAATTCTAATACTCGTCGAGTTGGTCTTGAGGTATGGTTTTCATTTGATGCCAATGACAATGACATCCATTCAACCTCCACATAGCAAGCTCATCGTATATATTGGACATAGTCTTATCGCAATCCCATTCATTCTTGCTTAAAAGCACCATTTTTGGTGTAAAACAACTGAGGAAGACAAGCTGCCAATATCCATATGTAGATTGATTGAGCAAAAAGTTTTCTTCGCGATGTCAAACTCCGTGCCGTCAAGATTCCCGCATAGATGGTTCTCTACATACTTAAGAGTTGGCGACAGTAAAGCTGTGAAGTAAGAGCCCTTGATTGGAACATGAACAGGAGAATAAGGTAGAGCCTTTTGCACTAGTGTCGGCGTCCTCCAATTCAGCAACATCAATTTTGTAGATGCAAAGAATCCTTCTGTTGTCGACCTGTGAAAATTGTGCAAATGACACAATTTTGTACACGTTGCAAGGATCGTCCACAATAAATTCCACGTGAGGACAAGATTCGCAGTCGCATGGTGGGTCGACGGTAGTGATTGACACGTATTGGTGAGTGGATCGATGGCTTTGAAGGTTGAGTAATTCAATCACAATAATCATAAAACCTCTGTTGCCATTAACCACACGACATTCATTCATTCATTCCCAGCATAGCATCGTCAAATCCATAGCATGCCACTCGTGACTTGGACTTGATACAAGATAGGATTGCTCGGACATCGGGACACAACGTTAAATTTGACAAGTATGGTTTCAAAGAGCTTTTTGGGGGGTTGTCATATCTGAATATCGTATTTTGTAGTTGCATATCTTGGAATCTAGGATCATTTATGGTGAATGCGAGGTTTGAATGCTTGTTCACAATCCGGAATGGACGCAAAGATCTGAGTGGAAAGTGAGACGAATGTTTGGTGGATCCAAGTGAGTTTAAGGAGGTCCAAGACAACCCTAAACTATTGGATGATGATGGAGAGATATCCAAATCTTAAGGCAGAGGTTGGCGGTTCGATTCCCGGCTGTGAAATCTCCTCTCTACTTGACAGAAACTTACCAGATGGTTAACTACCTCCTGTGCTTTGGCACTGGCCTGTCGGCCTTCTGTCTCAAAAAGAAAAGTAAAAGGAAAGAAAAAAGTAAAAAAATAAAATGAGTTTAAGGTTGTGAAGGGTTGAGAACATCCAAGCAGATGCCATTGCAACTAAGAAACTCCAGATTTGACTATCGTATGAATCTACTAGAGATTCTCGAGGTCAAGAGAGTTATGCCCTTCAAATTTGTTTTAGAACCCCACCCCTTTTGTGTACAACAAAATAGAGAATGTCATGGTAAGGCTTAAAGGGTGAAGATGGTTTTGAAATTGGGTCAAGGCTAGTGAAGTTTTTAATAACACACATGCACAACTAAACTGCTAACTACAACACCTTAACATGCCAATGATCTCAATGCCAATACCTCAATTCATAGATGTGTTTTAGATTTGTTCATTTGTTAAATTTGATGATAAGCTTGACTATGTGTTACTTTAATGAGACCCATTTTATTGCACTAATCTCCAAAACCAATATTGAATAATACAACTATGACCACTTGGCACCCTAATATGGTTGAGTTTGTATTTTTGTTATACGTATCACACACTTTTAGAAGTCTTGAGTGTAGGTGTTACAATAAGCTTATTGCCCAATATTTAAGGTGGATATACTTTACCTAAGCTTTTGAACTTAGAATAGGCATTCTCCGAGCTTGGTTGCTTCTAATGAGTAAGATTATGCAATCTAAATCAACATTCAACAATCAAACTTCAAGAAATCTTTTTGGTTTGAATGGACAATAGATCAAGGAGCATTATTTGTTAATAAAATGTGATAGCCAGTTTAAAATAAATTAATAAAAAAATTCAACCATTGTCTTAACCAACGAGAGAAATATCTTTAATGCAAAATAATACATTGCCACATTAGGTCAATGAGCCTATTTTGATTACATGCCAATATGATTATATATATATATATATATATAGTATACATCTTTCTAATCAAGGAAAAGAAAAATGAACAAGATTTTCCTATGAGCACCAAAATTTATGAAGTCCTTAATTATCTTGTGCTACCTAATCGCATGTTTAATTCCTATAACTAGTGGGCTAAAAGATAGAAACAAAATTTTGTGGAAGACTTGTCTACCTTAGTCATGGATGAATTTGTATCCACCAACATAGTGGATGACTCGAATGTGACAAGTGCCATTGATAATGATGATTTCCAACAACAAACCTACTTCAATTTGCAATGTGATTACTATGACCCAAACCACCCAAAAGAACACAAGTGGTTAGGACTCATGCATGTCTTGCTTTGTACTTGGCCTCTACACTCCCTTCAAGCCAAAGGCATTGTTGCGTAAGAGCTTCACTTTGACAATTGATAGGATATTCATACAAGCTCCAAAAACTATGAGGAAAGTGGCACAATCACAATTTGGATTTGCTAATTATCTTGCACTATTTGCATGCTGCAATCCTACGAGAAGTGGGTGCAAAGAGAAAGTGTCCATTTAAGACCCGTTTACCTATATAGGTGAATAAATTTTATCTATAATCAACATCAATAATGACATCAAAGAACATGCCCATGGCTATCAAAGTTGTAATACGGGTCAAACATTGATATTTGGTGGGTGTCTCGAGGGGAGAGAATCTTTGTATACACAAGTTGCTACTTGGGTCAACACCGTTCGAAATCATATTGATATTAGGGCAATTTTGACTAGGTATGAAGGTTCTCACATGGTTTACAGACTTGGATCGTATTGAAAACAAAAATTACCGTCAAATACCCATAGCTTGATGATATCAAGAAATGTGAAACCTTCATTATAGATACTCGAATGGTATCAAAAAAAGATGATACCAGATTTTTTTTAAATGGTTCAGATCGTACCAAGAGTATCAGATATGTTACATTTCTCAAAATAAAGTCAAGCCCACTTAGTTTCCCTCCAGCCCTAATGGCTAACCTCTCTAGACTTACCTGCACTTCCTTAATAAATACGGGTCTCGACAACAGGTGATTTGAGACATTCCCCCTTGATTATTGAGTAGGAAATCCAGGTCTAAGTTTGTGCATTTCAGCAAGTTTGACTTGTTTAAATTCCTCATTGCGCTTCAGCTTTTTAGTCTCAACTACTACCTACCTATCTTTGCAAAATTGCCTGAACAGGGTAATCCTCAAGCAAGGTAAGCAGCCTCTGTAACAAGACTCTGCATGTTTCAGGGTGGGTCAATGGTCCACACATGAGGTAAACTACATTCCCTAATGGTCGGGTGTAGATGCCTTTCATCCGCAGACCCTCCACAAGCCCTTTTGATATCATGGATCCGTACCTGCCCACAAAACCAGTTAACGTAAGTTTTTGACACTGCTTTCAACACACAAATGTTGGAGAACCAGCTTGTCAACCACCTCAGAATACATGAACACAGGCTAGCAAATCTAGCTAACCAAGACAAATGAAGTCTAAGGTTTGAGGCATAAATCAAATCAAATTTCCACCTACACCTGTATACTGATGCCTCAGAATTGGCCACAATCTAGTGAGGGCTAGCCAGTCAACCTATTTTGTTGCTTAGCAAATGATATGCGTCTAGGAGGTTATTAGCATTGCATTTTAACCTGCATAATGCCCAGTTATCTGGACTAACATGGAATGATGAGTGAGAGGCTTGTTCAAACATAGATCCACATACCCTCCATCAGCAGAACTTGCACGAAGCTCCAGTGCCATAATGGTCCCAAGCGACACAACTCTGTGGACTGCATGATGCGATGATATCTCGGACACTAATTCAGGACTCCACAACTGCCATGAAACTGCTGTTAGTAAGCTTTTAGCCAACCCCATTAGGGCACATAGAGGAATCGTCTGTTATAAGGTACTGAAGATCATGATACTAAGATATGGTTCTGTAAGTGTCATCTTCGTACTGTAGCAAATTTTCTGACCTGTGCCTTACAATAGGTAATAGCGATCTTGAGATACAAATGCTGGAAGGTATCCTTAATTCACATTTTGCACTATTACCCTCACAAATTGTATGACTGCCCTTCACAAATCACAATGCAAACATTTTACCTCCCGAAGACGGCGTCCATCAGGCAAGAGATTTGCATTTCTGGAAGGATCAGAAAAATATTTGATAGCAGCAACTGCACTGGAACAGCCTATGGCATGGGCAGTATATGAATGACCATGTAATAAAGCATCTAGCTGTTCCTCACAGACAAGCCCACGCACAAATTCAAGTTTGTCAATTTCTGAACAACATAGACCCTGCTTGCTTGCCCATCCCAATACAACTAACAGCATATACTCAGTTCCTGTAAATATGGCCATCGCTCCTACTGATCAAAACACAAATTAGAATGTGGTTGCAGGTGTACCTTTGAAACACCACGGAATGCTTCAAAGACAGGCTTAGTTGCAAGAGTTGCTGATAGAGGGACTAAACCTCCGGTGAGAAGTTTTGAGTAGCATGCAATGTCAGGAGAGCATCCGAGAAGCTCTGCAGCAGACTAAGTAACAGAACAGTAACAGAATGTTAAAAAAAATTGGTAGAAATGACCCATTGCATATGTATAGTCAGTGGTGATAAAATACTGCATTGCAATTGCACAAGGATAATGCTACTATACTACTGATGAGCTCCCAGGTAGACAGATATGGACTTGTTGTTTTACAAGCACTTCTAAACAGCTTCCAAAGAGAAGAATAGCAAGTCAAAAAAAGTGATTTGGGGTTGGAGGAAGCTATACAAGGCACAAACCTCAGTTCCAAATCGCCAGCAACCTGAGAGGACTTCATCAAATATGACTGGGATACAACATTTGTGACATTCCTGAACAAGTATCCGTTGGAACAAGGGGTCCAACATCTCCATCCCTCCAGCACCATGGATCACTGTCCCGAAACATACAGCGCACACAATGTCAGGATCTAGCCAGCACGCAGAAGAGTATGAGATTTATTTGACAAGCTAAGAAGACAAGTTTGCAATCTGTCTAAATGTACACCCAACATTTACAAACTGATCCATGAACTCCAGCATTAAGCAAGTCAAGGATATACACAGAAAGAGCAACTCGACATCTTGAAATGCTCCAGCATGGTCTAGACCATCACCCACCAGGTTCTGTAATTAAAGCAGCTATGGAGGTTGACTCCTCTCTGGCTGCTGATGAAGAAAGTTGTTGACCTATAAACTTGCTGTATACTTTGGCCAGAGTAGTCGAGTTGCGGCCCATATCAAATACTTCATCTCTACATTTCCAGGCAGCTTTCACATGCACAAATCACCGCCAGAAGCAACGACACTTTGTTAGACAGTAAGCTTTATATAATGATCAAAGGTTGTAGAAGTTTGCACAGGAATTTGTCTTTCATATAACAAAACTGGTTACCACGCTACAACCCAAGGCAGACGAAAGTGCACTGACTTACAGTTAATGATATCGGCAGGAGTACTGTAGCCCTCTGGTAGATTCAAGAACCAGCGGCCATCTTGCTGAAAAACTGTTGGTGGTTCAAGGAAAAGGCCCCTGCCTGAATACCTATTGCATCAGAAAGGTCAATTCATATATTACATATATCTTGAAAGAGATATACCTACAGATGGTTTGCATGTGACTGAAATACGTGCTAGTCTTCCATTGGCACAGGTTCAAGATGCTGAACCACTACTAACAGAGAACATCATCTTTGTTATTATCAATAGAATTCAACAAGCAGAAAACGGATCTACAAATAGATATAGTATGACCAAGCACCAGATTCGTGCATGTGAAAGCTTATGTTACTTTATTCAGAATTGAAACCACTATTTCTCCTGAACACTCATCACTCTACAGTGGGCTTTAAGTTGCTTCGCATGTAACATTTTCCAACTGCAGTTATTGATTCACATCTGCTACTTTCATTTACTCTAGTCTCAAAGTTCCTCATTGTAAAGATGACTTGCTCTCAACGTACCAAGGCTGTTGCAAGAAGCCTGTATAAGCAGAAGGTGCTTGTGCTTCTAAGGCACCAAGTGTGTCTCCATGATATGATCCTTTCAGAGCCAAAACCTGCAAGCAACCATAAAGAGTCAAATCATGGTAGTTCCAAAGCGAAAACTCTTCAGAACATTCTTTAAGGCTGTTTTCCACTGACATTGATACAAGCTCACATTTCTAATCGTAATAGTTTCAATTTAGTGTATGACCATAGGAAACGGATCCAACCTTAAATTGCTGCTTGTTGTGCTTGGAAGAAACATTGCGAAGATTATGGTCAATGATGTATTTTCGAAATGCCATCTTGATAGCAACTTCTACAGCCGTTGCCCCATTGTCTGAATAGAAGACGCGATCTGCCCAACCTGTTTGAGGATAAGAGATCTCAGTTAAAAACTTAAGCTGACAATTTCAACAATTATGATCATTCCACCAATTTCAAAAGATGTCTTTTAACTTTCAGAGTAAACAGCCTGAAATAGCTAATTGTACAATACATATCTATCATTAACTGAAACTCATAAGTGGACAATGGAAATATTTACCTCGGCCTACCCCTTGTAGAAGAAGCTCGGCACACTGGAGGGCAGGCTCATGCACATTCTCAGGGAACATGACGTGGCCATACCTTCCTGCTGTGTGAGCAGCTGCCCTTGCCAGCTCTGACTGTAGAAGTTTCATGGATTGACTGTTAGCCATGCAGCATGACACATGATGCCTTTCCACACTGAATAAAAAGCACAGAAACTTCTGATGTATTTATACAGTACTGACTTCTTAAACCATGAAACTAATCAAGCACATTAAAGCAATTGTAAGCAGTTTATAAATTAGAATTACAAGGCCTAAAAAGTCTACCACGGGACTACCTGCAAGGGAGCATCAGGTCCCTGTGTCCACCAGCTTGCACATGCATCAAACTGCAGAGAAATTGTGCCCCTTCTGGGATCCTGTCCACCCTGATCACATAGGTCCATGCTGTTTGTTCAGAAAGATTGTCCAGATCCCACAAAAAAGGAACACTGTTAGGTATGCATCTAACAACCAATCCCCCTTGCCTCCTTTCAAGAGAAAGAGAAGACCTACCATTCAATATTCATACATGAACTGAGATTTTTCCAAATTCACTTTAAACATATAAAAACGTATTTCAGCATACATAGTAGTCCAAAAAGGCTCCCACTGCCATAAGTTATGTCAAGAGCCCAAATTATAGAGCTTAAGTGTCAGATATTTTCCAGTAACTCGAAGATCCTTATTCACCGATTCACTGAAGACATTATACCATTACTCTTGCCACCCCTACTACAGCTCATAAGACATATAAATCAATAAGAACTAAGCATTTGATATAAAGTAAGCATCCCCGTGGTTTCCAACATGCATTTTATAGAACCCGAGCAGAAACTCATAAAATTGGGAAGACAATACGCCGGTCTCATCAGATTCACCTTGTAAACAGAAAAGTTGTCTCCCAAGCGTGAATCAATGAGTGTAATGGATTCTTCAGGAACCAGATCATGTTGTGTGAAAGGCCACCATAAAATTTGGCTCGCCTTCTTTGGCATTTCTTCAAGTCTCCTAAGTCTCTTCAAATGAGAACTTTCCAACACACTGCGTAGCTGAGCAAATGTTTCTTCAGCAATGGCGAACCATTCTGCAAGGTTCTCATTTGGGTCTTGAGGTAAAGGAGGAAGAACAAGCACAGGTATTCTGAATCACATCCATTAGAACTTGTTTAGAGTTTTGCCATAGACCCTCAATGTCTGATGCTACCTAAACCCAACATCCTTGTTCAAAGAGTCGTGTAACAACAAGCCACCATGAGGTACATTAAAAAAGTAGTACCCATTGAAAGACACTGCTATGGACTTACTTGTGTTGCAGGTACTGCTGCAGAGGTATTTCATTACTTAATCCTGCATCCACAAGAACTATGGCAGGTATGTCATAGCCTCGTGAGTGCAAACTCTCATAGGCTCCTATCGTTGTTGAGATGCCTCCTAATCTCCCATCCCCGACTAAGACACCTGGAAATCTTAGCGGTCTGCACCAATTGCAATGCCAAAAGGAGGTTGTCAGCACTCTCAAAGCTTTCAATTGCAACAGATATTTCACAAGCATAACCTCAGAGATTTTCAGATTAAGCTGCCATAGCATGATAGATGTCTTTTGACAGCATTACAAGCAAAATGATTCTATGATTCTGTTAAGAGATATTTCACGAGCATGCCTCCTATAACGTCTATGCCTTCTGCTGTCATAAAACATCTACGATTTTGCCTTGACCTTGAGGACTGGATATACTGCATTTAGTTCTCATTCAAAGGACCACTTTGTATCAAGACAAATGCAGGTGTACACAGACCTATATAAATCACACTGGAGGGTTCCAGATGGCCCAGGGCTGGCTACACCGCCTGCAGTCTCCACAATCGCCCACTTCCTAATGGACCTACGGCTGGTATTCTCCCTTTGAATGACTTTGTCTGGACTTTCACTGAGACTCCCAAGCACACTTTGGAGAGAATCAAGCACCAATAAGTCAGGCACTGCAGACCCCTCTTGCACAGATGCAAGGTGGGGGGAGACGGGATTCGACCATGCCCACACTGTCTTACAAGTCAAATGTGATTGCAAAGCTCGTGGTCTCCCTGTTGGTACATCATCTTTATCAACGCCGTTTGGGCTATTAGACACAACTGAATCAGTTTCTGAAAGTTTCTGAGGAGAATTCTCAAATTTAAGACCCTGCAGCAGCTGAGATTCGTAGCTGCAAATATCTGTCATTCCTGCAGAACTCACATCTAAGAGATTAGATTGCTTGGTCCTACTCTTCACTCAATTTCCTTCCTGAAGCAAAGCCAGCGGCATTGATGAGAAAAACTTCAAATGTTTGAGGCTGCCTCATACGATGATACAACACAAATGCAGGCCAACCTAAATTTCAATGTCCGACTGATATATAGATGAATGCATGGTATTAATATAGAATATCAATAATGTAATCAAAGATGTACCCAACCAATACCAAGATTGTAGTGCCATTCATATATTGATACTTGGCGGGTATCACAAGATGAGAGCACTTTTGTATAACTGAGTCATTATTTGGGTCAATACCATCATAATATGATATTGATACTAGGGTAAGTTAACCTTAGGTATAAAGGTACTATGGCATATAGACCTGAATGATATCAAAAACAAAAAATATCCTCAAAATACTTGTACCCTGCCGGTACCAAAAAAACGTAGAATCCTCATTACACATACCCGAGTGGTTCAAAAAAAACCTGATACCAATTCAACACAGGTAACTTTGCCATACTTGACTCTGGAAGGCAACAGTGCCCGACACATAAGCTTATAAGAGAATTTCAGGCATTTGAGTTTCAAACAGAATGAGAATTACTGCAATGGACTCATCAAAGATAACAGAGCTTGAAAGTCTTTCACAACAGATCTGCACTACTTGTACCTGTAGAAGAACCTCCAATGTCCGATGTTGAGTCAGTTAAAACCAAGTTCTGGGCCTTCTGAACAGCCCTCCGAACAGCAGAAGACACCCGCAGGGTGTGATTACTCACGAACAAGCCGTGAGGAATGTCATGTGGATGGAGTTGAGCCATTCGTGAAACTTCCCGAAACACAAACCGAGCATCCGAATCTGATGGAAAACCTGTTTGCACAGGCTTGACAAACAGCACCTCGTTGGATTCATCAAGCCTCCTCTCTCGCACCAAGTCAGCCCCTCCTTGACTCTTGCATGTCTGTGACTGACTGAAAATTGCTGAAGACAGTCCTGCAAATTCCAGTTTCACCAAATATTGATGAGCAAGCCACACCTCCCTCGAGCAGGCTAAGGTATGCAGGTGTTAGGCAATTGTTTTTCTTAATCAGACATCTATATTTGAATATAACTGAATGGTGGTGTGTGGTTAGATGTGGATCTAAGAAGAGACCCCATTAAACGCATGTTTATAAGAGATTGGACTACGTCTGTCAACTTGTATTAACTACTCTACAGTCGATAGTCAACATAATTGGGGGGGACCTATGTATTCATGTAAGAAATCAACACAAGTGTACTTCCAATAACCATAACTAAATCAGGAGAGGTCTAATTTTCAGTCTGGTTTTCGTTGATGTTCCATCAAAGAGTTGTTAAGGTACAAGTGCCTTATGTGGTCACTCTTTTCCTGATTGAACACCTATATTTGAGTGGCATATGGCAAGGTTATTGTGTTGAAGAACAGACACAAAATGACGCATGTTACAATGAGTTTTTGATAACCATTCTAGGGTCAATAGTGAACACAATTGGGAGGGCCTCTTCAATCACTTCAAGAGAAAGAGAATCTTCAATTTGACCTCTTGTAACTTTCGTATCATGAACCTGTAACGACAATCTTCATGATTCACAATTGCTAACTAGACAAGACAATATCCAATTCAATCTAACAACCAAAACTGTTTGTGGAGTTGGAAGTGCCCACAATAGGTCCACATAATTCAATGCAACACATATTTCAAGACGTGATTCTGATCTATGGAAGATGCACAACAAGGAAAACTAACCGAATAACACCCGCATAATTTATGCACAAATTCCTTCAAACAAAGAGCTGAGAACCAAGAGACGAAATTCACACAAACAATTTCAAAAATCACAAAAAATCCCAGAGCTCACAACGCAGACACCACAGTCTTCTACACTCAATAGTCATCGCAATTGGGGGACCTCTGTATACATTTCAGGAATCAACACACATGCACTTCGGATAACCATAACCAAATCAGGAGAGGTGCGATTTCTGTTGATAATGTTTCATCATAGATCTTACTAACGCAACACAAATGTAAAGACGTGATTCAGATCAATAACAGAAGATGGAGAACAAGAAAAACTAGCCGAACAACACTCCCGCATACCTTATGCACAAATTCCTCCAAACAAAGAGCTGAGAAGCGCGAGACAAAATTCGCACAAAACAATTTCAAAATTCACAAAATGAAAACACAAAAATCGCAAAAAAAATTCACAAAGCTCACCTGCAGACACCAGAGTCTTCCCCACGCCTGTGTTGGCTCCCCACACCATGTAGGTCGGATATGACACGTCCATTGCCCCCTGCAGCCATGGCCCTGCCTCTTCATCCTCTTTCAGCCGCTCGGCCTGGGCGCTGAAGAACGATTGATGAGGCCTCCAATGCGGGGAGCCTGCAGGATAGGAAAAGCAGAGGAGATTGCAATTGGTGAGCGCAGCAGCAGCAGAAGAAGAAGAAGAAGAAGAAGAGCGCCACCTTGATAACAAGCACCGGGAGGCCATAGCTGCTCCGCCCTGCTGCAACAATAATCAGATGAATGCGGCGCCATCCACTGCACACACAGACACCTCCTTGCTTACTAAGGTCACGGATACCAAAAACAGATGCAAGGCCAGAGCCTCTTCACCGAAATCTTTGCATTGGTGTCTCCATATTTACAAGTACCAATCCTTGAACACTTGTATCATCCTTGTCGCACTTCGCCTGGTGACGACTGTAGAGATTTTGGTGCCGCTCTCGCCACTTCCATCAACATAAGTAACTTTTTCAAGTGACAATTTATTGGCTAAACCCTGTGGAAATAGACTTAGTGATGAGATTTGAAATGAGCCAAAAGTTTGGCAACCAATCAAAACCAGCCATGTATGTGATGTGATTTGGAAGTGTTAGTGTTAGCAACTCATTCTTAAAGTGGAGTTCAGTTGCAAGTGATTATTGATTTCAAGTGCTCTTTAAAATGAGCCAAAGTTTGGGCCTTGGTTGGACCACCAACCATAACTAGCCATGTGTGCATGACAATAATAGGGCAAAGCACATCCCTACAAAGAGAGAGAGAGACGATTGCCCCTACCACACCAAGGAGACGGCTGGGCCATCCAGCCGTCCCGACCAGTCCGTTGACGCCCGGAGTTTAAGGCCACCCCCTCAGGCAGCTACCCGATAGTAGGGCCTGCCAGCCGGATGGCTGGCTGCAGGCCAGGCCCCCTGCAGTCGTCCAGTAGGGGGAGCTGCCCGGCTGGGCCATCCGAGCAGCAGCAGGCCCCGTGCGTGTGTTTATTTAAAAAAAAAACTAGCTGGGCAGGTGTTTTTTCGAGCCGGGCAGGGGCTGCCAACCAAATGACGGTCACCGGTGGATGGCAGGCTGCCACACCGGGCCAGCCGGGTCCCTTTTCCAACGGCCACCCCGGGCGGTTGGATGGCCCCGCCTTCCACCGGTGTGGGCAGGGTAGATGCCAACCTATGGGGTTGGCATGAATGAGGGATGCTTCACCTTGATCATAGTTACGAGCTCACATGTGAACCCAAAGCGGGCTGATTGAGCAGGGCTAGGGGTCAAGTGCTATTGCCTCCTATCAAAGGTGGTCCTTATTGGTAACCAATGATGGTGAGCACTGCAGGCCGTCGGGGAAAATATGTATTTTGGTGGAGTAATGTCGTGCATCTCAACAATGGGTGTTATGAGGGCATGGTGTATTAACTTGCAACCTGAGTTGGGTTCGATTCTTGGGGATGTTTCCAAGCAAATAAAACTATATTCGTTAATTAAGACTTTGGAAAGTCTAAAAATAAACTATATGCATAGTTTGGGGATGCCAATGTTGTGAGCATTGGGAATGTTGGGAACAAAGGGAACATAACGTTATGCATATTCCTACATCAAGAATATATTTCTCTAAATATAGTAAACATATCAATCATAATCAAACATAAATTATACACGATATTTGAATGACACAAAAATTATCTTGCTCGGGGAAGTCACTTAGTGTATTCTTTGGGGACACATGAGCGTACAACACATATTTTTGGGGGGGCTATGTAGCTCATTTACGGCATTTTTGTGGACCCTATAATTTTTAATAATTCTACTTTCTTCAATTTCTCACCACCCTACGTGTAATTATAAATTAAAATCTCCATAATATTTCAGACCCTTCATTATTTATATTTATTTTAAATATAAATATTTATTTAAGGGACTTTATTCAATGTTTGGATGAAACAATTAAGTACGCCATTATCAATGGGCTTAGACATGTAACAAATTATGTAAATAACATGCTTGGTTAATTGGTTACATGTCTAAGCCCATTGATAATGGCGTACTTAATTGTTTCATCCAAACATTGAAAGAAATCCACAAATTCCAAAACAAACCAGCATCACTAAAGTGTCCATAATGTGTTCACTAACACAGTTGCACTAACATTGCACATGTTATCATGCAAAGTGTGAAGACAATTTGAAATGCCTACTTATGAGTCCTACGTGAAAATTGAGAAATGATCATCACAAAAGATGCCACAGCCTCTCGCCTAGAACAAATCCATCAATCCACCATAGATTCACCAAATATGGCCCCACGGAGCTCTTTAAACGCGTAGGGGTCAATGCACAATGATAGAATTATTGTCTTGCATGGGAGGAACAACCAGAGAATTATACAAACGTCAATGAAATGTTCCTTAAAAGTACACTTAATAACCCTCATCCAACGAGTTCATCCATTTTGTAGATGGATTTGTGATCATTTCTCATCTAGTTCTTAAATTTTTCTTACCCTAAACTCAACCTAAAAATTAAAAAAATTCCCTACCAATTACTATAATGCTATTTTAGAAATACTATAAACACAATTTTGGGTATTACAAGTGACCCTATATTATTTATAATGTGCTACCTCACATTTCTTCAAGGCTATGGTATATCAAAAAAATATATAATTTTTATCAACCATGAATAAATGTCACCCTATATTTGTTCTCTCATAGTTATCTAAATTTTCGACAGTGACTTCCCCGGGTTATCTTGTTGGGGTTTGTGCCAAAAATAAATATCAAATCCATAAATAAACTCTGGCTTTATATAATCATAGATTCTTGGGTAAATATCCCAAACATAAAGGCTTTATTGATTTTGATGATGCATCCCAAACCTATATATATCATTGACAACCCTAAAAGGAATAAGTCTACAAAGTGTTTTTTTTTTACCAATAACATGTTTACATTATTCGTGCCCATCTCCACCTCTAGCTTCGTTTCCATTCTCGTCATCATTTTTCCCAATTGCAATATATGCCAAGTTGTTTTTAGCAAAATCTATATGTTTTTTGGGGTATTCATTGTCTCCGATTTGGAGCCCTTGCGCGACTTCCAAGCACAAAGTATGGTATCTATGTTTATCCAAACTAGCTCGTATGCCGAGTTGATTGTCCACTTGAAACCCTTTTTGGTGTCCCAACCTAAATAGGCGCGGAGCACATTATGATCTTTGGTACTCGGACGGTTGTATTCCACCTCAATCCAACGAAAATTGAGGCTAGTTGGAACAAAATTGGGGGACGACAATGCTTTCACCAACCAAATTGGTTTGGGGTGTTCCTCGCCTCCTCCAAGTACGAGGACCATATAACCTTCATAGCAATCTACAACCACACAAAAAGATGGAGTGGATGATTGCGAGCAAGGCCAACGTAATGCTCATCCACTATGAACTCCTTATGGACGTCTCCATTGCTGAAGAACATGGTGTAGGAATCCACATTGTCACTCGACTTTGAGGCCAAAATCCTTGTGTCAAAGACAAATGGGTATTGGCTTCAAGTGCCAACAAGGTCGATCAAACACGATCCCAATGATGCCGAGTGTCTGGCATAATTTGTTTATGCTTAACCCTTAAAGGTCAAGGGGGGGGGGTGAGAGGGCCTCTCCCATCAGCCTATGTTTGCCCCATTTCAGACCTCCATGTAACTCTTTTAGTGCGATCGGCATATATATTTAGATATGGAATTTTGAGATACACATTTTGGGGAATTTTTTTTTGCAATTCCGACATGTTTTGACGCTATCTTATGGTCAAATAGTTTAGGGTCAACGAGGCCCTGAGAGGGCCGCTCCGTCGTTTAAGGGTTAAGGTTAAGTTGTTTATGTTTATGTTGGACCTTATTGGTTCATACTTGAACCATTTGTGATGCAATTGTTACACTACATCCCATCAATAAATGTATACCAAAAGCAATTTTCATTGCTATGTTTTTGTGTATTGGAATCTTGAGAAGTGCCTTTATTACTTCTCATTCTACTTTCAAAGTTTTTAATTTCTTAAGATAAATATACGGTCATGGATATAAAAACTCTAAAATGTATAATTAACATACCATCCCATCAAAAGGCTTGACTTCCAATATTATGTAGTTATAGGGTCCTCAAAATGCATGCCAAAAAAATTAGTACCCCCCTTAAAATATGTTGGATATCTCACATATATGCAAAATTTTACACTAGGTGACCCCCCTGTGATGTATGTAGAATTGTCATTGTTAAAATTCAACCAACAAATCACTAAATTTTGTCTTAGACCTATATACCTAACTCACACCAATTTTTTCACCGTAATATATTCAATAGTCTATCAATGACTCTATCTATTTTGAGTTATTGCATATGCACAAAAATGGTGTAATAATGGAGAGTTAATTTCTAACAAGATGTTCATAAAATTTGGAGATATGAAAATTAGTCTTAGTTGTAGTGAGCATACACCATTTTTGTGCCTTCGCCATCATTGAGATTAAAATATAGAAGACACACGATCTTGAAGAAGTTGTGGAAGATTATATAGAGTTTACTATAAGGCATAAAACAACAAAAATAATACATGCTTGGCAAATATAGGAAACCTTACAACATTACAAGATTTATGCATGACAATCTATGTTGTAAAACGTTTCTTAAAGTGTTTGAAACGCTACAAAGGATGAGTTTATTAGACATATTTGAGTTCTTGGACTTAATCAAGTTACTCGAATACAAGTAAGGCCCATACCCAATGAATATAGAAGAGTGGGACATTAGGTGTGTGAGGAAGCTCCCGATTATATAAGTTTGAAAATTAAAGTGCAGTATGTACCCCATGTTCACGATTTTTTTGGCTAAATTTGTTGCTAACATAATGTTCCTACAAACTTCTAGAGTTTGTTTCTCTAGTTGTAGTGTAGTACATTAAATTCATTTGTAACGAACCAATATGTTGGATAAAAAACATGAATAGTAATCCAAGTTATATTCACAACATCATGTATATACGGCTAATAAAAGACTCGTTACATGTTACAAGTTAGTTGCAAGATGGAGGATTCAAACGTTGAGGCTAGACCCTTGAATTGTGTAGATGATCAACTCATAATTGATTGCTCTTGGATTGCATAATGGGTTTGCTGATTAATAAACTATAGGTTTATGGATGAAATGTTCTTTGCATGCATAGAAAAGTGCAAGCGAGTTGTTGAAAATGCCCTCCACTTGCATGAGTGACGTAAGATCCACAACCTGACCTCATGTGACAATGAAAATTGGTTGTGTAATAGGTAATGCATTCAGGGGAGTGCATTATGGGGAATAAGGACACCTTGCGAGGCGGTAGCGGAACATAGATGTCCATGTTCTCCATAAGACACTGCCCCAAATGCATTACTGAATGTAAAGGCCCAAGGACAGATTTCGGTGGCTTTGATCGGTTGAGAAACATAACGACCTGTCTGGAAACGTAATGCACTTTGAAATACATAGGATGCAATACACAATGTAAGGCTATCTCATATTACAAAGGAAAATTCATCATGGGTCTTTATGGAAAGGAAGTCACGTTGCTTTGACGAGAGGCGACAGAGGGAGACAGAGGAGAGAGACGACGTAGGAGAGAGAGCGAGACTTGAGAGAGAGAGAGAGAGAGAGAGAAGAGTTTTTTATAGTCTTCTGTATTGCGCAGGTCCTTCGGCCTCCTCTGCTCGGAAAGCTCAGTCAAAGCTTACGAAACGCAATTTAGGGCATGGTCACCCTTTAAGTTCATCGCTTGCTTCAGCAGGTTAATCGCTGTTCAACTCTTGGTCACGTATCATCGCATCATCGCTCGCAACAATATCATCGGAGTTCGTGTTCACTGAGGTTTGGAGACCATCTACAAGTTTAATTGGAGTCACGCTCTGTGCTGCCTTCCCTCTTCGTTCTACCGATTCCTTGCAGGACTCATCGAGCTTTTTGGGGGGAACTTGTAGGAATTATTGGACTGGAAGAGAGGGGAGGGGAGATGGGTATGGGGTATGGGATGTGCGGAAGCGGCTGCTGCTGCTACTGAGGAGGTGGAGGATGCGCAAGGTATGGTAAGGAGAAGGGTTTAGGGGATGAGAAGAGTGGGAGAGTAGGCAGGGATGATGGAGTACCGGGGAGGGGGCATGTCAGCCCCGGGGATGGAGACGATGAGCAACGGGGGGAGTAGACGAAGGTTGGGAGGGGAGCCGAGGTTCACACCGAATTCATTTCAGTACAATGCAAGAGTGGCTGCAGCCCTAGCCCCATCTGTGATTTTGCTGCTAGGTATGGGAGGGAAGCCTGTCCTGGCGACGTTGACGGTGGGGTTGATGGTGTCATACATTTTAGATTCATTGCATTTGAAGCAGGGGGCGATGTTTGGGGTTTGGGGGTCGCTATTTGCAACCGCATTGGCGATGGTGCTGTCAGGGTCATCGTTCTCGGCATCAGCATCACTCCCTTTGTACCTTCTTGCCCTGTTCGTCTCGTTTCAGCTGATGTTTCTGGTGGGTGTTTGGGCGTCCTTGCAATTCAAGTGGTTGCAGCTGGAAAACCCTACGGTGGTATTGGCCCTGGAGAGACTGCTGTTTGCATGCATTCCGTTTACAGCTTCCACCATCCAGACATGGGGAGTGGTTGCGGCTGTGGGCATGGTCAATGCACCTTACTATTTGATGGTCTTCCTGTTTGAGCTTTACTGGCTTTTCGCTCTGCCGCTGCCATCTTCTTTCCGTGCTAAAAATGAGCGGTCTTATGGTGGCCAGTACTCGGAAGAAGCTCTAATTAGCGGACAACTCGAAGGCTCCTTTCACACACTAGCACTTATGTTTCTGCCTTTGCTGTTCCATATTGGCTCCCACCATGCCCGTCTGTTCTCATCAGCGAATGCCATATGTGACATCCTCCTCCTTTTCTTTGTCCCTCTTCTCTTCCAACTGTATGCTTCTACGCGTGGGGGACTCAACTGGCTTTACAAGGACCAGCGCCAGCTCCATGAAGTCAGGGTCGTAAATGGAGCAGTGGCACTCCTGATCGTGATTCTCTGCCTGGAAGTGAGAGTGATCTTCTACTCGTTCGGCCAATACATCCAAATCCCCACTCCTTGGAACTACTTCCTTGTCACATTCGCAGCTGTGGGCGGAGCCGCGGGCATAGGGGCATACCTGGTTGGTCTTATAGGAGACACTGCAAGTTCTGTTCTATTGTCGCTCCTTATGGTGACGGCTTCATTTTCAGCTTCGATCGCTGTTGGAATGCCCTTCACGGTACATCATCAAATTCTCGGCTTTGTCCTGATCATTGAGTTAATTGAAACCTAATGGATATCAACTAATGGGATGGCCAATGAAGAGCATTGTACCTTAGAATCACCATGTCTCCAGATATTACCATGTTTGAGGTGGCCAATGCTATCAAGGAAAATAAGTTGTTAATTTGGTGGAGCGTAGAGTTCTTTGCATAGGATATGGAGAAGGCGATCCATCCTGGATCCACCCTCAATAGCATTGTTGCAGCGGTCATTGTGGAATTGCTAAAGAAACTAAATTTAGCACATTCTAGCTCCAGGAGAATTGGTGCATTGGCAGGCTGTCAAAGGAGCATCTGGTTGAGCGTCTTTTTGCATGTGGTCTGTATGTGCATTAACATATCAACCTTTTTTCATCTGTTTTGTGCAGTTGGTGCCTGCTCCGGTTATTGCAGCATACTTCATATCGCAATTCTTTCTGAATAAGAACCTTGTATCTTATGCTGTCTTCGTTGCAGCAGGAGTTGTACCAGTGGCCTGGTTTGTGGTTCACAATTTTTGGTCTCTGAACATCTGGCTAGGAGGAGCACCCTTGAAAACAATATGCAAATTTGTCATCGGAAGTGCAGTATTGGCAATGAGTGTTCCTGGGCTTGCTCTCCTTCCTTCCAAAGCGCAATTTGCTGCAGAGGTTGGGCTTGTTGGTCATGCTCTCATAGTGTGTCACTTGGAGAATCGGCTTTACAACTTCACAAGCATTTACTACTTTTCAATGGAGGAGGATGTGGTGTACCCAAGTTACATGGTTGTTTTCACCACAGTTCTTGGGTTGGTCCTTGTACACCACTTAGGAGGTGACAAGAGGATCAGCACATATGCATACTGGATGTTGATATGCCTTTATATGTCGAAGCTTTCAATGTTATTCCTGAGCTCAGCTCATGTCGTATGGGCATCTGCACTGCTGCTTCTTGCAGTCACTCCACCAATATTACTTTACAAGTACTCATGATCATTCTACCTCCTCCCTCCACTGTTGTACACCTCTGTTGCTTCTCCTCTCTGTTCTGATACTATTGTGTCTCTCACTACTGAGAGGAAGTTCACATGGTGATAAGGCTCTGCCATATTCCTCAAGCCAAATTAATCCATCGGTTTCTAATAATTGGCAGGTTCAAGTGTGACAGATAGTTCCCATGTAACTTACTTCGGGCTCAACAGGATCTGAATATTGCAGCAAGAATTCCTAGAATTGAGCTGTCAAATAAGTGGAGTTTACTTAATGGCTTTGTTTCACTCTTTCAAGCAGACAAGGACACAAGACATGTGAGTTTGATAACGGCGTAACTGTCTTACAGTTTGTCTTGGAGTCTGACAGGTTTGATGTTGTTTCCAGAGATAGGACGAAAGGGGGATCAAGGATGAAGGCATGGCAAGGGTTGACGCATGCTGCCGTGGTGACTATCTCAGTCTGGCTTTGTCGCTTCACCATTTTTGAGGCTCTACAATGGTGGACAGGCTTGATACCATCAGATGGATTGCTGTTAGGCAGCTTAATATTGACAGCAGGGGTTGCAAGTTCGCCAATTATCACCCAGCATTTCTCGCACATTCAGGTTCAGCTTCTCTACTTGCTCTGCCTGAGCTGATTTTGGAAAAGGAATACATTTTGGTCTGTGTGATATCAATACTTTTTATGATAGGCTGTTAGGGTACCTTCTGAGTATACACTATGAAAATAACTGACCACCCAATTTGTCTATCCTTCTCATGCAGAGTGCCAAAAGAGCGCTGGTGCTTGTTATAGCTGTGGGAGTGTTGTTCATATTTATGCAGCCTCCAGTACCTGAGGCCTGGACGTTCTGGTGGGACAAGGCCCACATGCCTGAACGATCTGTGGATAGTATTGCCATATATGGAGCTGCTGCAAACAAGCCTACATGGCCAACATGGCTGCTGATCATGACCATTGTCGCATCATTGGCAGCACTGACATCTGCTCTTCCAATACAAAATATTGTGGAGCTTCGCATGGTGTATGCAATTGGTACAGGAATAAGCATGGGGGTGTATCTGTGCGCACAATATTTCCTCCAGGCTGCTCTCTTGCATGTGCTACTTGTGGCAGCTACGGTGTGTGCATCAGTGTTCCTGGTATTCACACACTTACCATCTGCAACAAGTCCAAAATTCCTTCCATGGATATTCTCAGTGCTGGTTGCACTCTGTCCAGTCATTTATGTAGCAGAGGGGCAATTGAGATTTGAAGCAGGACAACAGGTTGGCAGGGATGAACAATTCCTTGCCTTATTTGGGCTGGAGGGCTCAAGGGTGTCCTTGTTGGGTCTGTATGCCGCCATTTTCATGGCAATAGCCTTTGAGATAAAATTAAAGCTGGCATCACTTGTAGCAGACAAGGTGTCTGAGAAGACAGGAAGAATGGGTGGAGGATTTGTACCGAAGTATCGGATGGTTCAGCAGCGCAAGCCTTCAGCAGCCACATCTGTGAAGAAGCTTGCAGCAGAGGTGGCTTGGATGCCAGCCATTGGCAATGTGGCCACCTTACTTTGTTTCAGCATTTGTCTGGTTCTCAACCTTCATCTTACAGGGGGTTCCGATCGGGCGATTTTCTTCCTATCACCAATTTTATTGCTCTTGAACCAAGACGCCACCCTGTTCACAGGTTTTGGCGATCGGCAACGGTATTTCCCCTTGACAGCAGCAATCTCGCTTTATCTCATCACATCTGCAGGGTTCCGTTTGTGGACTGAGGTTTGGCATGGCTACCACAGCTCAGACTGGGGACTGCAGACAGGAGGGCCAGGCCTTTTTTACCTGGTGAAGAATATTATCCTGCTCTTCTTGACCTTAGCAAACCACTTTTTATTCAACAGCTTTATGTGGAACTATGTTAAGCAGAATGACATACTGTTGCTGTTGACAACGCCGATGAATGTCCCTGCAGCTATTATAACAGATATTGTCAGCATCAGACTCTTAGCGTTGCTAGGAATAGCCTATGCCCTTGCCCAGTATCTGGTGTCTCGACAAATACGAATTTCTGGAATGAGATTAATTTGAGTTTCAAAGCTTCTGAAGCTTGTCAGATGGCACATAACTAGGGTGGGGAAAGGTGCATTACCACCCCAAGGCCAAGAGTGGAATGTCAGATCATGCAACTTGCCCTCAACCTCACAACCCTCTTTTTGCTTAAACCCACGAATTGTTTCCAGAAAATGTCAAAATTGTGTATGCTACTTATGACATTGACCTGCAGTTCTTGGTCATCAGGAGCACAGTTCTCGGTCATCAGGAGGAAGTTCCAAGCCACTGGTTCCTGTAAGGATTTCCAGGAATTCATCTCGAGTTCTAATTGGATACGTTGCTAAGACTCACCCTCCGCGGAAAAACTAAACTGGTTAAAAATAGAAGCTGGGGTGCCTTTGCTAGAAATCGAGTTTTACTGTTTACTGCATTCTTGAAGCCCTTTTGGACGCGTGACTATGTTTAGCCACTTTACATTTTCCTTTGCTAGAAATCGAATTTTGTTGTTTTACTGCATTCTTGACGCCCTTTTGGACGTGTGACTATTTTTAGCCAGTTTAGTTTTTCCGTGGAGGGTGAGAAGTAGGATGTGCATGTGCTATGGCATCAATGCCATCAATTTTAGTAGTTGCACATCCATCCATGCTGTCATCAAATCTTGGCAAGAGCCAACTGTTGGATTCTTTTGCCCCTCTACAAGAATTATTTTTGGTTGTATGTTAGTAAAGGTTACTGGTTTCAAACTCTTGAATGAGCCAGAGCGGTTCATAATAGGAGTGGATGCAGTGCCTGCATAGGCATGTTCTTTGTACCTTCCAATGCTTGCTCCTCCAAGAAAATTACTTATCACTGATAATTGTATTGAGTCTGCAAAGAACAGATATAGCATGTATGTGGGGACCATATAAGAAGGATATGAATATAGTGTTATCCATACAAGCGTCGAAATAGTCAACCAGAGACGTGATGATGAGTAATAACCCAGTCCAACGGCTGGGGCAAAACAACCCGTACACTGGTTCCTTGGAGGCAAGGGTTTAGGCATGCAACAGGGAACGAGTGTATGGGTTGGCTCGCCCAAATCACTTGATCACTTGTTATCAGAGAAGTGAAAAAATGCTAAAATTTCAAGTGATAGGAGGATCCATCTTTTCCAACAGTTCGTTTCAGTCAGATATTGCAATGAGGACTGTGAGCACCCTCTACAGTTTTCACTTTCAAATTGCACAATTTTAATACCTGAGGACCCACATGTTGATGTCTGCACTCCAACATATCCTCTTCAAAGGTACCAAGCTGTGTGGGAATAATAAGGTTGGACCTTTAGGAGTATGAAATTCTGCAGTGATCCAATGTGAACTTGGCTATTTGATGTGGAATCTTCAAGACGAATTAAGATCTTCAAGAGAGTTTGGATACAACACTCTCAGCATCTGGGAACGTTTTCCAAAATATGCCACGAATATTGTTTTTGTGCAAGACATGCTTCTATCTTCACCAGAAGAGAGTGCCACAGGTTGTCACCAAAGATGAGGATGTGTTAGATATCAATGCTAGCATGCTGCATCAATGATAGTGCCACTTGCATCTATCTTCTAACTTCTCAAACAAAGTGACATTCTTGCACCACTTTCTGGTCTTGCTCTGTGGAGGAAGAGATCTGACAATTTCATTATATGCAACCCCATCTGTTTTATCTTAACACTCAGACAGCTAGGGGCAAAAGAATCCAACAGTTTCAAAGGAACCTCGAGGATGTGGTCAAACAAACAAAGTTGTGCTAATGTCTTCAATTGCTATTAGTTGTCAAATACCTAAACACTAATTAGGATCTCAACAAAGTGTGATTCCACCAAACATGGCACACTTGGCTTTCAGACACTCTAATCTACACCACACTAATATCCTGTCCATTACTTGTAGATGTGTAGGAAAACTGTAACCAACTTACATTTGGGAGTTTGATGGTAAAGAATTGGTGATGCCTGCAGCTACTGAAAACAATAACTTGCTTTTGTTATCATCATGACTGAGTGGAGTCATAGAGTCGCCCTTCTTCAAGTTCAGGAATCACAGACCCAATCAGCTCGTGTCCTTGTCATATTTTTGTTTTACTTCTCTGAAGGTGAGCATTCATGTTCGTCTGAAGTGATAAAAACCAGGACCAAGCTGAACCCTTGTCATCTCTTGTTTGATAGTTGATTGGATGGACCTTATGTGGAGCCAGCTGTAATAGTATCGCATCATACAGATACAACACTGCTCAACTATGAAAGTGTAGAGTATAAAAAGTTCTCTGTAACAACTAAATATCCTTATGATTATGAAAAACCCTAGACAACAATACTCAACATGAATTTGGTGAGAAAGTAGTACACTGTACTTTTGCTCTATTGGTTTGCATTGTTGCAAAACAAGTAACTGACGATCTGCCAACCTCCTAAATTCAGAATTTACTGCTGGACAGGTTTTTACTCGATCTGCAAAAACAACAAATGAACCAGGAGGTGATATGGCAACCATGTAGATTGTCAAAAAAATACTTTGCCAGGCCCAAACGTTTTCATATCAAGGCGACATTTTCAGAGAGGCTAGTTACCACAATCAAACATTTCAAACTATTAACTTACATGGTACTGATTGTGTGGTGAAGCTCATATTTCGCCTCAAGGAAATTTTAGATTCAGGAGGCCTCAAGCACAATCATCTTGCATGTACACTATGAAATGTGAGACTTCCAAAAGATTCATCATACAAGAAAGACGTACAAATGCAACATCTGAAGATTAACAGAAGACACTTATGACATGTATGCACAGGGCAAGTATGCAGCAGAGATGAACCTTGTTGGCAAAGTTTACAACTTCTTAAGGAGCTACAAGAGGTGCTCCAGCTGCTCCATCCACTTGGTCATTAGGATCTTGGTACGCCCAGCTCATTGCGGATTTTCTCTGTTCGTCCATGCTTGCTTTCCAAACTTGCTGAAAGAGTGGTGTTGACAGGTAGCGCTCTCCAAAACTTGGAAGCACACACTGCATATAACAAGTTTAGTGACAAGAGTCGAGCTTCTATAAACATTAAGTGCAGAACAAGAATATTGCTTCATGATTCTGGCCGTACATGAAGCTTGTGGCATACTTGTGACTTAATAAGCTAACCCTTCTCTCAACTAAAGTTCATTTTCTGAATGTTGTTGGGATATCATATCCTTGTAGGTATGTACATTTGAACAACACTTACAGATGAAGGTAACCAGTATATCAAAAATAAAAACAAAGAGAGATAGCTGTTGAGAAATCGATGGCTTCTATACTTATTTAGTAAATAGAGCAGTGCAGATTATACTACCATAAAAAACTCTATAAGAACATGGAACAGTCTCTCTAGCGATGAATAGGTGCAACAAGGTATTGAATCAAATTTAAGGGGTCTCTTAATGCCCACCACTATCAATTTGCCTTCATTTTGAGGTCTTTGAGCAATTTCAATAGCAGCGTGTGCAGCAGCGCCTGATGAGATGCCCACCATCAAACCCTCCAAATAGTGAAGTTTTCTTGCCATCAGAAATGCATCTCTGCTGTGTACCTGCTTTCTCAAGCGCCAGCAGCATGTTTGTTAAAATGCAAGTGGAAGAACTTTTCTTCGAGTCTTCACCATGAAATTATCACCAGATCAACATTGTATGAGCAGCCCTCACTTATTAGCCTGAAGCACAAGAAAGTTCTCACCTTGATAATTTCATCCATAACGTTAGCATCAAGAACTGCGGGGATAAATCCAGCACCAATCCCTTGAATTTGATGGTACCCTGATTTCCCACCTGCATTTGCCATGCCCCAGATAGGGGTGCTCCAACTTGTCATTTCTTTCATGTTCTGTAACTGCTATCCCAACTTCGAGAATCAAGAATTTAGGTTAAGCACCTGAAAGCACAGCACTTTCCCAAGGTTCCACACCCACAACTTGAATGTACTTGTTCTTCCTTTTCAGATAATCTCCACACCCGGTTATAGTTCCACCTGTACCCACCCCTGCAACCAAAAAGTCTACCTGCCGTACATACATTACAGATGAAGAGATTCTCAGATAAAGAAGTACAAGGACATGACAGACTATATGTGTCTAGATGATGCTGAGTACGAGCAATCTATCCTTGTTCAATCACATACTGTCAGCTCATGTTCATTTGTAATCCAAATTTTATTTTACTTTACATGTGCTATTTTGAAGCCAACTATTTAACAAGACAGTTTTTATGCATCAATTACATCTCAGCATCCTAAGTGCCAGAATAGCTTTATAGTGACATCTGCAAATGTTAGTAGTCTACCTTGCCACATGTGTCTCGCCAAATTTCTGGCCCTGTTGTTTCAAAATGCACCCGGGGATTTGCAGGGTTATTGAACTGTTGGAGGCTCTGCGAATTAGGAATTTGTCGACAGAGCTCTTCAGCTTTCTTTATTGCACCTGTCATGGCGTACTTTGCTGGTGTAAGAACTACCTGTATGCAAACAAGAGAATATGAGACAGAACATGTGACAAAATGTAACTCAATAATGATGAATGATAACATACAACTTGTTTGTATGTGTTACTGACCACTTCTTCAGGGACGAAAGTGATATCAGCTCATCTAGACAGGTCCTTAAAATCTGAACCTCATTGATTATTCACGGAAAGAGAGCATGATAACGGAAAATTGATACCATATAGTAGGATCAGAACGCATGCAAATCACTTATTTACTTAGAATGGAGTATTATTCCGACTGCAAAATACAGATGGAGGTCCAGAAAAGTAGATTTGAGACCTCTTAGTGCAATATGACAGGTCCTACATGCATGTGCAGTTCGAATTGAGCCTGTAGCCTAGTATGTTCGTGTACACTAATTACACACAAATATTTACTCTTCCGTAACTGATATAGTGCAACATGGATCCCTCAAAGCACGAACATTAATCTCTTTCGTGTTATCACAAAGGTCCCAGATAGCGACAGGAATAATCATTCTTTACGAGCACCACAGCAGCAACTGGCGCTGAAGAGCGGCTCTGCAGACTTCATATAAAAATAAAAACTACTCATCTCAAGAATCACTAGGCAGTCTTGAGCTAGTATGACTAACAGCATGAAATATTTTCCTATCTGCTTGAAGAAGGCTGAAGAAGGATCTTGTACGTGCATTGTTGAGACACATAGGTACGCGAAGTGCTTCTACTATGCGTGACTAGTCTACCACGATCAAATCCCACTTATAAATCTTAACCAGAACGCAGAATAAGCTACAAACACGTAAAAATTTGCATCAACATAATTTAGGTAGGATTGACACCGTCGGAGAATCTTCTGTTAATTGATCCTTAGGACCGACCCCGTAGTACACATTGCAACAAAATACACTGCAGAGTTACCTGAGCACCAAATGCTTGTACCAGAATGCGGCGCTCGATGCTCTGATCCTCTGGCATAGTGAGAATGAGCTTATAGCCTTTGGACGCACAAACAAAGGCGAGACCAACACCCGTGTTACCGCTCGTTGCCTCTACAAATGTACTAACTCCAGGCTTGACTAAGCCCCTTCGTTCCGCATCTTCCACCATAGCCAACGCAATTCGGTCCTTCACGCTCCTACAAGGCCCAAGCGCCTCCAACTTGCACGCGACTTTCGCAAAACAATCACTCGTCACTTTATTGAGGTACACCATCGGCGTATTGCCTATCAGATTCAGGACATTCTTACTAATTCCATCCCCTGTCCTGGTCTCCGTCACATCACTCGCATCTGTAGCATCACTCATATCTGTAGCATGTTCGCTACTACACCTCCACCGATTTCTTCTCTGCTCGCATCTAGCTGCAGAGTAGCTCCCGCAGGGGACCGCTGCTTGAGAAGGTCGACAACAAGAAACAGGGGACCAAAACTCTGTCCGGTTCTCCAACACATCACTCACATCTGTAGCACGTGCGCTACTACACCTCCTCCACCGATTCCTTCTCTGCTCGCATCTAGCTGCAGAGGAGCTGCTCCCGCAGGTAACTGCTGCTTGAGAAGAGCAACAACAAGCAACAGGGGACCAAAACTCATCCACCAGCCACGGTGTTCCTACAGGTGTGGACTCCGCAGCTGACAGTGGCAGGAATCGCGAACCAAAAGTGCAGATAGACAGTGGCAGCAGTAGTCCACCTCTAGGTCTGAAGACCGGTGACCAATTGTTGTTCCAGATTCTTCTTCTGTCTTTGCGAGCCGCGGCCGCAGGAGCAGGTTGCGGGATCGGTGCACAAGGCACGCGTGTGCGGATTGTGCACTCCATGCCATTCACTCCAAGAGCAGGCTCGGAGGCCACTAACAGGGACGAACGACACCACAAGTGATTTATTAGTTTAGCGATGGAATCCACGACGAAGAAGACGGAGAAGAGAATGCTGCGAAGGAATGTCTCGCTCGGACACTCTCCTCACAGACGGCCCGGTGGTTCGGAGAAGAGGATGGATGCACTTTTGTGGATGAGACACGTGATTAACATGTACTCATCGTATATTCTAGACAGAGGATGGATTCTTTTAGATGACGACCAGGTGTATCATCCAACTTAGCCATTCATTTATCAGTCAAGCTGAGAGGAGTGCGTCCGATCAGCGGGACAGAGTAGGAAGACTGGAAAAGGATGACTCTAATCATCCATCATTTCATTCATCGGGAATTAGTCTTGAATAAATGGATGTTAATGGATATGGACTAAAGAAAGTGAACGTGCATCGGCCATTTTTCATCCGTTTCTCAGACAATTTTGATTGAAAATAAGGTAGATATATAGAAAACGATGAAAATGAGTTGATTCAGCCAAAAAGAGTGGCTTGACATTTGTGCAATATTTTTCAGAGATGGAGAAGAAGAGATGATGAGGAATGCAAGTTGTTTTGTAATTTTATTCCCTATAAATAATTAGTTACATTTCCTCAAAGAGGCAAGTTAGTCAAACTCCTTATTTGTATACTAGAGTCTCCCTAACTTGAGCATCAAAATATCATGCTTTGCATATGAATGCACACAAAATGGTTAACTCATAGCCCACCCACATTTACTGGTGTGGGCCACCAACGAATGGCTCCTACCAGTAGGGGTCACTTTTAGCTCCAATTTGGCCAGTGAGAGCCACTAAATGTAACCAATGTTGGTAGAAATTGTTCATTGGTGGCCCATGCCAATTAATGTGGGCAGGCTATCCATGGCACCCAAAAGCAATCGCAAGTGGTGTGAAGCAACACCTATATGGGCAATCAATGCATCCCACCTAACATAGCATCCTTTTCAGGCCACCATTTTTATAATAAACCATTTTGGGTCCACATAATAATCACTCTACCCCCTAGTCCAGTGCACCAAACAATGGTCAATCACCATTTCCAGTTTTTCTACCTTATATGAGAGTGGATCATTGCTCGAAGAGTGCCTAATGCTTCAGAGCAAACAATGGACATCAGTTTGAGTCGACATAATTAACCAAGCATATAGTTCTAATAGTCAATCTAGTTTGCAAAATGTTGCAGCTAAGGTTTCTCCTAAAATCAATCCTTATAATTAAAGTTGTTATTTCCATGGCTCGGTAATATGTTTTGCCCTTGAACTCTTTTTCAGTGGCTCGCTATGATTTTCCATAATGCATTGTTTGTCAATTGTTCTTTGATCCTCCATAATGACTTTCCACTTCCAATCAGATTGCTAGCCATCCCCAGATGAAAGCATCTATAGAATGCCAAAGTAAAGCATGCTCCTTGTATCAAGAGCCTCACTTTGAGAGAATTGTAAGTCTTTGTTCTACAACCAACCACAAGTCGAGTTAGTGTAACAACACATAACACATGCAACCATAATTTATAAGTGCAAAATACAATACTAGATTTTTAAATCACTAACCTCCCACAAATCTAGTGGCATGGTCCTCTTTCTTGAGCAACTCTCCATTATGCATTTCAAAGCGTAGTGGGACCACTAGGGATCCTCAAATGCAAATGGGCTTGCCGGTGGGTGTCGAGTCAATTCTCGTAATCTCATTATCAAATATGCATGCACATCCCGAAAGACAATTGGATCAACTCTGGCATCTATGTCATTTGTATGGTAGTTGGTTTGAGGTCCATGAAGTTGACTCTCCTATAATGAAAATTGTATGTGTTTTGCGCAAATTACAACATGTTTCTAGCCATGTCTTGGTCAATCGTACTACAACCGCACACCTCAACAAATCGATATGTTATATGCAGGTGGAGATATGTTAGTAGATCAACAAATCCGTGTTATTAAATCGGTTGGATTGACTAACCGATTAGAGACTCATAAGACTCGTAAGTGATGATCTAGTTGAACGGGTAGAAAACAACGGTGGTTCTACAATGATATGAACAATAGATTGTAGTGAACAATCATAGAATTGACACTCGCAATCAACATAATCATCAGACGTAGAAAAATCTCATAACACCACATCAACTACCATTACATAATTGAATCGAGTGCAATAAAAAATACTCGTGCACAATCTACAAATCATGTGAGTGTAGGTAGAGAACCAGAGGGTGTTTGAATTGAGCTATAGAATCTTGACATCATAGGCTTACAGAGGAAGAACATTTGATTACATGCACTATTTGTATGAAATAGTTGTGCGCACTAACAAGTTTGGATCCGTTAATTTTTGTTGCAAAACACATTTGTAGATATGGAGCATAACACATTCCACATATTTGGTGCATAATACATTAGTAGATATCGCTTGCATACCACATTAGCATATATGACACAAAATGGCTCTCTTATCCAGTGGTGGCAATTTGAAGGCTTGAAGCTCTTGTTCCCCATTTGCATGTGTGTGTATGTGTGGAGAATTTTGTATTTATTTTAAAAAACCACTTCTTAACCATCAAAAATTGATATACACACTCTTAGTTCACTTCTTAGGCCACATATGAGGCCCACATACCATATCACATGTGGTATTCCTTAGCAGAGTTGTAGGGCATTTGCAGGCTTTGCTTAACCCTTTCTTGCCCCGGGGTCCATTATATGGGATCCTTAATTTTCAAACCACCTCCGTTGTTACACAAAGTTCAAGCCTTTTAAATAAACATTTTTTCCGATCGGGCTTTGCTTGTGTTACATAAGTTCAGCACACATTCGATGGTCCAAGAAAATATAAAATCCATGGAAATCTCATAAAATCCAACGGTGTGAAAGTTCAATAACCCATGTAGGGGCAGCTTTGAAAATACTAGTTTTTTCTATAATTGGATGACGGGTTGACTATGGATCCTCAAAAAAAGTTTATATGCATATTCCCCATTCAAAATAGAGTACTCTCCCATTTTAAAAATATTGGTTTGGATTATTTATGGCAAAGTTATGGTTGGTCAAAGTCCATTGACCATTTCCTAGTCATCCAAACTCCCATCCCCTTGGGCGGTGTGAAAATAATTTTGGGTCTGCCCGTTTACTAAAGCGGGTTTCACACATAAAGGAACTAAAGCGGGCACCAACGGGAACTAGACCTCGGCTAACGGGCAGTCTAGATAGGCAAAGACGGGCGGAAGCCTTCAAGAGCTCAAACAAAGAGCTTGGAGGGTCCCTGGTCTTGCAAAAATTCCATCTTTCTCATCTAGGCGTGGATCTTCAATCAGACACCACGGTTGGATTGCAATGGGCATCCCCGAGGTCCATGCAATTTTTTTTGGCAAATAGCCGTTGTCCCAAGAAGAAAGGTGGGACCTCATTTTCACAAAGAGCCCCTCGGGTCCTTGGGGGCAATAAAGGGTTAATCTAATCTTTAGGGCCACTTCACACTATGGCCGTCCAAGTCAAGAGGCCGTGGGATTGAATGGCCAAACTTTGTTGAGAGTCCAAAGAAATGGGTTGAAAGTAACCAATAAAATATAGGAATTGGAGCCTTCGGGCATGCACAATGTGAAGCCTCCAAAGGCCAAGCCCAAAGTCCAAAGGAAGAAGGAGCATCCCATTTTTTCCCTGTCCAAAACAACCCCTCCAATCTAACGGCCAAGATCTTGTCAGTTTTTGATTGCTTTATGAAAAAAAATTCAACGGCCTCTCAACCATAGTTTGGGTTTCCATTCTTGTCCGACCCAAACTTTCTTCGAGAATTCGTCGCCTTGGTCAAAAAGTACTGCCATGTAGGCATTTTGGAAAGCAACAACCTTTGGACTTTGGCCTCTAGTGTGAAGGGTCGACAGGCCGAGTTCTTGGTTTCTTGCAATTTGATTGGTGGAAATCGACGGCCTCTCAACCTTCGGCCATAGTGTGAAGCGGGTTTAGGATCTTGATGACCTCTAGGTTTAGATTGAGTGTCAAGAAGATATCAACAAAATAAATAATTAAAAGAAAATTGCAATAACTCCGGTGGTTTCAACAGAAAGATATCACCAATCTAATGTGATATCTTTCTACAATATATTTAGGTAATCACTGGAATATTAGAAATCAAATTGGAATCACTAAATATGCAAAGTGTTGATATTGCCTACTACGTATTGTTATTCAAATCACTAAACTGGCTTTGGGTGTGCAACCAACTGAGCAACTAATTCATACTTGCTTCTTAGGGCCACTTCACACATGAGCCAAGAGACGTGACCTTGTAATGGTGAGGACCCTTGACTCTCATCCAAAGGCCATACCATGGGTGTTGGGAAAGCCGTTTTATGTAGTCACGGGCCCTCAAGCATAGTGTGAAGTGAGAACGGACCATGTTGCGGGACCATTGCATATTTTGTTGGTGGAAAAAGAGGGGAGGATTTGGTTTAATATAATATGTTTCAAACTCTATCAATTTAAGAGAATTACTTGGTCGTGTTCGTCTGTCTTGGAATCTAACTTGGCATTTGCCTTGCAATATGTCCTAAAATCTGTCATGTTGGAAAAAAATTTAAAAAATCATGGTCTCCCGGAATTTGCGTCAAGCCCACCTCTTGGAGGTGGGCCTGACGCAAATTCCGGGAGACCATGAAACCTTATCCATAGTCCGCCATGTAGGACTCCATGTAGACTTTTCATCCATGAAGTCTTCTTTGGGCCTTTAGGCCTTCACCTTCGTGTGTGAAGTGAACTTGGCCAGTCTCTGCCCTTTCGACCAATGAGAGCTCTTAGATTGCAATGGTCACGGGCCTTCAGTCTTGTGTGTGAAGTGGCCCTTATAGGGGGAGGGTTGGCTTAGAATTTAAGTGAGGATATTGTTAAGATGGGTGACCTTTCCAACTTTTTAATTCGCTACACCTTACCTCTATCCATCCCAATCATAGTGGAGGTATCCAAGTGAACGAGACAGTTTTAACAAACCATGTGGGAACTCAGGGGGTTGTCTCTATCCTTCGAGGAAATCAAGTGCGGGTCAACTTGTCCTCGTCCAGTCAAGATTTCCATCTTTGAAAGGAGGCAATTTCCGTGATGTATGTTTTGAAATTACCTATAAAGTTATACTAACTTGAAGATGAAGCAACACCATAACTCACAGCAGTGGAAATGTCGGACTCATCTCTTCCCTACTATTTATTTCACACCTAATTCCATTGGTTGCTCAAGACTAATGAATAAAATAACATCATATTGCTTCAATGCAAATACGATCAAAGCTAGCATTTTTTACTTGTTGGTTACGGAACCTTCTTTTGGCACATGCTTACGTTGAAACTAAATGTTCTACCATTCTTGGTTTGTACACGGTGATGACCATGCTAATTTCCAAGTTAGAGGTTGAGCTCCATGCATTTAGTGTCAATCAATCAAAACGTGGTTGTTATGAGATTATTTGCTTCATATACACTCTTTAAAACCACAACTCGTTGTCATAGTTGTTGTCATAATCATCTTTGTGTTTATTTTGCTCGAAGTCAACTATATATACGTATGTGCACGTGCATGAGGAGGTGCATAACACGCTTCAACTCCAAAAGTTGTATGATATTTGTAGATGTATATTTTGAATGACTTATTTTTGAGGTTTGGATGTTTTACTAAGGAATGTTTTCCTTAGCTTTGAGTCGATTTGATATTACAAGATCCACCCACCTCCCATGCCTTGATATCGAATGAGCCCATAATAAATTTAACATCTCTCAGATAAATCTCCAAGATTGTAAATATGAAGTTGCCAGGTGAGATATGCCAAATTGATGCACCATAAAACCGCTTAATTAAGTTATTGAATTCATGACAATGACATGTTTGATTGCTTGAAAAACGTGGCAATGCCCTCTAGGAGTTAAGCCTTCAAAGATTGTGAGGTGAGTTTATCATGACATGTGACGATTTGCATGAAACCCCAACAACTATTGATTATAAAATTATAAAATGTTGAAGCATATATTTAGCACAACCCATTCAGGTGCAAGCATGTTCAAGTACACAACTCCATTGCCTTGCATAAGTTTAAGCGAAAGTGATTCAAAACTATATACTAACTTTGAATTTTGTGAAAGAGAAATCATAAACATTTGAAAACCACATTGATCTACAAAGCCAAGCAATTTATGTTGCCAAAATGTTTTTCAAGAAAAATCTACATATTTTAGAAAACAATGCAAGTAGTGTGCAAGTACTGTAGATATATTGAACATGTGATTGTCTAAAAGTTGTTTAAAGCATGATGAATTTACATAAATGGTGCCCTCAAGTTTATAATGAATTCAAGGAATATGAAAAAAATTCAGCCTTAAAAAAAATTTAAGGCCATGTTTGTTGCTACTTTAAGGCATTTGACCAAAAACGTTATGGTTTTAGTATACCGGAGCATTTTTTCATATACTTGACTGTGCTTGCTCCCACTACAAAAAGAAAGAGAATTCAAAGTTGCATGTAAGATTGGTGATTCCAACGACGACTTTAAGTTGGAGATGGCTTATGCTCATTGCGATGAAATCCAAAGTGCTCAACTATTAAAGCTTCAACCATCGTTTTTTGGCATGTTGTATACATGTACATTCAAATTCAAATTTCGACACTAGGGTTGAATTGAACGTCATTGTGGTGGAACAATGGAGGTGTAAGGATAGAAAGAGGCGAGATAAAATGAATAGAAGGAGATAAATTGCTCGTGTGCACATGGGTTGCCACTATGGGTTAGTTGTAAGTTAAGCTTCTTGAATACCTACCAGTTGTTCCTTCACCAACAACTTTTGGGTCCTCGATTATCCACTGCTTGATTTCACAAGGACTTCTTCTTTCAAAAGCATGTGGATACTAGAAGCACCAAAGTGGGGGTTAGCTTTATACATAGCACACTATACTAAGATACCTTCAATTCAACCGTGCAAAGTTTAAATTAAAGAAATAAGAGATTGATATCATGGTGACAACAATTTCAAACAATATTTTGAAAAGCTCAACAACAATATACCGTAGGTTGGTAGCAAGTTGGGCATATTTTACCCAATAATAAATTAATTTCGAGAAAAGGGCTTAGGCGGTCCGTGTTGAAAAACATTTATGAAGACTTAGGCAAATATGTATATTTATTCATTTAGGCGGATTGCATATCCTACATACAAATCCATGTATTGTAACTTATTTTTTCATTCATTCATGGCGGCTAAGTACGCAATGTTAGCCTTGAGGGTTTAGGTTTAGTTGTCTTAGTGCACTAATTAGGGTTGTGAACAATGTTTTTTGTCATTTTATGCACATGTCCTAAAATTTCGGCATTTTAATGAGTTTTCTTTCTTTCATTTCAGCCATCCAACTCAGCGATTTCCCAAAAAATTAAGCTTAGTTATTTTGGAATTATTTTCCACCCAACCTTCTATCAGCCTCTGGTAATCGGAAACAAAGAAACTAAGAGAAACCCGGGAAAGCACTATATCAGAAAAGTAGAACCAAGTATCTCCACGACCTTCAAAATTCAAACATATAATCTACATCTACGCAGAAAAAAGCTTGACAAATAAGCCATGGCAACTTACCATTCAGCTGGACACACAAGCAAGTCATTAGTTGCGTTCATAGCCTCAAGGCAGCTGCATGGATCTTGGTAGCATGCACTGGGTCAACGTGGAACCAGCAACCTTGGTGAAAGAACCTCAAAGAAGTCATCATCTTCCCAGGACACAGGATTTCATCGTGGGTCAGACCCAATGTTCAAGATTGAAGCCCTCATATGAGTTTCATTTTGAAGGGCTCTCAAATTTCAGCCCTTCAATTGAAGGGCTGGTTCAAATCCAAGACGTCAATCTAAGAATATAGAAATGAAATACAAAACTCATATTAAACTTGTGCATGAATGATATGGTACATGTTTCCAGTACAATGTGAAGAATTAGAAATCAACCATCTAACTCTACTTCTTGTGGTGACAATGCCCTTCGCTTGTTGGTTCTTGTGGCAGGCATATTATATTGAGGACTTCAAGTGACGTCTTCATTTTCAATTTAAGGTTGCGTTTTGAAGGGTTGTTTTGAGAGAGGTATATATTTGAAGGGCCAAATCTCGTTTGAAGGGCATTGAAGACTTCAATCTTGAACACTAGTCAGACCAGTGCCCGGGAAGTTTTTGGGCATAGTCGGTCAAGATCCTAGTGATTCTAAATCCAGCCAGTTACATGTTGACATCTTCCGGTTTTGCTTCATTCATTTGAGGCATATTCTATAGATTCCTCTAGAATGATCCGTAATTCTCCTGAAGTCTCCAACTTCAACCGGTTATTTCTCAAACTCAACCGGTTCATCTGTAACTAACCGCCGGTTCACCCCGAGCAGTGGTAATTTGAAAGTCCTAGACACCCACCAACGTACACGTTGAACACCAATCAACCCACAAAATGAACCAGCTAGAGCAAGCAGGACTACAACATTGTTTGCAACACCGTGACAAGTGTTGCGGAAGAGCTCAGCTAGCCATGCTGCTGGCTGACTAGCCACGTTGCTGCTCTATATTGCACAAAGCCCGGTGAAACCCTAACTACAGAAGTATCAGATAAGTATGGACTTCGAAACCCAACGAATTACCGTGAATGCGCTTCAGTATATCTGCAGAAGACTGTACATAGTTGAGTGTTAGGGCCACTTCACACATGAGCCAAGAGCCGTGACCTTGTAATGGTGAGGACCCTGGACTCTCATCCAAAGGCCGTACCATGAGTGTTGGGAAAGCCGTTTTATGTAGTCACGGGCCCTCAAGCATAGTGTGAAGTGAGAATGGACCATGTTGCGGGACCATTGCATATTTTGTTGGTGGAAAAAGAGGGAAGGATTTGGTTTAATGTAGTATGTCTCAAACTTTATCAATTTAAGAGAATTACTTGGTGGTGTTTGTTTGTCATGGAATCCACCTTGCAATATGTCCTGAAATTTGTCATGTCGGAAAATAAAAATTAAAAGTCATGGTCTCCCGGAATTTGCGTCAAGCCCACCTCTTGGAGGTGGGCCTGACGAAAATTCCGGGAGACCATGAAACCTTATCCATAGTCCGCCATGTAGGACTCCCTGTAGACTTTTCATCCATGAAGTCTTCTTTGGGCCTTTAGGCCTTCACCTTCGTGTGTGAAGTGAACTTGGATGGTCTCCGCCTTTTCGACCAATGAGAGCTCTTACATTGCCATAGTCAGGGGCCTTGAGCCTTGTGTGTGAAGTGGCCCTGAGAACCTGTGACCATTACACTTCAAAGCAGTCGTTGGTGGAAAAGGTGGAGCCAGTCCAAGTTCGCTTCACACTATGCTTGAGGGACCAACGAAGTATGTGAATGCAAGATGATGGATGTAAAAGTCTACATGGAGTCCTACATGGCATCGAATGGATCATGTTTCATGGTCACTTGGACTATTTTCAAAAACCACCTCTTGGAGGTAGGCCTAACACAAAACCGGGAGACCATGGCACTCCAAACACTCTCAACCATTGATTCACCATATTTTATCATGTGTGAGGACCCATGTGAATAGAAATTCATTGAAATAGCATTTGGTTGAGGGCCCGGTCACATATGACTTCATATTGCACTTGAGGGTCCATGACCACACTACATGATTTTGGAGGTGTCTTGGGACGCCCTTTGGACACTTTTTTTTTGGGCTCTCACAATTTCATGGTCATGGCTCGTGTGTGGAGTGGCCCTTAGTTGAGGTCAATCGCATCTAAAACAAAGGCTCTCCAGACTAATTTCATGCAACTGAATTTTTCAAAGTATGACTGACTAAACAAAGGGATGACACTGGAAACCATTCACCTAGTTTAAGGTCGCATAGTCATTTGCTAGATGAAGGAAGAATTTACATAATGACCCCCCCCCCAACAAAGGGATGTTTGAATTATAACTGAGGTCATTCATCCAGTGATGTCTTTACATACTTAAAAACATAAATCTAATAGGGGATCATTGATTTGATCACAAAGATGCATACAGAAGTGTTGACCAAGTTGAAGTCATTTAGTTGGCCAATTTTATGAATTCTAACACAAAGTTGATATCCTTGCTCCTCTTCATGCGTGCGATGAAAGATGATGTGACCACGCAACACACCTTTTTGGCCGTTTTAACAAACTACGTGGTCGATTTAAGAATCCCCATATGATATACTAGATTTCTTTTATCAATAACCAGGAAAAGTATCAAACACTTGTTAAACTTACTATAATATTTTTCCTGTTCCATTTTACAGTCTGGTTGTATTGAGTGGATGACTTATTTAATTTGAACTGCTTTAGTCTGGTTGGGGCCTAATAGAAATTATGAGGCTTGTACCTTGCAATGTTTATATATTGTATTTTGTCATATTGTCTATAATTTATCATGGAATTTAAAGTTCATCGTCTGCTTTCTTGTGGCTTCACCTCTTCGATTCCATAAGTACTCCACAATCGAAGTCACTGAAGCAGATCAGGAATGGGGCAAAAACGTTGCTAGGAAGTTCTTCTTTGGAGACATCCATTTCAAAACCGATGTGGGTTCGGTAGTGCATGTGAGGTTCCCACCACGGGGGAAGGTCAGTGCCCAAAAGTTGGGTCCTCGAGGCATGGTCTCCCTTTTCCTATACATTTGTGTGTGTTCTTGGGCAGCATAGCATTATCCAATTGAGTATGTACATTGAGTAAGGCCGGGAATAAGCAAGGCTGGCACTACATGGTTTTTTTACAGTTGGGTTTTTCATAGGTTTTTTTAAAAACCCAATCATCTGAGGTCAAGCAAAATCCGGTTTTATTCGGTTTTATTGCAGATAAGTTGAGATTATAGGGTAGAGGGCGAGTACATATGGTGGCAGCTAGAATAAAACCATGGTTTTATTCACAGAAGTTGGGTTTTTTGCATTAAAACCAAAAACCCAATGCATAGGCTAGAAAAAGTTGGGTTTTCTCCACTCTTGATGAAAATTGCCGTTTGGCATACATATGGCGGCAGTTGGAATAACACCATGGTTTTATACGCAGAAAGCGGGTTTTTTGCATGAAAACCAAAAACCCAATGCATCAGCCATAAAAAGTTGGGTTTTTTCCACCTTTGGGAATAAGTCATATTCTATTCGGAATTGTACTTTGTTCGTTTTTTCGACAGAGCATTGCATTGGCAAATCCATCCTAATAAGCTCAAGTGAAGCAATATCGTTGATATTAGTAGGATGGAACGGTTGATAGCAACTGAATAATGTTATGAGTCTACTAGATACTTGAATAAATTTGCTCTATATCCAAGGCTCATACATCTTCTTCTCATGCCTCACCATTTGGATCCAATTGTGATAAGGTGCACCACTACGGACTAAATAAAAGGAGCCCTTACATTTCAAGGACTCGTGTTGGAGGCAATATTACCAGTTAAATTTACAAATCATCAATCAAATGTGATCTCAACATGCATAATTGTTCAAAATAAAAGCACGATAAGTATTCAAAGGACTATCAAAGACTATGAAAAAAGGGTCACGCGTTACACAATTTTGGTTGAACCCATTTGTTGTCCGTGCTTTGTATGTTAAGCTTGTAATATGTGCAACTATGACAATGGGCTAATACTTGGAACCTCCATTATATTCCTTGATAGCAATTTCTTTGAAGCCATTTGCTTCATATATGCATGATTCTCAAAGACTAATTTCTTTCTACCTACATGTTGTAAGCATGAAGGTTTCATGTTGTTATATTCTAGGTAGTCTAGATGACAATGTATTTGCATTATAGTAAATTTTTGTTTACTTGGATACATGCACAATTTGCTTGTGTAATGTAACTAGAAATATTGATGGATGATTGAATATTCTAATCACATGTGCCAGTGTGTAAGCAGAGGATGATGGGAGCTAGACAACTCCCAGTTGAAGATGGATGGACTGGAGTTAGACAACTCCACATTTAGTGCATTGGAATTAGACCATTCCAAATTGAGAACATGTGCACATGAGTTAGATAACTCTCGATGAGGTGCACTGGAGTTAGACCACTCCATATTGGAAAGATGAATGCTATTCATTGGAGTTAGATAACTTTTAATGGATATATAAATCTAGTTGGAATTAGTCAGTTTCAACTATAAGAATGGATGAAAGAATCAAGTTGAAATTAGACAATTCCAACTAGAAGATTAGATGGATGAATCAAGTTGGAATTAGGCAGTTCCAACCAGAAGAAGGGATGAATGAATCCAGTTGGAATTAGATAGTTCCAACTGGAAGAATGTGATTGAGTTAAAAGATGGAAGAAGGTTCTAGGGTTTAACCAACGATAGAAGATTCATAGTAGAACTAAAAGATAGAGCTATGAATAAAATATTTTTACTATATGTGAAAATAAAAAGTATAAATAATGCCTTTGGCATAAGAGGAAACTCGGGGGAGGAGAGAGGATCTTTTGTCTCTCTCTTATGGTCGGGTGGTTGAGCTTAGACCAAGACCTACTTGGTCCATGATTGTAATTAGACGCTACAAGGACAATAAACTGAGTTCTTCAACTCATCATTTTGATTGATAATTGTTCTTATGAGAGTTGGTGGCAAACTTATGGAGGTTTGTTACAGCTTGTCTAATAACCATACATTGTCTATATCTAGTAAGAAATCGACTTTGTGTTTGATACACAATTGCTCAGAAGAAGGTTGTTGCAAGAACTAAATAGTAGCTTTCACCTACCCAAACCCCCCTACCACAAAGGGAATGCTAGGGATCTCTGGAGCATTAACACCTAGAAGCAACAAGGAAGTGTGAATGTCTACATTGGATAACCCTTAGGTGGAATCTTTGCGAATCCCCTACCTTAGTGATAATCTTTAGCCAATCGTTGAAAATAAAAATACTTGCATCTACTAAATATCCATTAAGTGAGAAGCTATGAAAGGCAAATGTATTTCAAGAAGCTTTTGATTGGACATTCCAAATAAATCTTCAGTTAAATCATAAGATTTTGAAGCATTTGATGCATAACGAGGTGCAAATGTCAAGCACTATGATTCAAGAACTACTCATGGAGAAGTCAATTGCAATTGATGGTTGGGAGCTTATTTGGGAAGGAAATAGAGTTGAGCCATCAAAAGGTGGCCATTCATGTTCCTATTTTTGGTACATAAATATTGGTTTATCTCCTATTTATTTGGATAGTTTTCTCAATGTGTGGGTGAAGTTGGCGATCATAATGGTAGTGGTGACATGGCATTGGGAAAAACAATAATTGAAGCATTTAGTGAAGAGTGGGAGATCAAATGGAAAGACATTGATTTGAAACAAAAGATTGGGTCAAGTATGCAATAGTATTGTAGTTGCAACCTCAAAAATTCAATGCATGATTAATTATGAACTTGGATATGTTGACAAAGGATTCTACACTAGAATTCACCATCTGTTTTTAATTACGTTTTGAATATCCATCTAGGATATGTTAATAAGATAACCAAATGAAAAGGGTAGGCAAGAGTCTTGGAACCAAGGCTGTACTTGAGGGACAATTTTGTTGATGTCCTATTCTTAGTTATTCTTGGGCCCATATGAAAGCAAGAGAGACAAAGATGTTTGAGAAATTTTATCCATTGGGCAATTCATAACTTAGGCATAACTTGGGCAAGAGCAATATTTCTTGTATAAATATGTTTTAGCACATGTCTAAGCCATTTGGTTGCAAGACATTAAGATTCCTCGTAGACATAACATTATTCAGATCCATACCAATATTTTGTGCGACTGACAATATTTCACAAAATATTCCCAACTATTCCCACATTCAAATGAACATGAAGAATATCCGGGAATATTCCATGGAAAGTTATTAGTCCCACATGACACTGTTATGGATCTAAATAATGTTATGTATGTGAAAGAAGATTAATGTACACTTGGTGAACTTTGTTACTCATGAATCTTGTTGGAAGGTCATTAAGATACACTCGTTATCATCCACATTGCTACAACGTTAATTGAATCATTTGCTCTTACTAGTTAAGTGTGTGGAGACTCATCTCTTATGTGCATACCAATTTGGCATGCTCTTTTGGTATTGTGCATCATAGAGATTGGCAAGGCTCGGTAACATGTTCATTCCTCATTACCCAAGTTGTTTGCATACCTTTATTCATTAAAAATTGAATTAAATCAATTTTTAGGCATTGATAGTAGTTTCTACTATCTTTGGACATTTCCTTTGTGTTTGCTTGAAATCTTCATTCAAATCATATCAAAAATAGAAGGTAGGCTGTGTCTTTGCACTTGGATTTTTTTCCATGTGTTGGGTTTTCTATTTTTAACTTGCAATGTATATCTAAGTATTTTGGAGGATTCTTAAGGATGTGGTTGTGAAGATATTGATGGAGCAAGATGTACATGATGAGGGGTTGAAGAAATTTACAAGAGAGATAAATCAACTATAAGTTGGATTTAAACTACTATATTCCTACATTTGGTTTGTGAATGATCAATTGTGTTGTAATTTGTGACATGGTGTTTTTTGCCATTTACAAATTTGATGAAGGATGTTGTGATATGCCATGCATGTTGGTTTTGTTTCGTTGGGTTTATTATGTTTCACTTGGACAAATATGTAATGTCATTTATAATTATAATTGCAAATAAACTAGACATTGGGAGGTTTTTTTAGCATAGGTAATCACTGCCAAAGTGGTAATCAATGGGTATTCACTTGGACTGGTACACAATGTCTTTTTAGCATGGGTAAGAACCAAAGTGGAGTTGTTGTAGTATTTGAGAGGGATGATATAAATAGCCATGTGTAACATACAATCACATAATTAACGCAAAGCCTCTGACTTGAGGGTCAAAGCTTATGCATAACATAAAGACCCGCATCTTTATTTTGGGCAATCGTTATCATGTTCCTCTTTTACATGAGAATAATATAATCATGAATGCGCATGAGACACTAGTATTGAGAACTTTCAAACTTTGTGCATTATATAAGCATTACAACTTACGCACAATATTGTGATTGCTATGAGCTCGAACCACCCAACCATAGGGGAGAAACAATAAGATGATCCTCTCTCCTCCCCCGAGCTCTCTTGTAACATGTATTTACTTATTTATTATTTATTTACTATTTACAACCTCTAGTTCAACTAAACTCCTTTGCTAGAAGACTAGAGACTCCACCCTAGGTGCTCTAGTAGTTCTATAAGGTAAAGGGAGTTACTACTAGTTGAGACTATGGTGTTACACTAGGTTATCACCTCGTAAGTAATGACCACGAGTTAACTATACTTAGAGTTATCCTAAAGGCATGGAGGGAGAGCTAGTGGTATATCTTGCACTACTAGTTGAAGGGAGCCTCAACTCATAGTAGTAGCAAGTATATAAGCTCTAAGGTTGGGTGGAACATGCCTCTTGAATCTCATTATTTCTGAGATATGTTACATCTCTCTTATACCTAAAGGCACTCATGTCTTATCCATCTTTATCCATAGTATCATTCACCGTATGATCCTCTAAAATATTTTGGCTCAATAACAATTATCTAGTTGGAATTGTATAATTCCAACTTGATGCATCATCCATTCTTCTAGTTGGATTTGTCCGATTTCAACTTGATCCAATCATTTAAAAAAAAAAATTGGAATCGTGTACTTCCAACTTGATTCATTCAACCATTATTCTAGTTGGAACTGTCTAATTCCAACTAGATTCATTTATTTGTCGAGAGTTGTCTAGCTTCATCCGTTGGGAGTTGTGCAACTCCAATTCATATCTTCTAGATGGAGTTCTCTAACTCCAACACAAAGATCTTCAACTGGGAGTTGTGTAACTCCTATGCACAATTCCTTAACGGGTTGTTGAGCCCTTGTCCACCATTATTTCTTGGGTTGTCTGACCCAATTATTTCTTTGGAGTTGTTTGACTCCAAACACCATTTGCCCACATGCTAAGTACAACAAAACATGGTTAGTCTTTCTTTCCTGCACACTAAAACAATACATCTTTTAGTCCATGTATATCACAATCATAGAGCATAATCCTCATTTTCTTGGAAGCACGTTTGTAATGTCATGGTTGCCAAGCTCTAAGTGCTTCTCTCGAGTCATTTAAATCCTAGGATGAAAATGGCTTGAATTCACCAACTTCCACATTCTATATCTTTTGCTTTAGGATCTCTTATCATCATCCAACAAATGCTATCCCCAGCTTCAAAAGGAAAAGGAAAAGGAAAAGAACAAAAAACAAACAAAAATATTGGTGTATATTTATTTAAAATGTATAATTTGTATTGTCAAATGTGTATTTATCATATACATGATATTGAAACCATTTATAAGTTGTTTATTTTAATATTGGCATGTATCACGAGGGTAGTGAAATTATCCCCTACATGTTCACATTGAAGTATCATTCCTAATAATAACAATTATAAAATATCACATTTCGTGAGATCAACCTATTTGAACTAAAAAAAAAATTTGGGGGTAAAATGACAACTTAAAAGCATTAGGGTTCCAATCCAAACCCAAATATGTATTGGAAAGTGTGATTTAATTTAAATGGTTGCTTTGGAGTGAACAAGAAGAAAAGAAAAAGTATCAACTGAATTCTAAACTACGTCCATACAGTTGGAAAACTTGCAACAACACCATTGTTTTTCATCAGATATTTTCAAAACATTCGATTGCAAATAAAAGTATACTAATCGATCTAGCCCCTCGATTAAGATTCAAAGATAAGTAATATTTAATGCCTTGCAAACTTTTGCATAACATTATTCAGATCCATATCAGCGTTCTGTGGGACTGAAGTATTATGCGGAATATTCCATGATATTTCCCACATTCAGACTGAATGTGGGAAATATCATGGAATATTCCGCATAATACTTCAGTCCCACAGAACGCTGATATGGATCTGAATAATGTTATGTGGTACTTGCCATCCATCCTTGGATATATTCTCTCTCTCACTCTGCACCTTCAATCTTGTTAACAACTAATTTATGTAGAAAACAAGAGGAAGAAGAAGTTACCTCATATTTTATTCAAATACCTACAATTGGGTATACAACACAATATTGAACACGGCGTCGGAGATGGACGCTTGGAGCCGTCCGTCCCTCGCGCGGTGATAGGCGAAGGTGATGGAGCCCTCTCCCTCGCTTTACCGACTCTTCGCTCACGTGGCCGACCTGCCACGGCGGAGGCCGTCCGTTGAGGCAATTCCCGCCCGCCGTCATCAAGGGCGCCGTCGACGGTCGTTATTCATTCTCGCGTTTGCGGTACGCCGTCCGAGCCACTTCCCTTCTCAACTGCCCGCTCTGCTGGCTTCAGGTGTCTTGCGTCGTCGGTCTCCGTCGTGATCCGTCGGCACTCAACGGTGGACGGATTGGGCTGGCGTGATAAGCATTGGGCAAGCGCCGTCGATCACCGTCGTCTCTCCCCAGTGCTTGGGATCCCTTTTCCCGGGACCTTTCAACGCACTCCCTTGAAACCCTAGTTCGCTGGCTTGTTGCTCGCTTGTTGCTCGCTCGCACCCTGCGCTCGCTACGCATCGCCTCTTGGCTCGTTCGAAGGCGCACGGCTGAGTGCATGGGAGGTGCCAGGATGATGCCAGAAGCTTGTTTCATTGGAAAAGTGGTGGAGATTTCGTGTAGCGAATTTCTTAGTATAGTGGTGGCTCTGGTGCGCTGAATTCGTCTACTCTTCTGTTCGACTCCGAATTCGGGGTGAGGGAAGGTCGGTGTGTGTTCGGTCAGGGGAAGGTTAGCTACTTGCGCAAGATGCACTTTCGGCATTGTCTAGTGCTGTAGCTTTCTGGCTGTGGAGTAGTAGAGGACAAGATGCATGTGTTTTGTCTATTGCAACGGGCTTGTGTCTGCAGCACTCGGAGACACTTCGTGGCGAGTCGTGATGATCTTCGGGAGGGACCTGAGATGACCAAGCAATTACCCCGAGCTTCATCATACAGTTTATGCTGATCGTGGTGGAGGAGCTTCCCCTCCCTCGAGAATTCGTGGTGTTCCTTAGTCGCCTATTTTCTGCTCGTGGTTTAGAGTTCGCTCTTATCGACTTCGCTGGTGGAAGTGACACCTTAGGTTAGAGAGAAAAGGAATTAGTAGTTCCGTAGCTAATCAAAACGCGGACTCTGAGGTTTAAAGCCAAACCTGAAACCTGAATGTGGTTTGAGCTGTGAGCAATGAGGGAAGCAGGTGTTCTGGCTATGAAATTGTTCCTTTATCCGGTAATCTGTATCTGTGCCTACATATATCAGGAGCAAGATTAAGGGGACTTGTATGAGGAGGAGGTAGCTTTGGGCTGACGCTCGAGGAGGCTGGTCATTAGCGACGATCATTCAACAAAAGTGTGTTGGTTGCAAATGTAGTAATGAGGTAGTCTACGAGGCTACACGTGGTATTTGTGAAGGGGGAGTTGCAGCTGGTAATGCAGGGACGCTGGCAGATCAAAGGGAATTTTACGCCGTTCTGATCTCTTGCATTCCATAGAAGAGCTGGAATGGCTTCTAACAGCGACAATGGCTTCTTTAGATTGCTCTCGGTAGCTCCAAGTGCGTTCCCTTCTTCGCATCGGGTTCTCCGACACCCTTCTCCTGGTTTTTTCGTGTTAAGATGATGATTATGTTCCACTGGGACCATAAAAACTTTATCGTGGTCTTCTTCACCTCGCTTTCTGTTCCAGGATTCCCTTCCATGCTGCTTTGAATTAGAAATTCGTAGGTATGCTGTCCAGCTTCTATTTTTAAGAGGAATAACAGGCATCACTGTTCGTAAGATGCAAAGTAGACAAAGACTTCAAATATCCTCTCTGCTCTTGACCTTAATGCCTATGAGAATATACAGGGATGAACTCAAACTGTAATCTTCAGCTGTGAATTCATAGCATGTCTAAGAGGGTCTAGCGCTACTGCTGTTGAGGTTTAGGGGATGTTTACAAGGAGTAGGAGTGTATCTCAGAATTGGAAGTCATTGGGGAGTTTGAACACACTATGAATGTGATCATCAAAGCAGCGGATGGAACTTCGTAAGGCGGGGTGATTGTTGTCAAACTAACTTGTTATGAGATATGTCATGGAAATTTTCAATAAAAAGTTCTCCCCTGTGACGAACTCCCGCAGTTATATTATTGAAGCCTAGACCCCCTTTATAGGCTAATATCACCATGGGAGCCATTTGACATCCTCCGAAGCAGGGGTTTGGTGTTCTGGGCAAGCTGTGCACATTTCCTCCTGAGTACCGGTGTACAACTTTCTATGGATTTTGTGATGATTATATGAAGGCTGGAGAGGCTTAGATAATGGGAATGGCTGACACCGCTGATATTAATTGGTGCAGGACCTCGGGAGTTGACTGGAGCAGTTGATCTTATCTCACACTATGGTCTACGGGAGCAGTATGACACTTTCTGCAGGAAGCCTTTGCCAGCATCAATAGCAGACTCACATTTTTTGAATAACGTGGTTGGAGATACAGAACTGCGAAGGGGAGAAGGCATGGAGCTAGGGCAACTTCTTGAAGGTGTTGGTGGGGCATCGATGCCTATTAATAATGCTCCATTTCAGCCTTTGGACCTTGAAGTGATGCGCAGGGCCTTTACCTTGAAGGAAGCCGGACCAATCTCTTTACCAGAGGTGAGAGATTTTGTAGGTTGAGTCTATGAGATTAATTGTTCATCTTAGGCAAGTTTGGTAGTCATCTTTCTTGTGTGAGTAAGAAAGAGTTGTGTGAAGCCTTGATAAGTGGGTCGGGCATTCTGAATCATTATACGAAACTGAGACTTTGGTACAGGCTGTCCCTGTTTCAAGCCTGGTTAGATGGATGGAACTGTCAATGCTATAGGTCGAGGTCAAAGGCAGACCCTGTCTTACTCCAACAAAGTATATGTGATAGACTTATTAGCATGCTTGAGATGAATTCTTGGTGGTTTTCTGCAGTCCGAACGGGGACTCCCTACAATCAGCAGCAAGGGAATGGCTGATCAAGATGATTCTAAAAAGAAGAAGAAGCACCGTAGCAAGGATAAAGACAAGCATCGTAGCAAGGATAGAGACAAAGACAGGGAGAAAGACAAAGACAAGGAAAAGAAGAAGGATAGAGATAAGGACAAGGTGCGGGACAAAGATAAAGATAAGGATCGGGCTAAAGGGGAGAATGGTGAGGATCGTAAAAAGCACCGGAAGAAGGTACCTATGCAGCCATATCCCCTTTTCCCTGTTTAATTAAAGGCACTGGTGGTTTCTTGCAGTAGCCCATATTGTGCTTCTGATTTCTTTTCCCCTTATTGTATGTTCATAAACACAATTTCAGGAAAAGTTGACATTCTCACAACCTTGCTGGCACTTTCTGGGTGCAGAAGAGGAGACATGAGGGGCAAGAAGAAGAAGCTGATGGTCACAAACACAAGTCTAAAAAGGTAGGTCTTAAGCTTTGCATGAGGGTTAAGATTATTTGCTTCATGTCTTTGTTATCTGCCTATTGCAAACTGCTTTCTAACACCTCAAGCTTCTCTTTTGGCAGCACAAGCACTCATCGAAAATAGAAGGTCAAGCCGTTCTGACCAAAAATGGAAAGTGAAAGGATCTTGTCCCTTCAGCTCATGCTCAAAACCTTTGCAAGGATTCTTTCAATTTTGCACAGAGCCCACAGGTACTCTCTTGTATACTTGTCAAGGAATATTGATGACAGAGGAGATGACAGGTTGTGTACTTCTATGTGTTTGTTCTGCAAAAAAGACATACTGATTTGTATATAACTTTTTTGTCGAGTGCCCATGGAGAGCTTTATCTACCTTGCTGTGTATTGTGTTTGGTCGCTCTCACTTTGAATACAAAAATCTCTGTAACAAGGTACAGTATCTCAGAAAGTTGAGGGCATCAGAAGACAAATGTTACGTCACTCTAGGTCCATTTTGGATCAATGTAACATTGTCATTTTCAACGTCATCTGCCTATTGCAAACATTTCTAATAGGCTAGTCTTATTGTGGCAGTTCCTATTGAGTACTTAAAAAGTATTGCTTATATTTCAGAGGCTCCAGTCATAAGAGGGGGCTGTTCATATTCCCAGGTTGAAAGTTTTCATATATTATGCTGCATATGGGTCTCCAATATAGAGTGGATACAAATGTTTTGCAAGTTATGAAATCTAAGATGCTTGTGTAATTTGGCAGACAAACCTGTGGCAGCCAGAGCAAGGTCCAAACCTGAAGTATTTCTGTATTCATGCAGTTTGTTGCAGCTAATCTGAGGACATGTGGATATACAACACACTCATGCGGCAGTTATCTGTTTGAGGACACTTGAATGGCGTGTACTTTATTCTTTTCTGTGATTAAAGAGTTCCGTGGCTGTAGTACATGCTTTGTCAGGAGTGCACATTTGCACTCTGGATTCGTGGACTTGCAAAAGTAAGTCACAGTGAGACACTTGGTAGTTTCTCAACCCAATTTGTGAGGTTGGAGCTTCCTCCAAAGGACATCCTGGAATGTCCATGTAACTCATATTGACTTCTGCCAATACAAACACTTGCTACATGACAGACGTTTTTAGTCTCCTACCTTATGGGTGGCTTTTGTCTTCACTAGCAGCTTCACAAACACACTGCCTTATTATTATCTGTACATATACACTTTACCTTTTGTCCAATTACTATTAATTTTTGTAACGCTTGAATGTAAATTGCCTCTCATCCTTTGAAATTTTGACCAAAGTTCATATTTGGAAGCTTGTTTTACACTTGGAAGCACTCCTTTGGGTACCTGACTGGCTACTACAATCATTTGATATCCCTCACTGCATGAGGGAGATAATCCTGTTACATGACATTTTATCTAAGGCTCGAATACCTAAAACACTTATCATTCTCTCAGTCAACACCCAAATCAGTTAGAATCTTATCAAAACTTAAGCTCTTTCCAACCAATGAACCAAAGTTAGTTGTGAAACTGTAGACGACCTTCAGGCTTTTGAGATTGAAAGCCCTGGTTGTCAGAAATACATATCTATGAAGAGCTGTGGATGCACCACCTGAACCCATTCCAGAGTACCTATGCAACTATTAAGTTGTGCTAGGTTATATAAATGTCACAAGGGGCTGCTCAAGATTCCCCAAAATACGTTACGTACTTTGGAGGCTTAGTTCTACTTATTCTGCAAGCCTGCTACACTAAATATGATGTTTAGTGTCATATGATATTTTATGTCACTATGGTAACTTTTCGTATGACACTTCTTATGAATAAGTGAACAAATATTGTCATGGATGATTGAAATTTGGATGGGAAATCACTTGGCAAGTGACAGTAACTGCAACACTGTAAATCTATAATCATCCAAAAAATTTACAGGACATTAGTGTTGGTGACATTACACCGCGGTTTTACAATTAGTATTGAGCAAGACAATTAGAATTGGTGACACTAAATATCATATTTAGTTCCCCAAAAGAGCCAGGAGCCCAATATCAAATTATTATGTCAACAAGAAAGACAACACTTTTCACTAGGATTGCTAGTCAAAGTGAGAAAGCTTGGGTATATGGCCCAAAAATGGTCCGCAAAGAGCCACCTGTGTTGTAGGTTGCAGCCTGGGAGGCGCCACAGCCACAAGCACGGTTGTTCCTTGCAGCCTTCAAAGCTCTACCGCTGGACCTGGCTGTGCAGTCCCGAAAGATTGACAACTTGCCTTAAATGACCATAAATGGTAATATATTTAATTTTACCATTATGCTTTTGTCTGCATAGGGATCCAAGCAACTAGCCCATCTCCAGCTGCAGATTGAACTCCATACTCATGCTTAATGATTTGAGTGCCATTTCTCCAGATCTCCGTACTTTTTCTCTGATGGATTGCGAATTTAGTTTATGTTCTTCACATTGGAACCCCTTGTCTGTATGTGTGGTGCTCTCATTATTGTCCAAGGAGGAAGGATAGTTGATGTTGCAGGAAGCTGAGTGCTTCTTGTGATCTTGCGGAGTTTAGTGAGGAAACGTGTTAACAAGAATAACATTGTCACTAGTCAGATCTCGAACTTTTATTAAAAATTGATGGAATTCTGAAATTTCCACCAAGAAGGATTGGCAAGAGTATCTTGAGTGGCAAAAGCATCCTGAAATCAACAATCCCTCAATACTCTAGTCAAGGAATGCAACTTGGTGCATGCTGCATGTCAAACATGGAATATATTGGCACTTGAATACAACACCGAAGCAATTTAGAACTGCATTATACTTGTTCCATTGTGTGCATACTGAAGTGATAGGAAGTTGGCATTGGGGTGGAGGGTTTAGAGAGCCATACGTGCGAGACATTGAAGACGTAAGCCAATATGGCAAAGTGATTTTAGATTTACTATTTTTTTAAGATTAAAACATTTACTGCACTGGACTTACCTTTGCTGCTTGAGCAGCAACCCTAGTGCTCCCACAACTGCTATCAGACTCCATGGCAAGCATTGTGGGCCCACAGATTACAACCCAACTTGGGATGCAAGGCACGGCTCATGTGCCTACTCTAAGAAGGGCTGGGCACATGGCCCAATTTTGTTGTCTTGCAATTGTTTTTAGTCACTTGGGAGGGTGGGCAGCCGTACAACACATCGAAAAAGCTATTGTTGTCCAAGCGCAACACTGTGCAGGCTGCCTACGTTTTATGGTAACCTGGCCTATTACCGATATGTGACCTTAAACCGAGCTCTAGGGAACAAATTAGAAATAATGTTCCCTAGGTGGATGACATGTCCCTAGCTCAACTAACCTCACATTAATGCATTTAATGACGTGGAGGGAGAGAGAGAGAGGGGAGGAGAGAGAGGGGGAAGGAGGAAGAAGGAGGAGGAGGCCCATAGGTCTCGTTTCAAGGCACATAGGTCTCGGTTCAAGGCCCATAGGTCTCGGTTCAAGGCCCATAGGTCTCGGTTCAAGGCCCATAGGTCTCGGTTCAAGGCACATGAGACCTTGCCACAACGTGTTGGATGAGATTAGTTATTCGTTTAGGATGTCTCTTGACATAGTAAGGTCAAAGTCAGTCTACGGCTTAGTAATGTTGGATTTCTTACAACCTCTTACTTGCTTGTGGATAATTATAGAATGCTCATAAGTTGTATTAGCATCGACGTCAAACTTCTTTAGGTCTATCATAAGATACCCTAGGGAACATCTTTAAAAAATCATATTTAATTCAAAATTAATTTTAAAAATTTCCAAATTTTTGAAATAGACAAATATTTCATTTTACCTTGCATGAAAAATTTTAAATCGTTCATTATCATAGAAGAGGTCATTGTGAAAATTCACCAATGTGTAGCTCTCGGTCATAGGCCAGGTTGCCATACCTGTCGTAGTGAAAATGCTCCATGCATTTTACCATAATGTACTTTTTATTGCAAGTTTATAATGTGATTTTTTTACCGTTGCTAACAGATACGATATTCTATCTATACGACACAAACATGGGTATTCTAGGAGGTGTTTGCTAGTCCTAAGTTAGATTGGGGTTTGCACATGTGTCCGGTTTTTGGCTTGTTGTTTTTCTCAAATTCACGTAATTCTTTGAGCCATAAATTACATTGGATTGTTCGTGGGCTTGCTTATGATGGATATCAATCCAATTTGAAGCACTCTATGAAATTGATGGAGGGGCCTATTGGAGCCAAGATTGTGCCCAACGTTGCACCGAATGCTTTTCCAGTTGTTTTTTTCGGAGTGCCACTTCCAATTGTTGCTCTGGGTGTTCAACCTAAGAAGCAGGTGGGGGAGAAGAAACCCATGTTGGCAATTTGGGATGTCCATGTCAATGGGAGATGGAGAGATGGGGCCATTGCAAACATCTTGAATTTATGCAAGGCAAAGTGACAACATTGTAACATGGGGTTAATGGCCGTCCCTCATTGGACCCACACCCGGCTTGAGCACACAAGGCAAATGCCTAACGACAAGGTAGAAAAGTTGGAGGTGGAGCACCGGCGCCAAAATACCCTATTAGAGGAGCAAACCATCGACATTGGCTCCACGTGAGTGTGGTTCAAGTGCTTGAGACATATCATGGGTGAAACTGTAAAGGGGAATGGCTTAGTGGGGGATTGCAAACATTTAAAGGAAAAGTGTTCCATCCCCAAACACAGGTCGAGGTCATTTGCAATATCTGTGATTGGTTAAGTAGTTGCAGTCCTGCTCCCCCACATCAAGGGCCTATGCATAGCACGCCACAATAAAGCAGTCCACCAAATCGTAAACACACTACAATCAAGTAAACACACAAGATTACCCTTATAAATGCAGGCAACCAAAACTCTAGACCACAAGACAACACAGTCCCAACATGGCTACTCCAATGTACATATCCCACTACACCATGCACATGCTTACCCAGACTCAGACTAGACATATTATGCATACTAGGCGCCCCCACAGAAAGTCAACCCCCCCTAATGCCAACCCTACCAAACATCATACAATTCATCGAATTTACATACTGCCACGATAGATTCCCAAATACCGCACACAACGAAAAAACCGCGAAATACAACCCACTCATCCAAACACTCAGAACAACTGGGTGGCAAGTCAACCCCCTCATCACTATCACAACTGGAGTTAGAGGGGCTATCCACGAACAATCAATTAAAGACTTAGAAAAACTCAAAATACCTAAAAGAGAAATCAAAACACTTATGAAACACCTACACCACATAGCCATTAAATACCTCACATACCTGATGTTAAACAAAAGAAAGTTAGACAACAAACAACCCCCTGTTGACCCCCCCTAGAGGTTAGGGATAGTGCTTTCTCTGGAAACTAAAGGAGCCCACCTCCCGAGAGAAAGGAAGTACCCTTACGGTGACGCTTGGTCAAACATGATCACGGTATAGAGGAACGGGCTCCCATTCACGTCGGTGTAAAAGAAACCCCGACGTTACTTTTATTTTATTTATTATATTATATTAATATGCAGTCCTGCATCTTAGCCAACACTAACGAGTTGCACCATGTAGGAGAGAGCTCAATGTAGAATTTCATCTCCTTAAAGTCTCCTTTGTGCAAGCGGCCTGGCATTGTAGGGAAAGTTGAACGTCAAGAATCACACCCTCACCAACACCGTTTACTTGGCGAATGCTATCGGCAATTTTGTAGAGGGCTTTGCAAAGGTGGAGCAACACAAGATTGAGTCCTCCAAATGCATTATATAGTTGATGATTGACTCGAACGAGCACATGACCATACGGCTCGTGGAGATCGAAACTGAGTCTCATTCTAAGCCTAGGGCTGCGCAAATGGCCATTGCAAATTTTTTCTCCACGATGATGGCCAACAAAGCTTCACGTATCTCGGAGTGAGCAGATAGACGTAAGAATTTATGGCGGATGTGTGTTGTTTGTGTTTTGAAGATTTCATCACTTGCAATGTTGTTTTATTGGAATTTGGTGTATTGATATAAATATGATTTTGATTTCATTTTGGTAATTCTATCAATTGTCTCTATAGTGTATATTTCAAAAATGCTATTAAGAAATTTCCAATAAAGGTAGATGTATAAAAATGGGCCCTAAGATTTAGAAAAATAATTGAAAATAGAATGTGTTAGTTTCATTACGATTTCATCCATTTTTGCCATGGGACAATAGTCCTCAATGCCTACCATGTCCATTCTTATTAGAGTTTGTATTTGGGTTCCAAGTTTTTACTAAATGGAGGCTCTTGGAGTGCTTGTGGGCACCCTTCAATTTTGCTATGCGGAATGTGGCTAAGTTATTGTGCTCTTGTCTTTGTTTGTTTGATGCAATCGTTGAGTTACATGCTATGCATGAAAAATTGTTCAATGGCTTTCTCATCGGAGTAAGTGTGGATTTCATATGTAATGGGGTCTATGTAATTCATTATTTAGCATTTTGTATATGTAGTGGAGGCATTTATCACATTAAATTGAAAAGCTGAGTATAAATACATGAGTCCATTTTCTAGCATACCGTTAATACGTTTACATTTTTTTCCTCTGTTAACTTCTCATGGACAGGGGGTTTAATTTCACGGTGTCCCACACACGCCATTTAGGTTTCTAGTGAAGTGTCCATCCCTCAAATTATGTTCACTACGCAGAGCACAAACATATGTTTAGCACGTCTGACCATTCAATCTTAACATCCCTCGAGTACTCTTGAAGACTCTCCTTCAATGTTTCTTCATGCAAGGTGTTATTGTAATAAACCTATATATAGATGACACAAACTTCCTCCACAGACCATATGATATGATTTGTGGACCTTCTTTCTTCCATTTGAATATTGCTTGAGTGTATGTTGTAAGTGTTTACTAGCACTGCAAGATGTTATGACTCCATGATTGACCTCAAACTCTAGGCTATAGATGCAGAAGAAGTAGTGTAGTATCAACCTGCAATGGCATTGAAGCAGTTGCTTCAACTGCTACTGGCCTTGAAGGTGTTACCATCCTTAATTGCGGTCTGCGAAGTCATGGTTGGTGGCAATGGCATAACAGTGTCGTTATGCCGTTATAATATAAGTCTACAATTAAGATACCAATTAGAAGACTGTTACAGTTAATCTCTATGACAAGTCAGACACTTGGGTGGTATTAAAGTGGACTCCAGTGGCCACTTCGGAGGACTTGGAAAGGTGTCAAGCTGATGACATCTTTAATAAAAGCCCTTAAAATTGGATGTTTGCATTGAAGGTGATTATAACATTCTGAACTCCAATAGATTATAATTCCTTCATTGCAAAGCACAGCCAAAACTTAGTGAAATCAGCTTGATATAAATTACAACTCACAGTTACCACATGGATGCTATCAAACTCAGAGCAGGTGTCCTCAGTTGAAGACACACCTACTAATTGAAGCTACACCCCATGTAGATTTCAATTCTCTGTGTAAACATGAATAAAAATTTCTTCACTTTTGACGAATTTGTACCCACCTTTTGACGTTGATACTACGAGTTGCAAACAGGAAACTAATAATATTCAGGCAATAGGAAAGTGCATTTCGTAGGCAGATGTTTTCCTCTTCAGAACTTAGAGAACACGGCTTCCTGAATATATAAATGCTCTGTATAACAGGTTGAATTTACACATCTGTCTGGCCCTGCAAGGTCTCGTATGACTCCCAAATTCAGGAACCTCCCACAATTTTCAGCATCGCTCCTTACATCCCTATATCTAATGTACTCAAAATCGTAGTGAATCTCTAATATTGGTAGTTGGACACGAACATGCCTTGCTTGGCTTCTGCGGCCTCTCCTTCCTCTGAGTACTTTCCGAGCTGAGCCAAAGAGTTGGCCTTGGCACGGACTAGCAGGGCCTTCTGGGCGGCCTCCACATTCTCGGGTTGACCCTTCCATGTCTTCAACACGCTGTTCTGAAGAGCCCGGGCGTATGAGAACGACACGTGCCATGGGTTGGGGCTCTGGTTCATTGCGTTCAAGTTCAAGGTAGCCTCCACCTCTGATTGTCCTCCAGACAAGAACTGCACCATTCATTCAGATCCACATCACATTAGCAAACTGCTAGCATACTCCGATCAATAAGTGAGAAATCTACACATATTGGTGATGTCTATGTTACTCTACCACGACCTCTAACGACATCTGTCAAATTACATTTTCAAGTTAAAAATTCAACATCCCCTCCTTACCATGATGCCGGGAACTGATGGTGGCACACGCCTCTTCAACAAGTTCAATGTGTACTCAGCCACCTGCTCGGGGGTGGCCCTCTCCTTGCACCCTGCTCCGGGGGTCACCATGCTGGGTTTCAGCAAGATACCCTCGAACACAACGTTGTTCTCGGCCAAGAAGTAAAACACCCTTGACCACACCCTCTGGGCTACATCCAAGGTCTGGTCAATGCCGTGCTCACCATCCAGCAAGATCTCGGGCTCCACGATGGGCACCAATCCATTGTCCTGCACATCACATCCACTCAGTAACTATACGAATATGTGATGCTCAAAATTCTGACTATGTGCACTACTAGAAGAAAACCGTAACCCTCAAAGACAGCACAAACCAAGGGGACATACCTGGGAGATGGCAGCGTAGCGAGCAAGACCCCATGCAGCCTCGGTGATGGCCAACTCTGAGGGTCCATTGGGAATGCTAATCACTGTCCTCCTGCATTAATGAGAGAAATATTCTCCGAATTCAGAATTTTATCCAATTATATAGGAAATTGGATACACAGACTTCACGAATGTATCGAGCACATATAGAATTCCGCACACTTCAGAGACTCACCACTTGGCGAACCTAGCACCCTGCTTGTAGTAGGCAGCGGTCCTGGAGGCCAGACCGTCGAGACCCTGGCACCATGACTCGTTGTTGGATCCAGCTAATGGCACAAGACCCTACCAACATCAGCCACACACTTTGTCAAATCTCTGCCCACAATGACACACAAACAACCTTAAATTTCATATCTGCACTCTTCAACCACATTGCTTCTGACTCGAGTACACTCACCTTGTCAACCTTGATCCCGGGGATGATACCGTTCTCCTGGAGGATGTCAACCATCTTCTTGCCATCGGTGGTGTTCTGGTACAGAGTCTCTTCGAACAAGATGGCACCAGAGATGTACTGGCCAAGGCCTGGGGTGCTCACGAGCAACTGCCTGTACGCCTGACGGTTAGCTTCGGTGTTCTCCAACCCGATGGAAGCCAAACGGAGACCGCAGGTGGCGTTGGACTCGTCCATGGCCATGATACCGCGTCCCGGCTGGGCAATGGATTTCTGCAAAGCCATTCAATTCATCAGCACTGCATTCAAGATATCTTCGCCAATGGCACACAAATGTTAACTAGTATGCATTCTGGAAACAAACTTTTCGTACCCTGTACTCGAAATGTTTGTGTTATAATTGAACGAGCACACGTGCATTGGTGAAAATTCGTACTCTTGGATCAATCTTCTATGTCTATTTCAGACATCGCGCGTCTAATTCTTGATAATGATGTGTAGAGATAGCTGTAATTAGACAATATTTGGAAAATCTTTCAGTCCTCTCTGACCTCCACCTGATTGCTCGGTGCAACCATGGCCTTGGCATTATTACACTACGCTCCGAAATTTCACGCACGAGGTTCTACTAGAACCAGTATATAGCGCTACAATTAAAGCCAGCGCTACACAGAGTGTACGTCTGGCTTCACAATGAGGCATGAATTAGTGCCCTCCACAATATACAGCCGGAAGAGCGGTGCCAGGTTACCTCAAATCGTCCACATCTGATCGTATAGTTGGCTTTCGATTTATGATGCTTATCCTTATAATCGACAACCCAGAATGAAGTGCAAGACCCCGGAACTGAAAATGCCATGGGTAACATCAACGAGCATCGCAGCCCCGCTGTAACACTCAGTAAACTACAAGAAATAGGAGGATGCGAGTCAAGCAACCACAGGGAGCGTCATAGCTTCGCAAACTCACCGCAGTCTGGATGAGCTCCGCGTCGTATCCGGCGGCGCGGATGGCGAAGGCCACATTCTGTCCCTTGGAAGCTGCGGCTGCCTGTTTCAAGGCGCTGCCGCTGAATTCCGACTTGCCGAGGCTCACCCCCTGCTTGAATGCAACGCTGGAAGACATCGCCACGGCGGCCATCGCTGCGAGATCGTTCGGAATTCACAACGAAGCAATTCCAAAAGCCCAGGCTCCGGTCGGGAGGATGAGGCGGAGCAGCTGCGGTCCTACGTGCGTCTGGCGCCGTGACAATGAGGCGCCCGGTTACATACCCTGCCTGCCCGGTGCGTGCCTCTGCCCGCGGGCAGGCCAGCGCGCCCGCTCATTGGCCAGGCACACTCCAGATGTTCTCCCCACCCGGACACCGGATTGGACAGACCCGTTTGATGATGGGTGCTGGCCAATGGCAGCGTCGCATGCTGGCAGCGATATCCTCAGGGCGTTTGTGGTAGGGGATGTTGGAGCCACACACTGAAGGTTTTCCTGTACTTTTTTCGTGGCTCGGAGAGTCAAGACGCTCAAGGTAACAGGTTCCTATATAGAGGATGGCATAAAATTTGTGGAGCCACACACCCCAGTTGGTATCATTTAGCACTTTTTGTAGCTGTCATTATGCTAATAGCCCACCCATAAGTTTGTCAAAATAGAGAGTCCTATACGGTAGCCTCTCATTAGAACACATGTTGATGATTACGTGTGAGTCAAAGGTGTGGAATTGTATTATATCAACTATGCACATAACACTAGAACACGATGCAGCCGTTTTATCATACATGTTCTAAAATGCCCAACTAGGAAACTTTGGAGTGATACTGGCGCGGGCCACCCAGTGAATGGTGAGTAACAACATTGGTTGCAACCGGTGGCTCTCACTGACTAAGGTAGAAATTCTCGAACCGGTTAACCACGCTCTACCCATGCACTAGACTGCCGTCATAATAGTGAAGTGCCATTTCTGAAACCGATCATGGCGAGGTGGCAACTTTAATGCGTGTACACTTAGTGTAGCCAATGGGAGTCAAGTTTAATGTACTCATGAGTTAACCGGTTTAAGTGATGTTCTGTATGGAAATGCAGATTACCGTGTTCGGTGTAGGGAGAGTCTAGTGAACGAGTAGGGGGTTTGACAACTTTCCACTTTGAGAAATTGTAGAATTTTTTGTACAGGGCAGAAAACTATGAAACAACTTGCATTCTTCATGAATCCTTCTTGTCTATCTTGGGAAATTATCTCACGATTGTAAGACCATATCTTCAATGCAAATCACCTTATTTTCACGGGTTATGGTGTTTCTACCTTAAACCAACTCTAAAAGTGGCCCTTGCTAGTAGGAACCGTTCACTGGTGGCCCGCACTAGTAAGTGTGGGTGGGCTATAAGGTATGTGGTGTTATTATTCGATTCATTTTTCATGTTCTCCAACCTCTATTGATTAGAAGTGCACAATAAAACTTGTGTTGCATAAGCAAGTCTATGACAAAGTATTAGCAGAAATTGGACCTCCCAATAGCCTTTATTTAGTTAGTTATGGTTATTGAAAGTGCACATGTATTGACCCCTTGACTGTATACATAGGTCCTCCCAATTGTGTTCACTATTGAGTAGTTGATAATATTTGAGGACGTAGTCCAATCTCTTTTAAACATGTGCCTTTATGGTGTGGGCTCTTTGATCCTCACCGAACACCTTAAGTGTGGACATTCTATTGTGAAGTGCTTCCGATGACAACTAATAAGTAATAGACACTCATTCATATGAATTGGTAAGTGTGGTAGTTTGAGTTGAATGCAATGCTTTCACGGGGGGGTCACTCCATTGTCAAGTTGAACACCACGTGCGGCCAAAAAAAATCTACTTTTGGTAAGTTGCATCACCAAAATGGGTCAAAATTTTATCAAATTTTTTTCATGGGTAGATATACATAGCATCTATTACATAGTAAAAAATGCTAATCAAATTTTATGATCTGTTTTTTTAATAAAACATACCGTTTCTAACTAGAATGACGCAGAACTGAACTAAAATAATTGCTAAAAAAAATGAAGATGACTAAAATTTTCAAAAAAATATACAAAAGATATTATCAATAGTTATGTATATGTATAAAAAATATCATAATTTTTAAATTTATCTATTCCATGTAATATAGGGGTAGCAAACTTTGGCCGCACGTGGTGTTCAATTTGACATGGAGTGAACCCCCCGTGAATGCTTTTGGTTCATTATGCAAGATCACGTGAATGAATCATTTCCAAACCACCACGTGCTACAAATTGGAGATCATCCAATCATCCATTTAAAAATGATCCAATCAACAGAGTTTGGAAGAAAAAGGAAGAAGAAAAGAAAAAGGAATGTCAATGTTTTATTTTACATTGACAATGCAATGTCCGTTCACCTTTGCCTATGTGTGTCCATGTGGACATGGGGGGTGGCAAAGACTTAGTGCCTATTGTTAATAAGTGGATTGTACATAAGTTTTAGACCTATAGTTTACTTAGTATAATGTGTTTGTGGATGGTGGAGTCTAGTTGAAAAGGATTGGTGGGAGGTTTTTACCTAGTTTTTTTTTTGTTGAGTATTATGTGTGTGAGATATCGGATGGCAATTTGTGAGAATGATTCCATTAGTTTGTGGATTTTGTGGGAGGGTATGTTTAGGTCTTCGAGATTTTTGGTGGTTTGGGTATGTATGGTTCCTCTTATTCTTGCGGTGATGATGGGGAGTACATTCCATCCTTGGAGTATGAAGCATATATCAAGTTTTTGGAATGTGGCTTCAGCAGGGAAAACAGATTTTAGAAAAATTTGTGTCAATGTAGAAATACATCAACATCTTTCTCACACAACCTTTACATCCATAAATGTTGCATTCTGTGATGTACAAATGATCCAAGAACAACAATCTAATTTTCAGGTTTCAAAAGCGCTCCTTCAAAATATAAGTGAAGCATATCCTTAGCATGCTAGTTATCAATTCATCGAGTCAAATGAGGATTAGGGACTCTCGGATGCTTAGGGCCACTGCTCGGGGAGAACCAGCGGTTAGTTACAGATGAACCGGTTGAGTTTGGGAAATAACTGGTTGAAGTTGGAGACTTCAGGAGAATGATTGATCATTTTTGAGGAATCTATAGAATATACCTCAAATGAATAAAGCAAAACCGGAAGATGTCAACATGTAACCGGTTGGGTTTAGAATCACTAGGACCTTGACCAGTGATCGGAGAGATTTTTGGGCATAATCGGTTGAGATCCTAGTGTTTGCAAGTCCAACCAGTTACATGTTGACATCCTCCGGTTTTTCTATATTAATTTGAGATATATTCCATAAATTCCTCTAAAGTGATCGGTAATTCTCCTGAAGTCTCCAACTTCAACCGGTTATTTCTCAAACTCAACCGGTTCATCTGTAACTAACCGCCGGTTCTCCCCGATCATTGATCTTGACCAACTATGCCCAAAAACTTCCCGGGCACTGCTTAGGGCTAATCAAAGATGCTAGGTCATGGTCTGAGATGACCCTAAACTATTGGATGATGGTGGAGAGGCACCCAAATCTCAAGGAAGAGGTTGGCGGTTCGATTCCCGGCTGTGAAATCTCCTCTCTACTTGACGGAAAACTTACTAGGTTGTCAACTGTCTCCTGTGCTTTGGCGCTCGCATGTTGGCCTTTTGTCTCAAAAAAAAAGAAAAAATGCTAGGTCAGGGTTTATCTAGAAGGGGAGGTATAGCAGTTTCTTTTGATGATACATGTCATGTCGTCAACTGGAATCAACTGACGAGAGATAATTTGTCTGGATATTAGGAGAAGTAAAGAATGTGGGTGTTACTCACTTATTACTTTTCTTAATCCGACATTGTTTGGTAAGGATCAAAGAACCAGTATCGTAAAGAAAGATGTTCAAAAGAGATTGGACTAGGTCTATTAAATTCATCAACTACATCACATTCAATAGCAAACACAACTAGGAGGACCTATGAAGTCACTCACGGAATTAACTAACATGCACTTCCGATTACATTAACTAAATAAGGGGAAGTTTGATTTTTAATCCAATTTTTGTTGATGCTTTGATTGGAGATTTACTAACGTGCCACAATCTTATTGTGTAAATTTAATAGGTAGAAGTTGAAGAGCATGGAAACGAACTGAATAATACCCACATGCCTTAGGAGAATCTGAGTGTGGAGTGGGGCATTTGAGTGATGTTTGTGCTGGGATGGTTAGTGGAGCTTATATGGAGCTAGGGTTTTGTTGAAGGAAAGGTGCATTATTGATGGCAAGTTGTGTTCGTGATAAGAAATTCACATAGTGATTGTGATTATTAGGAGAACCATACTCAATCACTCATCCAAGAGCAGAAGGGTTATCATAACTTGTCATGATTTTGCATCCAGGGAGGTACGATATCATCCATATTTCTTATATTATGTCCATGAGATGATTGGTTATGACGTTTAACTAGCTTGACTAAGTGGACAACTCACGGCTCCTACGGCTTGTCATCCACTAAGCTCTTGTTGAATATCTAGTCATAAGTTTGTGAACCATTGAAAGGTCATTCACACTAGGGGTGGTTGTGGTACACCGTTTATTATGTTATTTAGTGTCACGAACACTACTTGTGAAGGGCCTAAACTAGATGCCTCGATGTCTCAAAGTGTCATGCCTGCTTATTGTTGACATGATACTATTGTCAACATAAGTAATTGTTCAAAGTGAAAATTCATTCACATTATGACAATTAGCATAACCCAATTGGGATACTTGAGATGCTAGTTTTGTGTTTTAGGGTGCAAGGGGGAGATATTATTGAGCATACTAATGACAAATGTCATGTGTTTACATTTTTGTATGCAGGAGCAAGATATTCTTGAGCATACTAATGTCAAGTGTCATATGTATATGCTTTAGTCAAACTTGTAGACCATTGTGTAACATAAGCATATACCTCATAACACCATTGAACATACTCATGCCAAGATATTAGTAAGTGTACTTGAATGCCAAATGTTATGAGGTGACACTAATGGTGAAGTTGTTGATCATTAGTGTATCCTAGCATACACCTCAAAACAAGGAAAGTGACACTATTACACATGTGATGTTGAATACCATAAACGGTCTAGTGATTTAGTTTCTTTAGTTCTATTTCCATTAAAAATAAAGGGCTAATAAATGCTAACCACCCCCACGACCATCCCTTATCCCATCAAGCCCCCTACTACATGCGATTAACCACCGTTGGGGTGGTTGTCCATGCTCATGTGGCATCATTTGAGAGCTTCAAGGTCAAGGTCCAGGGAGAAAATTGAAGAGGCAACAACTTTAACATTACAATCAAAGCCAACAAAGATAATGATCACTTTGATTTCTTCTCAAACCCAAAACATAAACCATTGAAATATTATTTTAGTTTAGAAGATGGACCCCACCATCAACCACAACCACAACCACAAGGATTTGCACAAAACAAGTGTGAATGAAAAAATTGGCACATATATAGTTGCAGTATCCGAAGTGATTTTTGGGCATAATCGATCAAAATCCTAGTATTTCCATGTCCAACCGGTTACATGCATAATTTTATTCAGTTGAGCGACCAGGTTGGGTGGGGTCAAGAATATGTCAAGTAAGGTGCTAGAATTATACCTTACGGATGCTTGTCAGTGAATAGATTCGGCCTAAAAAATGGGTGAGATTTAGGTGAAACACTGTCACTTAATATTATTGAAATGGAACGCCTGATAACAATTGAATACTTTATGTGTTGTGATCTTTTGGTTTTTCATCATTAATTTGAGATATATTCCGTAGATTCCTCTACAATGATCGGTAATTTTCCTGAAGTCTTGAACCTCAACCGGAAATTTCAAACTGAAACTCAACCGGTTCATCTGTAACCTGCGGTCGTCCATTACATAGTTGTGGTTGATTGTGGTCGTTAACCACAATCACAATCACGACCACTACCACCTTTGTATTGTAAGCGACCCCTTGAGATGTTGGAGATAGCAGGAGGGTGAGACGGATGTTGAGATAGGTTTTGGGCAGGGAGGTAGGTGCACGTGCAATTTTTGATTTTGGGTCTTTGGATGTGAATCGGACGCAGGAGAGGAGCTCGAGGTAAGTGGATTGATGCGGTCTGGAGCTGGATAGGGGGCAAAAGGAAAAGGACGCGCAGTGTTGAGGAGGCAGATTCTTGCTGAGTTTTGAGCTTTGTGGTACTCTCCATGTGTGGATGTCTAAGCTTCCCTTCATGCAAGGTGTTTCTGGTGCCTTTTGCGAGGCCCATATTTGGTAAAAATTTCAAGAGACAACTCAAAGGAGGGTGGCTGTTCTGTTTTCGTTGACAATCAGCTCCTTGCTTGTGTAATCTTGCATGCTGCAGTTGGAAACAAATTGAGTCCCCAGCGAAGTTGTTAGTTTATGTTAGTTTGCGTTGTTCACTCCATTGCTTGAGTTTGCAGGGCTTGAATAATTGAAGCTCTGGATTGGGCGTGGAAGCTTTGAAGCGTGCGTCTGCTAGAGCACAATTGATGTGCAGCAGGCGTCAAGCGCTCATTGGATTCTCCGAAACCAGCCTTCGATGAGAGTATCATGGCTGCAACCCCCTCTATTTCGTTGTGTGCCACTCCAAAGCCTTCTTTGCGACCCGAGTATATATTTTGTATTCTTGACAGGGAACGATTGCATCCACCGAGTATTCCATAGCAGTCATCACAACCGCCCATAGTGGGAGATACCACTATCATGGACGAACCCAGGGCTGGAGAGTTCGAACCTGGCATGGATCAATTTGGTGGGGAGCTTCGCCACAACACGGGAGACAAAATTGCTGATGCGCATCAGCAATTGTCTGTGTGAATAGACGATAATCAAGTATCAGCTCAATGCGGCACATCGGCCTTAAGACTCCCCTGCCTGAAGACTGGACCATTTTTGGGCACGACTTATGCAGAGAGAGATCCTATGGCTGATATCGAATTGTCACTTTCAGAGTCGCCAGGAGATGAAAGAAAGGGAATGTCTACTGTGAATAGCTATCCACGTACAGAAAAACTTGAGGAAGTTGAAGGCCACTGTGAAGTTGATGACTACAGTATTCTGGATAGTACCATTTACAAACCACTTTGTGAGTGTGTTCCTGCTTTGGGTGTAGAGGTATGTGTGCCCCATGTGTGGCATGCCCGAGGGAAACTGCTACAGATTTGGAAGATGTAGCTCAGCAGAAAGAAAGACGACTCCGATGTTGCCAAGGCGTGAAATATGGTGTTGCTTCATTTTCTGAGTTGGTGTCCGCGTCCATATGCATAACGAGAATTAGAGGGGCCCTGAAGACAACAACTTCAACAAGCGCGGACAAGCTGGCCAGCACTTATCTCCCCGTAAATCCCTAGGTTCCCACATGGTTGGTTTAAACGGTTGGACTATAAGTGGTAGGGTGCACCGGAAATCACGGAAATCAAGTGCTAGGAGGGTCACCCATCCGAGTAGTGGTCTTCCGGCCTTAGATGGCTTAACCTCGGAGTTTGCATGGGATCCAGGATAAGCCTTGGGTTTAAGCCACCCCTTGGAGCTCAGCACTCCTCACCACATGAGGTGCGCAACTCTATAATTGAGGGTCATCAGCTTGAAGAAAAGAAACAGGTGAGGCAGGCGATGGTTGATTGTGAAGCTATGTATGATTTATAGCGTGCCTCCTCACCGCATGAGGTGTGCAATCCTAAAATTCAGGATCGTGAGCCTGAAACAAAGATATAAATGGGAGAGGTGAGGGTTGAAAGAGCTGAAACATTCAGCAGAGAAGGGATTTTAAAAGATCGCCTCCCTTCTTCTCAGATGGCATTGAGGACGAGGTGCAGAATATTATCAATCCTCAGGTGAAGAACATGTCAACCTTATCAAATTCCGGAAGTGATCCTCAGGACGAGGTACATGATGCCTACAGAAGTTCCTGATATAAATTTATAATGATATATGGTACCTCAAGTGATGGTGAGTTGATGAGGTTTGAAATGAATTGGCAGGGGTACTCTGGCAGAGATAAGGACAGCATTTGCATCACACCCGGGGAGCAATAATAGAGTCTGCTGAAGCAGGTTCTAGACATGTTGGAGGCAGGAAATTGAGGAATTTGGATAAAAGCATGAAGGGTCCCACATCTACACCATTGTGAATATAATAAATAGCATATACATGATTGAATGTGAACGCATTCAATGGCAACTAGTACCCAGATGATTGAATGTCACTTTATTGTTTGAAGTGAATTCACTGGTACACTGTGCAACGATGTCTCAAAAATTCCACGAATATATACAAATTGTGGATAACCATACAAATTAGTCTGGATGTTGCTCATAATGCCCTCCAAAACACTTGCCTAATTGTGCACTTGCACTCTGGGGTACAATATCATATGAGGCTGGGGAGCTGGACAATAACCTGCTCACATTCCTAAATAAGCTCTGAAACTTTCATATTGACATCATAACCAATCGCTCGTCCAAGAGTGTAACATTATTAGAACTCGTCACAATTGTTCTTCCATAAAGGTTCCCGCAGCTTGTGCTCCATTCTCCTCTCGCTGGTTATCTACTCCATAGCCAGATTATATATATTCTACGAAGTTGATCATCGCTTCTTCAGTGTTGCCTGTCGTAACAACCGTGCATCTTTATAAATTTGTGGCTCTTCATCCACCCGAACGATCATCTGAACAAATCCCATTGTCACGTGATTTCTCACTTTCCACATAACCTTATTTCTCCAAATGATCGTTCGTGTAGATGAAGAGCTGCAGATTTGCAGCCTTGCGAGAACTCAATCTTGCTGACCATGGATATGAGGTGATCTTATCAGCCACGGGCCAGTTACCTGCATCCAGTCATCACACTCATCCCATAGTGAATACCAGCATTCATTTGTGCATAAGATTCACAAGTAGCCTATCTAAGTTGCAATCCAAATGGAATAAAGGTTCCCGCGGCTTGTGATCCATTCTCCTCACGTTGGTTATCGCTTCTTCAGTGTCGCCTGTCATAACAACTGTGCATCTTTATAAATTTGTGGCTCTTCATCCACGCGAGTGATCATATGAACAAATCCCACTGTCACGTGATTTCTCGCTTTCCACATAACCTTATTTCTCCACATGATCGCTCGTGTCGATGACGAGCTGCAGATTTGCAGCCTTGCGAGAACTCGATCCTGCTGGCCATTCATGCAAATTAACCTCAGTGTCCCTTGTCATACCGTGTGGATCACTTTCCATGTCAGATCACTTTCCACACAGAATGGCAGGGGACACTGTGGTTGATTTGCATGAGTGATTCCATACATGAAGAGCTGCAGAATTGCTGCCTCAGGAGAACTCGATCGTGTCGACCATGGTTCAGAGGTAATCTTACACTCATCCAAGTGCCAATGACCTGCAATCAGTAATCACACTCATTCCATGTTGGTTGCAAGCATCCGTTTGCACATAACAATTCTTCAAGCATGCAAATGGAATAATGCTTAGGTGCTCCCGAATTCCTACTAACCTTTCTGAGAACCTCCTACTCCAGCTTCTCCAAGGTCGACAATTAATGTTCCTCAACTCTCTCACACTATAGTTGCTCAGGTGATTAATACAATTTCTCACCGGGATATTGTCAACTAAGGAATTGTATTTAACAAGAAGTTGATTGAGTATACATTGAGAGAGGAAAGAGGTTTATGTTTCATATATAAGTCCAACTAATTATCAGGTTGGGTTTTTTTACACTAGGGTCCAAGACCGAAGAACCTCCAAAATCGAGAGATCCTATCAAAAATTAGACCCAAGGGGTTTACACTAGGTCCACGTCCAGAGTATGACTTTCCTGCCGAATCTTGGCGGTTCCTACTCAAGAAAATACTTCTACTTCGCCTAGCTTGGGAAACCAATCAATCAATCTTCAAAAAATACTTCTACTTCTCCTGGTTTGGGAAACCAATCAAACTTCAAGCTTGGGTCCAATCTTGAGTCCCGAAATCAGTTGGATCCATGAAGGGGTGTAATGGACCTCAAGATTCTTGACCTCGACCCTCATGAAACCCACCCCATTGAGGTTGCTTCGAACTCACTCTCTGCTCCAGCTTGAACACCCGGCAGAGTCAACACGAGAATCCTCACACCCGGATATCCCAAAGTAAAGCGAAAATTCAACCTATCTGTCTTTCCAAAAACTTAAGCAGTCATGGAGCCGCAGCCTGTTGAGTTCACTAGAATGAGTTGTCTCTTTGAGCTCACTCCCACACTAACTTAGCTCTAAGCATGCATGTCTGCAAGTAACTTGAAACCAAAGAGAATCGGGGGTGGCGTAGATGACTTATATATGCAACATAAACCTACGTGACTCACAGTAAGTAGAAGAGTTCGTCCACATCTAAGTCACTCTATTCTCAGCTTGGTAGACACGGTTAGTTCAAATATTTGATCTTTCAAAAGCAATGTGCAAAAGCAATCAAGAGTACTTATACCATTTTTCCACAACAGTAGCCAGGAAAAAATGCCACTGAGACCTATCATATCTCAATAAGCAAGGCAAATTGCAATGGGAGTAACAACCTTTGGAGAGAGGGAGAAGCCAAGTCTCGCGCCTTCATCTTCACCGTCTCCTCTGATCATCACTCCACCAACGGTGCTCGGATGTGGAGTCCCGACTAGGGCACTTATAGAGTAGGCACACACACTAGTGGAAATCTGTGCTCCGAGACTAAGTTGGACTTCGCAAACGGGACGAGAGTCGTAGGAAGATTGTGAGGAGATGAGGAGTGGGAATGGATTTGGGAGCGTTGGAGTTTGTGATTTATGCGAGTGAGTGAGAGTTGTGATTACCTCACCGAAGTTAGTCCTTGCTCGCTATAATGTGATGTGCCGTGACCAGTACTTACGTTGCAGATTATTTGATATGTTTGGATTTGTTATGATATTGTGAGGATATGGAAGATTGTGTCCTTGCCGCACATCGTAATCTTCATTATTTAAGCCTTGAAGGACCAAGAGGCTCAATGTTCAAGCTACATACAGAATTTCTAGGAGCCTCACTGGGTCTTGAACAGTGATTTGCTTGTGTTTACAAGTTCAAAACTTTATGTTTTAGTACATTATCCTATCCCAAGGAGACATCAAAATTTATTTTATGTGCAACATCGATGATCAAAATAGTAAGCATGTGTTCGTGTACAGGGGCACCCAAGTTGTGCGCTTGAACCCCAAAACTTCGATAACGTTAAGTTAATGAAATGATTCAAAAATGGCACTTGAAGAATGAGTTAGTTTTAGGTGGAGTCGCTTTTCACATAATTAGCGTATAATGGAAGTGTAAATAGCTCAAATGTATGTCTTTTGTGCACAAAGAGGGTCATATTGGACCTCCTACGTTAGAGATAACTCCTTATCAACCTTTAGCCATTCTGCAACATGCTAAAGGTAAGATTTGGGCAAACCAACCCATACGCTCGTTCCTTGTTGGATGCCTAAACCCTTGCCACCAAAGAATCAGTGTACGGGTTGTTTCGCCCCAGCCCTAAAGGGAACCCCTTCCCCAAAGTTGTTGAAACAATACTCAACTTGATCAACTTTCAACCATGCCCCAACATTCATTAAGATCTTGGAATCTTTTACAAATTTTAGCATGTCTTTGATTGGGGGTTTAACAAAAGGAAAACATGTGTGCATATGATGATGGCATTATAAAAGTACCGAGTTTAATGTCCAATACATATTCCAAACATGGTAAATATCAAACTTTGTTTTGTTTTCATCCATTTCTTGATTCGTATGTATATTCAACCCCACTATTCAATTGCTTTTGAAAACAACTAATTGTCTGCTTCTCAAAACTGCATAAACTAATAGACTTTCAATTTATATAAATCGAAGGTATGTTGTTCGTTATGATGTCAAACATCACTTTATGAACACAAGTCACATGCCCAAGAAAGTCATGCTTCGGGGTTTTATGATGTAGCCCTAATGTAACTTTGTGTTGTAGTAAAACTCCTATATAATTTTGTAATCAAACTTTTAAAAAGTCAAGAGGATTATGTACTAGTAAGTCCAAAGGAAATGAAACTATAAACAAATAGAAGCTAAGATATTTATAGCTACGAATATCATTATATTGTCAATCAAAAGATAATCAATTGCTTATATACTAGTATTTATTGGTAATATATTTATGTTTTCATTGACTTAAAATTTTCGAACCAAAAAATATCATTCCTCAAATTTTGATAAGTAAAACATCTAGGTTGAAACCCGGATTGCATCCATACATTTGTTTTTTCAAATGTTCTTGAAGACCAAGTCCTTACACTATGTAATAACCCTAAACCGTAAACCCTAAATGCACATGGATACATATATCTTATAGTATATATTGAACAATATTGAGTATTTGGTAATTAGCTCCGATTTTTTTTAATGTCATTTAATCGACTTCTGTTTTCTAGCAGACTTATTGATATGATAAATAAAACATAATTAACATATTGCTTTTGTAAGTTTCCCATGAATTTTAGATTTATAGTGAACTATTTTCGAACAATTTAGGTCTCCACCTCATATTTTGAGTTGAGCTATGTGTTCCATGAAAAATCGAAATCGGGTTTACTCCTCTCCCAATGAAATGACAAATCTCTCAACTAAAAATCATCATATCTATTGAAAGTGTTGATTATTTGGAAGACATTGAAACAACGTTCTCCAAGAGATGGTACACACTACAATGTTGGAGGATGTAATAAATTGGCACCATAATCTTTTGATAGACAGACTCGTAACTTAGGGGATGTTTACACCATGGACCATGAAGTCATCCCAAGGCCCTGTATGTAAAATTTGTGATTGGTTGTTGAACTCGTCCCGGGACCACTTCGGTTTACACCAAGGAGAAAATGTCATATTGACCATGAAGTTCGAGGTCCCCGAAAGACATATTTTAAGGCCTATATTGTCCACTGACATGGTCCAACGGGTTTTGCGGTGGGAGAGGCAAAAGAGGTGCTCTAGTAGGAAAGAGGCAAGGGGCATGGCAGAGAAATGATGTTATTATAATTTTTTAATGATACGTTTTTTGGGGAAGAGAAGATGGAGACAAGAGAAAACAAAAGAATGGTCAAACTTGATTTTATTTTTTTCAAAACTGCCCCTTTTGGGCATATATTAAAAAAAATCAGCACATGCACTTTTGGTGCACGGTCATTCCTCTTGGTCCACATTCGGTTTACACCTATAGTGAGAGGACCCAAAAGCTTTGTAAATCGATTTTGTCAAGAACTCGAACCATGGATGTTGGACCATCAAGTTAGACCCTAGAAAAAAAGCCATCTTCCATGGTCCGATTTCATGGTCCATGGTGTAAACCGGCCCTGAGTTGGATGTAGTCAACTTTGTTGTGAATGGTCTTACTCAACTTAAATTGCCTTATTATGAATCAACTCCTCCCACAAGTAAGAGAATTACTAAGATAAACATGCTCTAGTAAATAAGTAAATAAATTATTGTAGAGGTGGATAGAGAAAACGGAAAGTGTTTTTGCCTACCTTTCTCTAGGCCCTTCCATCAAATCAAACAACTAGAGGGAGGCAAAATCCATGTGACCCTTGAGGTGTGGTTAGAGTTAACAACCGACGATGAATCGAAAGGTTGTCCTCCAATGTCATAGACTTGAGCCTTCACACATGGGACATGTCAACATTGAAGGCGCTTTGTCATATAGGTTACATCATGTACCTTTGTCATAGCCCTTGACGCCTTCCACAAGCTACGCTCATTTCATAGCTACGGTCGGTTGTTATCACTTAATGGTCTTTCGGGGGCCTCTAATCAAAGTGTGTCATGAGCTACAATTGAAAGTAAAGTATTTGGTCTATTGTGGGCACTTCATAACATTATTCAGATCCATAACAATGTTCCTGTGGGACTGACAGTATTCCATGGAATATCTTTGGATATTCCCACATTTAGACTGAATGTGGGGAATCTCCTAGAATATTTTGTGGAATACTATCGGTCCAATGGAACATTGTTATGGATATGAATAATGTTATGTTCCAGCTCCCGATATAGTTTTGATTGTTGGATCAAAATGAATAGTATTTCATTGGGTTAGCAATTGCAATATGCACATTGTCATTTCAAGCTTTGTAAACAAATATGGATGGAATAGTCATAGGAGGTCAAAGTGAACATTTTGTTTCTTTTCACATGTAGGCCTCCTGAGTGTGTTAACGATTGAACTCAAATTGGTTAATATATTTTGAGCATGTCATAGTCCAATCTCATGGTAACATTATTCTTCTCTTTCCAATGTCCAATACATGACTTTAGCCTTTGCCTTAGACCACCCAAATATCGTGTCCAATCACAAAGACCACATCAGGGCCCAAACCCTTGGGGGTGTCACTCCCTTGTATTTGATGGGAACACATGTGAACACAAGGTGTTTTTAGAGGGAGGGGGTATTATATTGAAAAAGGTAACTATTGTGGACCCTACTATTATGTAATTTTCTAACATTCATTATTTTTGAGGACCCTATGGGTAGGTTAACTTGGTATTTATTCTTCTTTTACATGGGCATATAGTAGTTATAAATTATAGTTATTGTTGATGTCATGTAAAATTCAACACTTGCACATATAAGATCATAATTCACACATCAACACAACATGCACACAATTTATAAGCTTCCCAGTATACACTCTACTCATTCAAAATATGCACACACGGACATGGTGATGAAATGCTTGTGTTTGAAAACACATACAAGTGCTTTCGAATTTTTTGTTTAAAAACACGATTACATACATCATGTAGCATTACAAAGTTTGCATAACCAACCAACACCAATCACAAAGTATGTTTAGGGTTTACACATTCAGTTATGAAGCAATTTGTGACATTGTTCAAGTTCAAGTGGTTAAAACCAAACAATGTGAAAGAACTTCGAAGAGATCATCACCTTCTCAATTGGGAGGAGAAATCCATCTTCAGTGAACTGCACACATGATCAACTCCAATGAAAGGGGAGAACTGACCACTAATTATTGTTGAACCAGTTGAGTTTGAGAAATAACCAATTGAAGTTCAAAACTTCAAGAACGTTACCGGCCTTGTAAAATAACATAAATGCTATTTGGTCATCTGCATTTGGTAGCGTTGATGTTTGGGAACTACCAATCTTGTAGCGTTGAGTTTGAGAAATAACCGGGTGGACTTAGAAACACTAGGATTTTGACCAATTATGCCCAAAAATCTCCCGGGACACTAATCGGCTCAGGGAGATCACTCCATTGTAAAGTTGAACAACCACGTGCGATCATTTTACATGTAAAAAATGTAAAAACCATCACCAAAATGGGTCACAATTTTATCAATTTTTTTTCATGAGTAGATATACATGGTACCTGTTACATAGTAAAAAATGGTGACTAAATTTGATGATTTTTTTTTTTTAATAAAACTTACCGTTTCTAACTAGAATGACGCAGAATTGAACTAAAAAATTTGCTACAAAAATGAAGATGACTAAAAATATTAAAAAATATATAAAAAAGATACCATCAATGGTTGTGTATATGTAGAAAAAATATCATAAAATTTAAAATTATTTATGACATGTAATATAGGGGTAGCAAACTTTGTTCGCATGTGGTGTTCAACTTGACAATGGAGTGATCTCCCCGAGCTAATCGGCTCTCACAAAAACTTAATCACTAAAGTAGACTACATAAAAGCTCTGAAACGGGTCCAATATAAAAAGCGTATCCAACCCAGAAAAGCTCCAAGACATCAACGCTACCAAATGCAAACTGCTACAGAGGGTAAGGCATGATGCTCATTGAGCACATATTTGTTCTCTTTTTGGCAGTGAAGAAGTTCTTTCCTTCCTTCTGGATGAGATGGAATGGGAACTTACTTCACACCACTCAAACTAAAACATGAGTACAAATAATGGAGCTACACATGTACTAAATGACAGAGTATAGATCCATGAGCTACAACTGTAATTGGCACTACACATCCATGAGTATAGATTTAGAAGCTACACATCCTCCTCACACAAACGGTTCCTAAACCCTAAATTCATACACTCCACAAGCAATCTTCAACGCATTTCAAAGGAAAAAGAGAGAGATACTCATAGTCTAACCATGCCACCATGCCATTTGTGTAATCGTAGCCTAAACATGCCACCATGCCAAACTCAAAACTTGCACACTCCTCTGAGCTCCCACACCTTGTCAGCCACACAACACATGAGAGAGATGGGGTGGAAATGAGCCCCCATTAGGGTTTTGGGGGAAGTCATTCATCCTTCCTTGAGGGTTTCCTTCTACTGATGAAATATTGAATGTTATGAATCAAATTAGTCTCACTACTTGGGATGATGGGATAGAGATCATCCTCATCATGCAAACAACATAAGGTCTCCCTGAGGTGTGGGGCTCTAATATATATATTATTTAAATTCCCCACCCTATTGAACCCTATGGTATGTTACTTTTAAAATTTCTCTAACACGATCAATTTGTAAACACCCTAATTTATTTATACCATGGAGTTCAAGATATAACTTGGTCTTTGTTAGAAGTACATGTTTTATAATTTGTAGGTCACAACTTTAAAGTGGACCCTATATTTGTTCTTACATAGTTTTCTAAAATACGGGATTGACCCCCCAAGCTAAAACCTCGACCCTTGAACATAAACTAAGCCCTCAAATTACTGAAGTGAATAGGCTTCATTAAATATGGTGCACATGAACAAAGATAAATCCAAAGCTCTTTGTATCTTCCCTTACTAAACCTTTCCATCAAATCAACTACACTAAATATGATATTTAGTGTGACTTATTGTTTGGAGTTACATGTTCCTATATCTTTTTACTATTAATGTACCTTTTTTTTTACCAAGCACGGGGAGGTCACTCCATTGTCAAGTTGAACACCACGTGCAAACAAAGTTTGCTACCCCTATATTACATGCCATAGATAATTTTAAAATTTATGATATTTTTTTCTACATATACATAACCATTGATAGTATCTTTTGTATATATTTTTTGAAATTTTTAGTCATCTTCATTTTTGTAGTAATTGTTTTAGTTCAGTTCTGTGTCATTCTAATTAGAAACGGTATGTTTTATATAAAAAAAATCATCAAATTTAGTTACCAATTTTTACTATGTAATAGGTACCATGTATATCTACTCATGAAAAAAATTGATAAAAGTTTGACCCATTTTGGTGATGCTTTATGTAAAAAGTAGGATTTTTTACATGTAAAGTGTTCGCACATGGTTGTTCAACTTTACAATGGAGTGACCTCCCCATGTTACCAAGCAAAGATGTTACTGTTCTATAGTGTCCAAACAACCAATTCGACCATGGTTGGTAAAAAATGAGATGCATCGTAGACATTTATAGAATTGCGTAATTCCAAATAGTAAGTCACACTAAATATCATATTTAGTATAGCTAAAGGGAGGCAAAATGCATGTCACCCTTGATCTATCACTATGGTAGAGAACTGACAATGAAATGAAAGGTTGTCCTCTAGTGTCATAGATTTGAGCCTTCCCACATGGCAAACTTCAACATTGAAGGTACTTTGTCATATAGATCACATCATGTACATTTGCCATGGGCTTTGACGTCTTCTACAAGTTATGTGATGATATGTTTATCTTTAGTTATTTGTTAAAAAGTAACATGGCTTGAAATTGTTTGTTTTTTTCTTCTAATGTTGTTCTCCTATTGAAGGCATTAGTTTAAATCGTTGTGCAAATTTGGTCAAGTCGTAACGTTACTTAACACTTAGTACTTAACACTTAGTGGGCCCTCAGAATATAACAATCGGATGCTCAGAAAGTTGTGCACGAAGACTCAGATTTTAACTAAGCTCCCAACAACCAATTGTTAAGGGCCCACATTGTTGAGTAATGTTATGATAGGTCAAGGAATCCAATCTATAATATCATGTAATATCTAGTAGTTTGAGCCACCATTCTTACGCATGATTATGTTTTATATATATATATATATATCAATGCATTGATTTGAGCATGGAACTTGGCAGTTTCAATGAATATCAATATAGTCCCATAAGATGTTTATGAGTATCTATAATTAAAATGACCTTATACATGGGTTTTTGGCATGTCAAGAGGTTAAAATTATTTTCTTGTGTATGGATGTAATCCTTAAGTGATTTGCAAGAAGCTCTTTAATAATGTGAATAACATTTGAGTGGTATATGGTAAGCTAACTAGGTTTGTAGCTAAGAATAGAGATTAAAAACATGTGTGTTACGATGTATTGGACCACATGTACAAAATATTTGCAAGTTGTTCTTAGCTTGATAGTAAACACAATTGGAAGGACCTGGGGCCTACGTGGTTGTTTAGATAGAAAGAGAAAGTTCACTTTGGGCTCTCGTAATTCTTGCATCATGACACATATTTTGAAATCTAGTACAACATTCTTCATGATTCAAAATTGGTAACTGTATGTTATAACAATTTCCAAACTAATCCAGTAGTCATAAATGTCTCTAGAGTTGAAGTGCACAAATTAGAGCCCAATACATTAAATTCTAGTGTTACCTAATAATAAGGTACATGTGTACAATAGGATATTAAGTTAAAAGTGTCTGAAACATACACTTTTAGCTCTACACTGGTCAATTCTCCTTGAATATAAATCATGCAATCAATATGAGACACTTAACAACTCTAACTCGTGGATGTAGTCATTTCCCTCATACTTTTTAGAGGACATATGAATATGTTACTCATAATCAAAGGAATATTCCCTTGTTCATGAATACTCGTATAAGTCCAAGAACAAAAAACTAGAAAATAACTCAAAAAAATCATGTTTACTATTGAGCTTGATATGGTTAACAAATTCTAGGCACATAGTCATCTTTTTTAAACACATGTCATTTTGATGTCCGTTCTTAGATCCACACCTAGCACCACACTGATGAAATATAAGTTATCATTTAAAATGAGTAACCAAATTTGGCATGCTTACCTTACATTGTCTTATTACCATGACTACTTGCACAAACTGACAATACGTACATATGGTAATCATGTTCACTTGAACTCCAAACGATGCTGACAAATTACTTACAATCAAATGAAGTGTTAAGTACATTGATTATCCCAATTAGTGCATGTTAGTGTTCGGAATTACGCAGTGCAACAACATCTTACAGTACTCGGGAGTTCAATGGTTACTAATGAAAGTTCAATAGGTTGTTCAGACATTATAGAACATGAAGTACTTTGCTTGGTAAAATATTACACTATCATTAAATAGTTATAGCACTTGCATAACTCCAAATAGTAACACGCACTAATTGGAAGGAAAAAAAAAGTGTAGTTGGAACTTGGAATGTCGATTCTCAAGTGTCTTGCGACGGAGGGTCGCTGTAACTCCGTGCATCTAAACTGTCGTTGCTGATAATCAGTGTAGTTGTAACTCCATGCATCTAAACCTTCATTTCTAATAATCAGTGTGGTTGGAACTTGGAATGTCGATTCTTAAGTGTCTTGCGACGGAGGGTCGCTGTAACTCCGTGCATCTAAACTGTCACTTCTGATAATCAGTGTAGTTGGAACTTGGAATGTCCATTCTCAACTGTCTTGCTACAGAGTGTCGCTGTAACTCCGTGCATCTAAACTGTCATTTCTGATAATCAGCGTAGTTGTAACTCCGTGCATCTAAACTGTCACTTCTAATAATCATTGTAGTTGGAACTTGGAATGTCGATTCTCAACTGTCTGGCGATGGAGGGTCGCTGTAACTCTGTGCATCTAAACTGTCACTTCTAACTGACAGTCTTGTCTGCATTGGATCTGAGGACTCCCCCATGGGCGTGGGATGTCAGGGAATCTTGACTTTAAGCTTCAGTTACTATCAAGTCAAGTACCTCGGAACCAGTGATCAGGGAGATTTTTGGGCATAATTGGTTGAGATCCTAGTGTTTGCAAGTCCAACCGGTTACATGTTGACATCCTCCGGTTTTCCTTTATTAAATTGGGGTATATTCTATAAATTCTTCTAAAATGATCGGTAATTTTCATACAATCTTGAACTTCAACCGGTTATTTCTCAAACTCAACCGGTTCATCTGTAACTAACTGCCTGTTCTCCCCGATCAAAGCTCGGAACTGTGTCCGGACAGAGTTTTGGGCACAATGGTTGAGATCTCAGTGTTTTCAAGTCCAATCGCTTACATATTGACATCTTTCGGTTTTTCTTTATTAATTGGAGGCATATTCTATATACTCCTCTAAAACGAGCAGCAATTCTCCTAAAGTCTTGAACTTCAACTGGTTATTTCTCAAACTCAACCGGTTCATTTGTAACTAACAGTTGGTTCTCTCCGTTCATTGTGTCGGAAGATGTATGGCTTCTAACTTCTTCCTTGTAAGATAAGTACTCAAAACAATCGAAGATGACATGTGGGTGTTATTCGGTTACTTTTCTTAATCAGACACCTATATTTGATTGGTGTGTGGTTAGGTGAGGATCATAGAACAAACCCCACAAAGACATGTGATGTTTAAAAGAGATTGGATTATGTCTTCAATTTTTTTGAACTTCTCCACAATCAATAGTGAACACAATAGGGAGGACCTACGTATTCAATCAAAGAAGATCAACAACCATGCACTTCCGATAATCATAACTACATCAAAGGAGGTATGATTTTCAATATGATTTTTTGTTGATATTTCATCATAGATTTGCTAATGCAACATGAATTTGAAGACAAAAATTTGATCAGTAGAAGATGAAGAACAAGAATAACAAATTGAATAACACCCACATACATTAAGTTGGCAATCAATCTAGGCGTGTATGATAACAATTAACCTAGTAGTACACCGTTTATGGTATTTAGTGTCGCATGCATAATTGTGTCACTTACCCTATTTGGAGGCATATGCTAGGTTACAATAATGACCAACAACTTCACCACTAGTGTCAACTTATGACACTTGGCAAGTTGGCATCCAAGTGCACTTACTAATATCTTGGCATGAGAATGCTCAAAGGCGTTATGCCTATGTTACATAATGGTCTACAAGTTGACTAAAAGTGCACACATGACACTTGCCATTAGTATGCTCGAATATCTTCCCTTTGCATACTAGAACACAAAACTATCATCTCAAGTATCCCAATGTGCTGCACTAAATGTCATAATGTAGATAACTTTTCACTTGAAATGTTTCTTATATCGATAAATAGTATCATGGTGGCAATTAGCGGATGTGACACTTTTAGATCTCCAAGCATTTGTGTTAGGCCCTTCGCAAATAGTGCACGTGACACTAAATACCATAAATGGCGTAGTACAAGAAAGAAAATTACTGGAGCTGATCCTCAAACATGACTCCCAGTTTGATTGTAAGCCCAATATTTCATAAAATTTTCAAAAGATCTGCATATTGGGGTACGAAATTGTTCATTTGGCTCTTATTGTTTCAACTTGGCAAGTTTGTTAAAGAAGGATTTTCCCTGTCAAGATTAACCCCTAGATGCTCAAAGAAACCATTTTCGATCAATTTTGTCGTTAAGGTCTTGGATTGGAGGGTTAGTTTGAGTAGATTGAGATAATATTTGGACCATGTGTGGGGAAAGAATGTCTTTAATCTAAAAGAACTTTTTTTGAGAACACATGCACATCTATCTATCTATATATATATATATAAAAAATTTCAAAGTGATCGTCATGTACGGCTCTTACCTTTGAGTTGGTCCGAGGTCGGTGTTATATTGCTTATGGTGAAAAGCTCCGACAAAGAAATAGTGAGTTTACAACTATGATCAAGGGTGAAGCGTACCTCATTAACGCCTTGGGTTGGAGTCATCTCTATTTGTCATGTACATTTACTAGTTTGGATCCATGTTGTCCCAGCCCGTTGCACTCATGCCTATGAATTAATACCGGCATGACTATGTCCAGCTCGTCTCATTGCACCCATGCATGTGAATCAATATCATAGGTGAACCCAACCCCATACACCCATGCCAAGCATATATGCCCATATGCCCCCATGCCATGTCGCCACCTTGGCTTCATGTCTGCCACCTCTCCTGAGTTTCCCCCACCATATCCACTTTTGCACTTGATAGTCACGGCCCACCTTTCTAGAGTTGTTTCCTTTTTCTTCTGTCACATGTTTGCTTTAGGGGGAAAAGTTTGACCATAACATTATTCAGACCCATGACAGTGTTCTATGGGACTTACAGTATTCCAAGGAATATTCCCCACATTCAGACTAAATGTGAAAAATACCGGGAATATTCCTTGGAATACTGTCAATCCCACAGAACACTGTCATGGGTCTGAATAATGTTATGACATATGCCCCTCTTTTTTCTTTTTTTTCTTTTGATTTATTATGCAAAAACAGTGGAGAATGCTGGAGCGACAGTGTCATCACCCCCATGTCTTCCATTGTATATAAATTTGAGCATGTTTTGCCTCTTTTTTCCGTTTCTTGTTGAATGTTGGAGGTGTTTTTATAAATAGCATCAATAATGATATTATGGTCTTGGCGAAGTTCTTTAGTTTAACATAGGTTCGTGATAACTTTGAAATACAAACCCTTTATTATACTATGTCACAACATGCTCGTGAATTTTTAAAGGTCAATCCTTATATTGGATTCTTGAAACTAGCGAAGATTTGGACCATTATGACCTTAAGGATATGATTTAATAATGATCATCCACAACTTTGTAGAAAGGTAAAAAATTGTCTTCTCGAACCAAAAAAATCAAACTTTTAAATCAATCTATGAAAGTGTAAGGCATTTATAATCCAAGTAAGTAAGGGTAATTTGATACTTTTTTTTTTACCAATGTGGTAACTTGCCATGATACATATTTTGCCATGAAAATCAATGCCCAAGCCTCGTAGCTTTAAGGTGAGATGGCTACAAAGAGTTCGAATGCTTAATATTTGAAGTGAGAATGCAATACCTAAGGTAGATGGGTCTTAAGTGGCTACTTTTCTTAATCAGACCCCTAGATTTGATTGGTATGTGGTTCCGTGAGGATCAAAGAGCAAACATCATAAAGACACATGTTTGAAAGAGATTGGACTCTCAATTGGACTAAAATGAGCACAATTGGGAAGACCTATGTATCCAGTTAAGAAACCAACAAACATGCACTTCCGATAATTATAAGTAAATCAGGGGATGTCCGAGTTTTGATCCGGTTTTTGTTTCATCGTAGATTTGTTAACGCAACACGCGTTTTTTGTGTGTGTAAATATGATCGATAAGTTGAAGAACATCAAAAACGAACCAAATGACAACCATGTACCTTGATGTCAAACAAGCCCACAAGAATGTCCATCCCTAAGATCTCATCAATTTTTTGTATGCGGATTGATCGTCTATCTTTATAATAACATCATAAATGATTTATGCATGTTATTCATGCATGTTTATTCCATACCATCTTAATACATGCCAAACGACGGTTTTTGTATAAATTGTGAAGATCAAATAAGACTAAGAAATTTCTTCACACTAGAACTTGAGGGCATTTGACCCGTGATAAACAAATTATGTGATTGGTCGAGAAGCATGAAATGGTCCAAGTTCACTGTGCACTAGACCTTGAAGGCCTCAAGGACCAAAAAAATTTGAATGGATGAAAATCCTCCATGGCATCTTACATCACAACAAGTGAAAATGTTTCACGGTCTAAAGGATATTGCTTTAGGCCCATGAAAACATGTGAGTCCAAATACAAAATTAGGGGGGCTATGGAAATCAATCAATTTGACAACGGCTCTTAAAATTATTCTATTGTCATAATGGAAATCTAAACCCTAACCCAAACATATGTTGCAATCCCTCAACATGGTCCACTTCCACTTTACAATAAGCTTGAGGGCCGATCAAGTGCAATTTAGATTTCTATTTCTCACAATACAGCGTTTTGGATGATTTTGAGGGGCCCCTTAGGTTTTCATGGTCACGGCTCTTAGTTTGTGTGTAAAGCGGGCCCTCAGAGTGTGTAATATTGCAAGTGAGGACTATCATTAAGTATTATCAAAATGGGAATATTGTGGGAAATAATAATAATAATAATAATAATAATCATAATAATAATCATAATAATAATCATAATCATTGTAATGATTCGTTGATTTACCATTGTAATGGATTCTAAGTAAAGTAAGATATTGCATAACATAAAACAAGTTTATGGAATTTTCTTGAATATTTAATTGATTATTAAACCTAATAGAGTTATCAGTAATGTCCTTCAAAGAGGGACAAAACTGTGGCTTTGATCCTTCTCTGAGAAATCTTTCTAATAAGAGCTCGTCAACTCATTGTGTATTGGAGCCTATTTTGAAAGTGGAGTGAAGTTTTTGGGACCTCCTCTTACCACCTTTGAAACTTTGAAATAACTTAAGATCTAAAATAGAGTATGCATGTGGGACCCACTGTCCTAAATCATGGATTGGCCTATGCAAGGCTAGCTTGGCCCGCCCATCCTAGCAGGACAAGCTAGAAAGCCGGTTTTTAGTAGCCCGACAACACTCTTTGTATAAGGTAATTTTAAACATGAAGAAAGACTTGGATACCTTTGTGTTAATTCTCATAAACTCAAGGTTTGGGACTAAACCCATGGTTTCATCTGCTTTACTTTACAGATAACTCTAATATGTCTTCATTTCATTATTAGATAGTTAGTGTCAATCATATAGAATCAGAAAGACAAAGGCCATTTCAAGCATTATTTCCTCATAGCTTAAAGGTTGACACATTTGTAGGAGGTTATAATTGCCCATTTGCGATTTATATTGGCTGTATAAGTGGTTAAGAAATTGATGGCAATTATCCACGATAGGTATTTGAAGATGGTCCTTTATATCTCATAGCATCTGCCCTTTGAGATCTGGGCACAAATTGCTTAAGAGTTTTCTTTTAATAACAAGGTCAAGAGGCTCCACATAACATTATTCAGATACACACGCTCGTTCTAGGGGACTGACATTATTCCACGTAGTATTCTAGGATATTCCCCACATTCAGATTGAATGTAGGGAATACTACGTGGAATAATGTCAGTCCCATAGAACCTGCTGAATAATGTTACACAATTAGGCACAATGAATACATGTTAAACACCAAGTTCAACATCACTTCACTTGTTCAATAGTTTAGCATGCACTATGAGAATCACAGTTCCTTACCATTAGTGATTTTTCAATGATGAATTTATGATCTATTATACTCGTAGATTTTCAAAAAATATATGTTTGATTTCAATCTCGTCTAGTGGAAGAGAACAAGTGGTAAGGAACTGCAATTCCCGTATTGATGCATCTCCTTTGACACTCAATCAAAATCACACAACATTGAAGTAACAATGAGATGCGAGTGTGAATGAGGTCCACCACCTATAAATGGCATGTGTTTAACAAGAATGGATGAAAAGTACTCACGTTTGCAACATAATTCTCTCCCTCCTTCTCTTCCTTCAGCCTCATACTTATCTCCTTCTCCTTTCTCTCCCTTCCCTCCCACGGCTGGGGCGAAACAACCCGTACACTGGTTCCTTGGAGGCAAGGGTTTAGGCATCCAACAAGGAACAAGTGTATGGGTTGGTTCGCCCAAATCCCCTCCCACCTCGTACATCCATTGGGTCTTCCTTGTTGTGTTCAAGTAAGGTTTAGTAAGTTACAAAATTCCGAACTATATGTCCAAATTAGTGACCCCCCCCCCTTCTTATGTATTGTGACTTGCTAATATGATTTTCTTATGATGGTGTTTGATATCATGGAGGGCCTATTTCTAGCAACCTTGCTAATTGCTTTCAAGAAGCCAAATAAGTTGTGGCATTGTGCTATGATTGCAACATTCACTAGTAGAAAACTATGCGAAAAAGAACTGCAGTCGTTTTCCCATTGCGGTTCTTTTGACCACCCTGATTTGCAGTCACTAAACGACTACAAATTTTACTTTTTTGTTTTGCGACTGCAAATTTAAAAATTTCAAGGCGTGTAATATACCGTTGGAAAGGTATTTTCAAGACCTTTCCAACGGTATATTACAAGCCCCAAAATTTCTAAAATTTCAGTTGGCAAACCAAAAACAAATTTGCAGTCGTTTAGCAACTACAGAGCAGCCTAGTCAAAAGAACTGCAATGGGAAAACGACTGCGGTTCTTTTTTGCATAGTTTTCTACTATTGGTTGAGTATCGTAGCCTTTGCCACTTTAGCACTAGTTAAACTATTTTTAGATAACCAATTTTTGGAAATTATATTTTAAAATATCAAAAAGTTAATATGGAAAAAAGATTTTCCCTTTAACTCCAGGATTTTTGAATCCAAAATATTAATTAGCATTATTATTTTACTATAAGTAGACTAAGTGGTAAAGGTAATAATAATAATAAGAATAATAAGAATAAGAATAATGGCACCTTATAAGTGAGGTTGAATCATGTTTTGTCATGTGAGTTGTTTTTGAGGATTAACTTTTAAATGGTACAATAGACTATACATCCGATTCCATTGAAACAATAACAAACAAAACCCATCCAATTCAATGCCGTTTTTCTTTGATGACATAGAACATAGAGACCGAAATTGTTAAGCTCTCTCTCTAATCATGTAAAAAGTTGGTTGACTTTATCCTTGGTTGTTAAAAGAATGAAGAAAAATTATTGTAATAATCTTGTTTTAGAGGTGTTGTACGCAAAGCCATGTGGAGTCGAACCCACACTTTTCGCTTCACGGGGTCGTGTTTGTATGTTGAAGTCTTCAACGCCTATCAAATGTGAGATTGTCTTTCGAATTATAACATTACTCAACACCCACTGTTTGTTCAGTGGGCCCTTGGAATATAACAGTCGGAGGCTCGAAAAGCTGAGCAAGAGACTTAGCTTAGGAAATGATGTGAGAATGGGTGGTATATGGAGATCCAATTTTGGATTGTTGTTGTATCTAGAACATCTGTAAATTAACTAAAACACACTGCAATATAGTGTGAATGACGTATAAATATTGTAGTGAGAGTAGGAGAAAACAACATAACAAACATGTGTGTTGTGTGGGAAGTTTGTTGCTCAATTGTTTGAAAACTTGCCTTGCTCAATGCATGAATTAGTTTGGGGATGCAACAAAAATGTTCCAATATCATTGTTGTCAAAATTGTTGTTATCTTGTGTCAGCCACAAACCCCCACCCTTATGCGTCTGTGGTCCAGGTGGAGGTGGATGGCTCACATGCTCGGGGAGATCACTCCATTGTCAAGTTGAACACCACGTGCGAACAAAGTTTGCTACCCCTATATTACATGCCATAAATAATTTTAAATTTTATGATATTTTTTCTACATATACACAACCATTGATGGTATCTTTTGTATATTTTTTTGAAATTTTTAGTCATCTTCATTTTTGTAGCAATTTTTTTAGTTCAATTCTGCGTCATTCTAGTTAGAAATGGTATGTTTTATTAAAAAAAACAAATCACCAAATTTAGTCACCATTTTTTACTATGTAATAGGTACCATGTATATCTACTCATGGAAAAAAATTGATAAAATTGTGACCCATTTTGGTGATGCTTTTTACATTTTTTACATGTAAAATGATCGCACGTGGTTGTTCAACTTTACAATGGAGTGATCTCCCCGAGCTCACATGCCCTTGTCGACTCTTAGCCTTGGAGACCCCATACTCATGCTCCAATGGATTTAAATGCAAAACACACTCTTTTTATTCAACCCACAGGTCATAAGTATTGAAAAACACTTATGCACCTATGATGGTCGTCACACACAACTACACTAACACATTCTCCCTCTCCTAATCTCCTACCTAATGCATATCCTACTCGCCCAGCTAATCCAACTACTAGTACCCTAAGGTGCCTCCTTACTCATTAGAGATTAATTAAAATCCTATTAGCCTACTACTCTCTAACCTCTTTACCCCCTTGCCACATGGCTAGGGCCCCTGATCTCCCATAAAACTTTATAACTGAGTTCCTCAACTAAGCAGCCTCTCCCGAACTTTGAAGCTTCAAATCTCCTGGCCGCAACCTCACATTCCAGCAGCTGCCTCCGAAGCTTCAGAGTCTCCTGGGCCGCAGCCTCAAATTCCAGCAGCTGCCTCCTTGCCGAACTCTGAGAATCCACATTCTCTGGCTGCAGCCTCACATTCCAGTAGTTGAACTCCGAAGCTTCAGAATCTCCTGGGCCGCAGCCTCAAATTCCAGCAGCTGCCTCCGAAGCTCCAGAATCTCCTGCCCGCAGCCTCTCCTTGGCCAGCAGCTGCTGCCCCTTGCCGAACTCTGAAAATCCACATTCTCTGGCCGCAGCCTCACATTCTAGTAGTTGAACTCCGAAGCTTCAGAATCTCCTGGGCCGCAGCCTCAAATTCCAGCAGCTGCCTCCGAAGCTCCAGAATCTCCTGCCCGCAGCCTCTCCTTGGCCAGCAGCTGCTGCCCTTTGCCGAACTCTGAAAATCCACATTCTCTGGCCGCAGCCTCACATTCTAGTAGCTGAACTCCGTAGCTTCTGAATCTCCTGGGCCGCAGCCTCACATTCCAGCAGCTGCCTCCATCCCCCCTACGAGCTCTCTCCCTCACAATCCGAAGTGTGCACACCCGATCCAGGGAGCTCTCCCGTGGATCCTAGAATTCCGGGCTAATCCAGATGTTCACAGATTCTCCCCCCCCCCCTTAAAGGAAATGCCATGCACTCTAAAACGAACAATCAAACAAGGCCTAAGCCCAACTAAAAATCCATCACACCTTAATTCATAACTAACCCCACGCTAATCAACACGATACTAGTCATTCCATCCTCACACCAAAAGTCCTACCCCCACCCGCCTTTAATCTTAACATTAATCTAAACCTAAGAGTTTCCTCTGCTTACATTTTTGAGTAATTGAATAATTGTCAAAGTCAAGATTTAATGCTCCTTTGAAATTAAACACACATGTGGGCACCAAATTGTGCTCACATCTTGTCACAAAAGGATGTCAATAATATTTCAATAACGTTGCAACTAGACAAATAACAACGGATTTGGAATGGGACAAGCACTATTTTTTGCATTGGATCCATAACAGAGATTCTCATGTTGTTGGTTCAATTTTGCAACGGATTTGTTAAAAAATGAACGCCAAAGAAGCCCATAAAAACCTTGTTTTCGTTACAAAAGCATTCCAAAAGTGTTCCAAAGTGGCTCTAATTTACTTTACTTCTAGTAGTGAACCATATAGCCCGTTCACAGACCACACAACCCCTATTCACAGAGTCTCAATGACATGGCACCTTTCCCCTACATTGATATGTGAAATTAGGTTGTCTAATTCTACTATACTCTAACCTCCCCAATATCATGCTTGTGGCAACCAAAATGCACATGATATTAAGGAGGTTGTCACGTGGCATGGTGTCGAACACCAAGCCACGTCTTGGTTAGGTAGTTTATAGGCTAATTAATCTTGTTGCTTAGTTTATAGACTAGGCATTATGTTAGTACAACCTTCATGGTAGTTACCCGGGTTGAAATGGTTGTCTAGGAGGTGTTTTTGCCTTGTGGGACCTTGCCTATATAATACTATATGCACCAATATCTACCAATATCTACCAATATCTACCAATATTTAATCCAATACCTTTATACGGTACCAATATCTACGGCCAAGGATAGTTACCTACTCTTATAATAGATGGAGGGAGACATGAGAACTCCCTTTCAAAGGTTAAGCCGCTTTGGCAGTTTACCCTAAGTAACTTCTGGGAGTAGTGTAAAATGTGCGGACTTGTGGGAGGTGTAGGCTAATTGCCTCAGTCTTCGATCACACAAAGTTCAAATGGCTAAGGAACAGGTATAATACTCAATGATAGGTTGAGTATGCAATGATACAAAACGTATGATTATGCTGTATTTGATTGTGTGACATAGATAACAATTGGGTTCTGCTGTTATTCACCTCGTGTACGTTACTAACCCTCTCTTTGGATTTGGTTGGTGGCATGGGCACAGGTGAGGCAGACCCTTCACAAACTTGACGGCAATCTTAGGTTTTGAATATCATCTTCCTTCAAAAATATTGTGTATATAATGCGTAGGTATTCTACAAAATTGTGAGGAATACTTAGCATGTTTTGGTTGATGATTGAACCTGGAAGTACTTTTTGAGCATGTCTTAGATACTTTTTTGAATTTGACGATGTAAGCAATGGATATTGATTGCAACAAATGGTTAAAGGGCACAAAGAATACAACTTTGGGAGATTGGATGCTCAAAGGTTGTAACTTCTTAGATATCTACCAATATGTAATGATAAAAAAGGTATAGGAATAGTTTTGCAATGATATGGTCATGAGGGATGATCCCACCCACCCTCCCGAGTTTTGAAAAGTACATAGATATGTAGAAGAATGGTGTGGCCTCTGAATAAGAGGATGTATTAAGAAAAGACTATGCTTGAAAATAAGCTTAGATCTATTCAAGAAATGCCCATCTCTCTCTCTCTCTCTATACATATATATATATATATAATCATATTCCAATATTATATTATTCAAATATCTATTGTCAACTCATGTATTATCATGAAAAGTAGGTATATTGCTAGCGTATTGGCAGTCCGCCCATAGAATTCGATATTGAGTTCAAAATACCAAAAAGTTCAAATCTTGAAACTATGTCCAAATTTACTCCAAAAAGTGTTCCTTGTCCCCAATCAAGATATGTAAGCACATGTTTAATGGAAATGAATTAAATGTGTCCAACCATGAGGCCCAATTGCTTGCCTCTCATTTAAGAGTTTTAAGGATATAATGAGGGAGCGGAGGGATGTCAATCCAACACTTTGTTAGAGAGAACACATGCACAATGATCACTACTGGGTCACTACCACATTCCACGTCTACCTCATAACGCTCAACGCAAACTTGGAAGGACTAAAATATCAAATACTTATATTAATTGAATTGTTAAAAGGTTATATATACATATGTACACACACGTCTCTCTCTCTCTCTCTCTCTATATATATATATATATATAATATCATATTCCATTATTATATTATTCAAATATCCACTGAGAACTCATGTATCATCATGAAAATTAGGTATATTGCTAGCGTTAATGTTGTTATTAGTTTTCAAAATGTAGGGGTGCATTTAGAGAAGATGACAATTGCTAACTTGGGTAGGCAACACCTACACTCTTTGGACTCCTATTTCAAGAGTTCTTGAAAATATTTGTATTTGTTTGGAGTTATAAGCTCTTATTTCATACCATCTATATTGCTTAAACTCGTTCTAATGACCAAATTTGTTAAATTGAGACTTTTCATAGTCTCAATTTAATGCTTAATTTTATGTTTTTCATTAAATCTATATTTGTAAGTGATTTTTTGACTATACATGGGAAGATTATCCTCGAGTCGAGGATAGTCTATAATTAGAAAGTCAAAAAAAATGAAAAGTGTCTCTAAACAATTGTTGAAACTGTAGGCAAAAAGTCTCAAAATTCTGATATTGTCTCAAAATAACGAATTTGGTCATTCTATATATATTTTTAAGCTCATATTAATTATGATGATTTCATATTCCCTCAATAATATGACAACTTTACGCCACTTATCATATGAATGAGAAGACAACACCTCGATAACACGACTTTTTTGTGTTTCTCAAACGTGTCATACTGAAGAGGGTGAACAGTAATGGCATTCATGTTCTTTTGGATGAATTTGCATGTTCAACTCTTTAATTCTTGGAGGAGATAACTCTCATCCATCACTTAAGGTCGTCCTGAGCCTGCCCAGGTAGACAGCCTTGAGGTGCAAGGCTTGCAAGAAATTTCAATCAATTTTGAAGAGAACAACATAATATTATGGGTTTAGGCTTTAGGCTTTAGGGAGTTTAGGAATTTTGTTCATTGGGATAATGTCATTATTTTCAGTGACAGTGATGCAATGAATAGTATTTCCAATGAACAATATGAGGATAAACAACGTCTCTTGTGAATAGTGTCGTGGTGAACAATGATTCTTGTGAATATTGCCGGGAGTATAACTCTCCACCAAAATTTCAAAATGTTAGCCTGAATGTATGAACATTGAATGAGTATTCTTACTTTGTTCAAGAATAACATAACTGGCATATTGTAGCCTGCGCTTGGGTCAAAATAGTGGTATTATTGGATTTCAAGTCTAGGCAACCCTTATTTGGTTATATTTTATTATTAGATGTCTATAGTTGACTAGCATGTAGTTTGGTGTGGCTCCAAGAACGGACATCAAAAAGAATTGTGTGTAAAAGAGATTGGACTGTGTGTGCAAATTGTAATAACCATTCTAGGCTGAATAATCAACATAATTGAGGGGACCTGTATGACCCTTTCATGAGCACGAAAATCTAAAGTTCTTAATGACTAAGATATTCATACGAGCTTCAAAATGATTACAAAACGTCGAGCCCCTCAACAATTAGGGTTTAGGGTTTAGAGTTCATGAGTTCCTCCATCGTCTCTTTGGGGAAGGTTATGGCACTTGTATTATGGGTTCCTCCATGTCTCTTTGAGAACAGGCTATGGCGGATGTGATGGACTCAGCTAAGGGACCATTAATTTTTTCTTCGGGGAGGCTTAGCTGCCCATACAACCTCGAGGATAACATAGTACAACCGGAGCCTCCGATAGCCACCCGTCAATAAGGACGGGATGACGCAGCAGTACTAGAGCTTCATTCACCAACCGCGGGCGCCATCCTGCAACCGCGAGTGCCAAGCTGCATCAGCGACCGCGATTGCGCCACAACGCTAGTGGGGTGTGTACATGACCCACACAACCAGCTTGCTGTGTATATTGGCTTCCATACTTACCACCCTTTGGAAGATTCTCACCCCCTTGTCGTAAGATCCACTTAGGGTCGGGTTTGAGGGGTCAAGGCACAATAGCTCCCTCGGCTTGGCATTCTTACCAAGTCAAGTTTCATAGTTGTGTAAGAAAGAGCTTATGGTGTAGGGTTTGCTTCAAACATAACAGATTGTCATTAAGTAAAGCTTATGAGTTCTCTTCATTTCCTTCTATACTCTTGGATTCTCCCCGTGAGGAGTGAGAGATAGTTCGTCTTATATCAAGTGAGTTTTGAGAGATATTATGTATTTTAGAGTATGTAATGCCTCCTCCATTACTTAGTTTCTAGATATGTATCTCATTCATTGAGAGTGTGTTAATAGCACATTTATTGTTATTTTATTACATATATTTTTAATTATGTTTTCCGCACGATGTGGTATGTATAACGATGTGTATTTATACGACAAGGTAGTTCCATGTGTTGCTCAAATATAAGAGCCAATATCTTTCACATATGATGTCTAATCTCGGTGGAATTTTTTTCTTTAGGACAAGGTGATGTTATACACAATTTGACCAGATGGATTTGGAAAAAACTTAGTACATATGTTGCTTGCTCCATGAAAAAAGAGAAGTCTCCTAAAATGACCTCATGTGACCCCTCCAACTTTGAGGGTGACGGACTTCATCTAAATATGCTAAAAATGACCCAAATTTTTGAGAGTAGCTCATTTGTTATCCACATAACATATTATGGCAAAATTATCAACTTCCTAAAATTTATGACATCACCAAAATGGTCATAAAACGAAAAATTTCAAAATCTTCTCGAGCTACCCCCTAGATGAAGGCCATGTTCATATGTCAATGTGACCTAGAAAACGTGGTCCGATTTACTTCAAATTTTCACAACAAGAATATATGGTAGTCTAGTTCACATTGGTACGGTTGGATTTGAAGAAAACAAAGTCTATTTTGCTACATAACAACAACTTTCAACATTGGTGTTGGAGGTGCCTAAAAATGGAATGTGAAGGCTTAAGCATTTAGGGGTAAAGCATTCTAGATGAGTAGATGAACAACCAAGTGATTGGTGTTCCAATATCTTGACCCAAAGCGTCAAGAAACTACAAGTGTAATTTGCATATCAATAAGGAGGCTCAGAGTGAGAAGAAGATCATCAACTTATGTGACTTCCTAGCACTGCCCTGTCTATCTCTATTCTCCTGTCTATCTCAATTTCTAAGAAAGTCCAGGATTGGAAACTGCTAGCCACATTCATTGAGGTAAATTACAAATAGTGGTATACATTCAATTTGTTTGTCAGCAAACACTGCCTATGTAGATTCATCTGAATTCATCTCAAGCTTCTCCAGAATAACTTGATTGTCAATTGTCAATGCCTTGAACTCAACACAGAGGTACATTGACCCTGGCAGCAAGGCAGGAAGGAAAACTACTGGAAAGAAGTGCATTCTATGTGGTCATAAAGAATAATGTTAAATCTATAGCCATTCTGATGACTAGTATACAAATAGCAAAACTGGCATGACACGGTCCCAAAAATCCACTCTCTCTGCACTTTTGAGTACAAACAAAGTCCAGATATTCTCTTTTGTGCACAAACTTTCCGGTTTCCCAAAACTAATATTTTCTCCAAATAAAAGAAAGAAAGATGGCAACACCTACTGATTGAGCATGTTATACATTCTGAAAACATCAAGCAGGCTGGCTGATGAGAAGTAATGACCAGTGTCATAGCTGAATTGAGAGAGAGGCTGAAGAACTAGAATGCAGATACAATGTGTTACTTCTTGATTGCCACAATGGTTCTGTGGCGAGGGGAACACTCTGTTTGTGATGGAAAACTGAAGCCTCGTTTCTCAATAGCGCTTTCAATGTGAAAGGTTCTATAATCATCAAAATATGGCTCCGTAGCTTTAAACTGCAGGTTTATAACATGCCACACATCACATGTTAGAAAATGCCCTGGTGCCTTCGGTTTTACCAACAAGGCATCCAAAAAAAGCCTATGGTAGTAAGGTAGCTCAACCAAACACCAACACCGAACCTATGACCACCCAAATGAAATATTGGAACACAAATGTAGGACATCCAAGGATCTCTCAGCTGTGAGTGTGAAAGGATGAGAGATCCTTGGAGATCCTACATTTGCCTTCCAGAAAGGAGCCCTCCCATCCATTGGGGTGGTCATAGGTTCGATGTTGGTGTTCGGTTGAGCTACCTAACATGATCTTTATGTGGCCCACTGTAATTTCCTACTTTCAGAATTAACATGGATGATTTAGCCATTTAAAGTGGAACTATAGGTTCAAAACCATGATTCATGATGTTCCACAGCAAATGGGGTCTTGACGAAGAGTGGACTCTTGTCAAGGCTTTCACTCTCCATCCACTCTAGTTTTCAAGCTCATTTTTTTTCAACTTAGGTCCACAATATTTTCCATCCACAATAATTGTCCATCCCTACCAATTACACACTTTAGCATAGAGAAGAGGTGCAGCGGACAGTTTCAACTTACAGCAGTAAATGCAAAAATGTTGTTGATCATGTTTTGTACAAGAGGGGAATATGGATTCATCTCCATAATAGCAAGGGCGCCCCCTGGTTTTAAGAGCCTATGTGCTTCCTCAATTATCTGCACACACGTAAAAATTAACCTTAGAAGATGCACACCAAAAATTTGGTGACAAAAAAAAATCAAAAATGTAGAACCACGCATAAAGACTTCCTACATTGGTTGCATCATGATGTTCAAAAGACCTAAAACGAAGCCCTTCTTCCATACAAGTTCAATATAGATAACCGTACAAAGATCTCAATGCACAAATCAGTAAAATTTCTCCATATACCTCTTTTGTTGCAGACCGAGGTAGTTCATGGCAAACAAGAGACAGAGACACCAAATCGAAGGCCCCGGAAGGTAACCATGTATATTCCCCAGCTGCATGCATAAAGTGCACTGGTAGTTTCTGCTCCTGCTTCATACAAGATGAAAATCCATCAATTTCCTGAAGCAACTCCTGAAATAAACTACCATACTCCGAAAGTGGTTAGAAAATATTCTTTTGCAGGCTAAAAAAGAACCTGGGCAAGGGCAGATACTGCAGTCTACATATATTGCAGAATAGTTGTGTGTCTATATAGAAGTGGTTTAGACATGTTAACATGTATTCTTACCAAAAGATCAGTCTGCTCCTTTAGCCGAAAATTTGCCATGGATATGAAATAAGGTGAAAGATCTACACCAATCACGTGTGCACCTGGGAAAACCTGGAAGGAATTTCAGAACCAGATTGAACTTATAAAAAGGCCATTGCATGGACATTATTTGGGAAGCATTTCCACATAAGCCTAACTTGACAAAGCACCTGACTTCCAGAAAATAACATAACAGGCTCCGACAAGACAGAAAAGTATGGACAAGAAAATAGAGTTGTCCTTTAAATCAATATGAGTTTTCGACAGGAGTCGATGCCATATGAATATCCATTGGTTGTTTTGCATACGAAATTAGTACTTTCTTCCCACTTGTGGTGCATGGTCGGAGGTAGTGTTTGAATTTGAATGAAGAGTAACCTATTTTGGTTACTTGAGGGCATAACTCATTTTAGCACCTCTTGGCATGCCAAAATGAGTTCGACCCTCAATGATCTGACATAAAATGCTCTTCATTCAAACCTCTACACTACCTCAAGCATGCACCAAAAACTTACAGAACCTGGAAGGTCTTGTATGCAAAACAACCTCCTCCCAACCAGAAGTCATGTTGAGTTAGAAAATAACTCTAATGTACGCAAGAAAAAATCACATCCTATAATTGTTTCTCAACCTGGTGAAGACCAAACGTGCTCAGCCCAGCTGCACAACCGAGGTCCACGATTGCATGAGGAGTGAAGTCAAGCATTTGACACAGCTTTTCATGATAAGAATTTCTTAACCTGACATCACCATTTGGATCCAAAATTTTCCTCTGCAATCACCACAAAGGCAATTACCTGATTAATGACAAATAAAACTCCAAACGCACAGGAGAAAGTACGACAACAGAATACATTCATAGTTTGCAGAACTACAGTGACAAGGAACTGTGGAAAGAGATTCTACAAGCCTTCTATAATCTTGATTTGCACAACTGAATCGGATGACTTTGATGCAGATGAGTTATCATACCTCAGGATCAAACACGTTGGCGTGCACAGATTTTGCTGCCAGCTCCACTTCTAATGCAGCATCCCATGATAAATTTCCATTGTCATATGCGTGAAAGGGCTTTAAATAATACTGTAGAAAACAATATTCTCAGTCAACCTACCTGCAAAGGCAGCACATTCTGAGCAAGCAAAATCATCCTATCTACAGACAGCAGACTATAGGGAGAACTACAACTGGTCAATGTCTCATTTGATGCATGTGGCCCTATTGCGGGCACTTCCAACTCGGTAAGTTTTCATCATTGCATTGGATTGGGAATTGTTTCATCCAGTTACCAATTGAGAATCACGCAGATTGTCATTTCAAGTTTCAACTTCAGGGTTTCAGTAGATGCAAAATTATGAGGTCAAAGTGAAGATTCCCTTTCTCTTTAAGTGATCACATAGGCTCTCCCTATTGTGTTAACTAATGAACCTAGTATGATGCTATATTTTTGAGCACATAGTCCAATCTCATCATAACATGTACCTTTTTTCGGTTATCTGTTCTTAACTACAAGCCTTGCCATATACCACTCAATTATAGATGTTCGACTAAGAAGAGTAACCACATAAGGCCCACACACCTTATGTCCTCTAAATCATCCCCCTCATTGCAGACAACATTGCATTTTCCAAATTTTCTTTGAGCCCATGCTGTGCACCCATACAGAGTGCAACAGTAGAAATTACAGAGATGGGGAGAATGAATGGGAGAATGGGAAGATAAAAGAAGTCTGAAGAGATTCCTACTTCTGGGTACTCGATGTCAGGATTTTCAGCGGCTTTCAACTCGGAATTCCAATCATGCATCTGGAGCCTGGCTAACTCCGGAGCCCAGGGGAACCCAATGTCTGTCCCTCTTTCAATAATCATTTTTCTGGCTTGTCCCGAAGCAAACTTGAAAAAAGGCTTAAATGAAAACAAAGCATTCACAGCGCCAGTCATTAAATTCATGGCCGGTGCCCCTTCTGGAGCAATTTCCGTCTGGCTCGAATTAAACTGAGTGGGTGCTGAAGTTGCTCGACAGCGTATGCCCGGGACCTGCAACCCATGCAAAAAGCAGGGTTAGATTGATCAACGCCCTGGCATCCCTCCCTGCAATTGCCCTCCTAAAGTCTACTCCACTCCTGCCCTGCACTCTGACCCTAACAAAACCGACCATCGCCGACATTGAACCCAAATGCGACTCACACCCAATACCACCGCCAAGACTTCCAAGAGGGATACAAAAATGCACACAAAATTCAGAGTCACCCGTATATATTCCCATCCTCCCCTGACGCAATTGCATACTTAAATCCCACCCTACTCCTACCCTAATCAAACCGAGCATCCCCGAAAGTAAACCCAAATGCGACTCACATCCGATACCCGCCCCCAAGAATCACAAAAGGGGGAAACGAGTGCACTCAAAATTCAGTCACCTGTATTCCCATCCTCCCCTCACCAAATTACATACTTAAATCCATTCCACTCCTATCCTAACCAAACCGACCATCCCCGAAATTGAACCCAAAATTCGACTCACATCCAATACCACAACCACATATTACCAACAAGTGCAAGAGCAATATACAGTCACCCATATATATATATTCCTATCCTCCCCTCACGCAATTGCGTCCTGAAAACCAATCCATTTTACTCCTGCCCTGCACTCTGACCCTAACGAAACTAACCATCTCGGACATTCAACCAAAATGCGACTCCCATCCCATACCACCGCCATGAATTACAAGAAAGAGAAACCTACCACAAAACGCACCGCCATCGCGGCCATGGCCATGGCCCCTCTCTCTCCCCCTCTCTCTCTCCCTCTCTCTCTCTCTCCTCAGTGTTGCTGCAGCTCCGGCCCAATTCTGAGTTGAATGTCTTGGATAAGCGAGAGAGGGAAATTTGTGCAGTCTTCAAGACACAGGGTGAGTCTTGTGTTGTTGCGTGTCGTGAGCAGTGCCTTATCAGTCGCAGTAAGTTAAGTTAAGGATGAGAAGGGGAGCGTGGAGATGACGATGGGAGCACGCGGAGAAGGATTGCAACTGAGAGAGAATCCCGGTTGCAACAGAGACCAGGAGGGACAGTCACACAGTAAGGGAAGGAAAGAGGGAGAGGTGCCGCAGCCGTTCCCTTCCGACGGCGGCGACAGTCCTACTGACGGACGAAGCGTCCCTGAGCGTCAAGGGCAGCCAGGAGATGATGATGGTGATGGTGATGGTGATGGTGATGGATTGAAGAGAGAGAAACAGTCGCAGCCGCAGTCGCAGCCGCAGCCGTTCCCTTCTGACGGCGGCGATAGTCCTCCGGATGACGGGCGGCAGCGGCCGTCAGGGCCTGCCATCATCATCTGCATTGACAATTTGCATGGCAAATAACTTTGGTAGATGGGTCTTATATGGTTGCATTTTCCATCTAGCCCACTTCTCTCGGGACATGAAACATGCAATTACTACAAGACGGTTAGCAAATCCAAATTGAGGTTGTAGCCATCAATTTCCTCATAATTTTTGGAGCTCATACGAATTTCTCATTCATTTATCAAAGCGAAGATTCTCGTGCTCACTGAATGGTCAAATAGGTCTTCCCCAATTATGTTGAACATTCATCTTAACATGATTATCGTGTTTTGAGCATGTTACATACTAAAAGCATATATGGATGGGTTATGGATTTTCTAAAACCCCAAAATAGCACCTTGGTTAACAAAATCTTCTCTTTTATTATTCACCCAAACACTATGGGCTATAACGTGCTAAATCTTCCTTTGGTTCTAAACAATGAATTAACCTCAAATCTTTGCCACATGGAAATTTTGTATTGGTTCAGACCTAGTACACTCTAAACTCCGTCATATCAACCTCCTTAATGTCACTCCTTCTCTTACATCCCGAACCCGGATGTTCTCAATTTAAATCTCACTCCTTGTTGTCACGTTTCCCTCCCATACAGCATGGGTTTTGACATTCAAATGAACCACCAAAGCATTCAAACCACACGCTCACACACATAGTCTCACTGTCATCATTGTCTTCAACACATCATGTTGCCATCAAGCACATGTCTTGAAGCGCATCCTTGAAGACTGTCCATTTTTTCTTTCAGGGAACATGGAGGGGTTATATGGCTAGGAAGGGTCAAATGAGGTTCATGACATTGAGCATTTCTATAAAAATTTAATATATATATTCCAATCGTGTAATTTAATGCCGTAGTGCTCATAACGTAATTACTAATTCATCGGGTAATTTGAATGAGTTTGGTACTAAGGGATTGTAGTGTTCAAAGTGTTTGTGATAGGTGCTAATTTCTACATCAAGGGGTAACATAACATTACTCAGTTGTGTATCAATGTTATGTGGGACCGGAAATCCCCCAAACATTATGACCCTTCTATTACAGGTTACCCCTACATTCGGGGTATACTCAGCCTAACAACTACCGTTCATTGTAGATTGGTAGTCACTGGCAACTGGCCATTCATATGAAAACATTTTATCAATGAAGATGTGTGTCAGATGCAGAATCACAATCGCAATTAGAATGTTGTGCATTAATTTTGGATTGAGTTTACGTATCGATGCTCATCGGATTTGCTACCCAATTGTGGGTCACCACCATATTAATAAGAATCCACTTGTTTGAATTATGGGCCAGCTCGGTTTGGAACTTGACCAAAGCTCCGAAGCATGTCTAGTGTTTCGAACCTCCATAGAAGTTTGTGCCCATGTGTGATTTTATTGTGGATTTCAATCAACGTGATTGGTGTATCCGAAAGATTGGAATGTGGGGAAGTTCTTGGTAGGTGTGAAAGCATTCTCTAAGGGGTTCTTTACACCAGGGACCATGAAGTCATCCCAAGGCCCTGTAAAATATGTGATTGGTTGTTGAACTCGTCTCGGGACCACTTCGGTTTACACCAAGGAAAAAAATGCCAGAGTGACCATGGGGTTCGAGGTCCCCAAAAGACATATTTTAAGGCCTACATTATACACTAACATGGTCCAACGGGTTTTGTGGTGGGAGAAGCAAAAAACATGCTCTAGTAGAAAAGGCAAGGGCCCATGGCAAAGAATTGTTGTTATAATGATTTTTTTTTTGGGGGGGGAAGAGAAGATGAAGACAAGAGAAGACAAGAGAATGGTCAAAGTTGATTTTTATTTTATTTTTCATTCAAAACTGCCCCCTTTTTTTGGCATACATTAAAAAAATCAACACATTCACTTGTTGGTGCATGGTCATTTCTCTTGGTCCACATCCGATTTACACCTATAGTGAGGGGCCCAAAGACTTTATAAATTATTTTTTTAAGAAATCGGACCATGGAAGTTGAACCATCAAGTCGGACCATGGAAAAAGAAGGCCATCTTCCATGGTCCGACTTCACGGTCCATGGTATATATGGGCTTTAAGAGATTCAACTTATGGTCAGCCCGAACAACCCAGAATAGGGCAATAATATATCTATTGCTCTTTGACATGACACCATGGCCGCATCCAAGCCGAATCCTACGAAAGTATTAGATGTGAAGTAGAAATTGCACGGGAAACACGATCGCCTAGTAACTTCCGGGTACCTCCTATATATGAAACCGGACCAAAATCCAAGACATTGTTGGCGGTTCAGACTAGCTTTATTGCATCATGTATAAGGCCCACTTTACATGAGAAAGTTGAGGCCTTCAAAACATGAAGCCAACTCCCACGAAACATTGATTCGGGTCAAGAAGGGAGGACATTTGACACAACCCCAGGGAAGCCAACACGGGGGGTTCACTCCATGTCAAGTTGAACACCACGTGCGGACAAAGTTTGCTACCCCTATATTACATGGAATAGATAATTTTGAAAATTATGATATTTTTTCTACATATACATAACCATTGATAATACTTTTTTTGAAATTTTTAGTCATCTTCATTTTTGTAGTAATTATTTTAGTTCAATTCTGCGTCATTCTAGTTAGAAACGGTATGTTTTATTAAAAAAACATTTCATCAAATTTGGTTATCATTTTTACTATGTAATAGATACCGTGTATATCTACCCATGAAAAAAAATTGATAAAATTTTGACCCATTCTGGTGATGCAACTTACCAAAAGTAGTTTTTTTTTGGGTGCACGTGTTGTTCAACTTGACAATGGAGTGACCCCCCCTGTGGAAGCCAATTGGTTTTTCATTTTGGTCCAACCCGATTCTCTTCCCTCGGGTACAGTCAAGACTCTATAAGTGTTACCCCTATAAGCATTATAATTTCATATATGTTAAGAAAATTTTACTCCCCTACAAAAACACAATTGGTAAGACTAATGAGTGTTATGTGTTAAGTGTTATAACATGCTCTACTCCCTTCTTTGTTAATTGCACCTCTATAAGTGTTAATTTTGAGAAAATCAAGGTAATAATATATGAGAGCATACATTTTAAACATGTAATCACATTTATCCCATGTTCTTTGCGAACAATTCAAAATTGTTGGAGGCACACGGGTGTTCTTTCGATCTCTATTGAGAGGGAGATAGAGGAAGCTAGGCGCTTGGTAGAGGTTGACGAAGTTGCTCTTCTACTTCATCAACTGACGTTGTTGTCATCTGATAGTGAGGTGGGTGACATGATGAATGCTCGTGAATACCTCAATTATGAGATGGAGTTTGATTTAAACAACCCCTATGAACCTACCGATGAGGAGTTTTTGGATATGTATTCCTCAAAACATCAAGAAATTGATGTTGATGAGGTTATGGTTGATGTGGTAGAAGAAGTTGTAGGATTTAGTGTTGCTGAGCGTTCTCTAGAGACTTTGAAGAAATACTTTGAACAAAGACCAAATGATGCCCTATCACACATCATGAGCATTCAAGGACTCCAGAAGGAAGTTTCACCTCATCATTTGGAAGCTTCTCATCATACTACTATAGACTCTTCCTTCGGTTAGTTTAGTTGGAAGAATCTCGTCAAGTTATTACTATATAGATTATTTCTTTCAATTAGTTTAGTTGAATTATGTATTATCATTTGTACTTTTATTTTTATTTTTATAAAACGTTATGTTCTTCATTTTCGGAATTTTTAAGTGTTATTTCTATAAATGTTATTAATCATCGGTATGAATTTTATAAGTGTTACTTGTTATAATTCTATATATGTTATTTTTTTGCTACTCCCGACCTGTAACATTTATAGAGTCTTGACTGTAGTGTCAGACATCGCCTTTTGTGTATTAGAATATAATTTTATATGATTAGAATATGAATTTGAAGGAATGGTCTTGATTCCTTATGTAAAGTAGCCCTAAGTTAAGGGTGGGTTGACATTAGGATCCAGGGCCATGAAACTTGGGGGTTTCAAACCACCCCTTGAGTTAAGTGGACCCTACTTTTAGACTCGGGATTGGACCAAAGCTTAAAGATTTCTTCTTTCAAACTAGCATGAGTATTTTCTTGAGTGGGGACTGCCGAGATTTGATGGGCAGTGATGTCAAATTAGTGGCCACTTCCATTTTTTAATACCTTGGACCCAAATCCCAGTGTAAACTCCTTGGGTCCAAAATTTTGCCTCTTGACCAATAAGATTGCTCAGATTTGAGAGTGTCTTGGATCCTAGTGTAAAGCCCATTCCAAGAATCATAAAATTGTGTGTGGGATCGAGAACCAAAGGCATTTGGATGCAATGTTCATCAAATGCAATGTAAGGCGAACGTGAGATCATTATAATGTGCAATTATAGGCCTCAAATATGTAGAATGTGTGATGGCTTTTTTATGGTTTAAGGTAGGCTCGTGATAGGGTGAGCACTAATAAGAGCTTGCCACTTCACTATGCTTGACATTCATTCCTCAAATTATAGGTGATTCGTTTCTCAACTCTAAATAGAAAGGAACAAGCTCACAAGTGCAACCCTGAAAGAACCGGGATGTGATTATATGGGAGAACGTAACGACTACTACAAAACCCCGACAATAATCAAAAGCATATGTTTAATTTGTCTATGGTATTGGATCCTTATTTAGCATAACCCTAGAAACGAGGTTGTGAATGCAAGGTTTATATGTGAAAACGGTCCAACATCATTCAGATCCATAACAATGTTTTGTGGGACTGACAATATTCCATAGAATATTCCCACATTCAATTTGAATGTAGGGTATATCCAAGAATATTTTGTGGAATATTGTTAGTCCCACATAACATTGTTATGGATATGAATAATGTTATGGTGATTTGATATACGCAGCATGTATTCAAGTCTAGGTCATCTAGACAAGCTTGAGCCTCCATACAATTCGTTCTATATATATATATATTTGCTATAACGGGCTTTTACACCCTCGTAATAATTCAAACATACATAGGTGTGACTAGATTGCTACTATGTGTGAATTTATAACTCCTTTAGCACGTGGATCACACTCTTTACCATGTGCCCATGATCCTTTTTTACTCTAAAACCCACAGATCATGCTTCAAAAAAAATTCCAAAATCACAACTTGACATGTTTACCATGTGGATCAAACCCCAACTTCCACATGTTTAACATGTGGATCAAACACTACAAGGAAAACACGAAAAAATGACTACGGCCATATGACTGGATATGACTATCAATTTCAAGGTAGTCATGTTGAACCAAAGTGATGACTAGAAGTGACTTTAGTCATCATATGACTAGGCTTTTAGTCATATCGGACAAGACCTAGATGGGAACCGTGTAGAGACGTGTTGGGAACATGTTCTCTCAATATTTTATATTTTTATGGTAGTCATAACATACCACATGACTAAGATTAGTACTTAGCTGACTACGGTTTCCAAGTCCTAATAGTGAATGGTTTTTATATTGCATTTGGATTTCCTTCGTACTTATTCGTGTAGTGAGTCATAGGTCTTTGATTATTTCAACAAATGTTTTATGGCAATGGCATTTTTGCTGGTTGTATACTAAATTTTGACAATACAACCATTTTTTACTTATTTGCAATTCTTTTGAGTTCTATTACTTTTACACAACATCATAGCTTATTTCTTGGCTTTGCAATATGCAAATACATGGTATATATAGTTACAAAATGAATGATATATGCCTATAGCTACTATCTTTGTCATGCAACCTCCCTTCCTAATGTCAGACAACATTATCTTCCAAATCTGGATCTTCTTCCACAACGTCCAACGCTCAGTTCAACATCTACCGTAGTTGGAACCCTCAATATAGGGGTACCGGGTGCCGTGTCGATGAAAATAGACATGGGCCTTAGGCCATGATGTTCTTCGTCCCTGCCTTACTGTAGACTATGCATTTCAGGTCTTCTATCTACTTTTGATGATATTCTTAAGCTTTGTGGCTCTCTTCGTAAAATAATCTTCCACCCATCTGCAACAAACCTCCCACAAGTTTGCCACCAACTTAAAAAACAACAACAACTATCAAACCGAATGATGAGTTCAAGAACTCTATTCAATTTCCTTGTAGCATCTAATTACTATCATGGACTAAGTAGGTCTTAGTCTAAGCTCAACCACCCGACCATAGGAGAGAGACAAAGATGCTCTCTCCTCCCCCGAGCTTCCTTTTATGCCAAAGACATTACTTTTACTTTCTATTTTCACATCTAGTAAAAGTACTCTAACCTTCTCCCATCTTTCCGCTTAGTCACATTCTTCTGATTAGTCATATTCTTCCGCTTAGTCACAACCTTCTATCTTTGGTTCCTCTTAGAACATTTTTACATCTTTCCGCTTTGTCATATTCTTCCGGTTGGAAATGTCTACTATGAATCTTCGATCCTTGATTCTTCTTAGAACCTTCTTCCATCTTTCCGCTTAGTCGCATTCTTCCGGTTGGGAATGTCTACTAGGAATCTTTTATCTTTTCCCCTAGTTGGAATTGTCTAGTTCCAACTTAATTCATCCATCTTTTCTTCTAGTTGGAACGGTCTAATTCCAACTAGATTCATCCATCCTCTCTTCTAGTTGGAACTATCTAATTCCAACTAGACTTATCTATCCATTAAGAGTTGTCTAGCTCCAATGAATAGTATTCATCTTTTCAATATGGAGTGGTCTAACTCCAGTGCACCTCATCGAGAGTTGTCTAACTCATGTGCACATGTTCTCAATATGGAATGGTCTAATTCCAATGCACTAAATGTGGAGTTGTCTAACTCTAGTGCACATGTTGTCAATCTGGAGTTGTCTAACTCCAGTCCATCCATCTTCAACTGGGAGTTGTCTAGCTCCCGTCATCCTCTGCTTACACACTGGCACATGTGGTTAGCATAATCAATCATCCATCAATATTTCTAGTTATCTTACACCATTGTTCTTCTCGTCATTTATAAAAAAAAAACTTGCTGCACATGAATGAGAAATGCAAATGAGTTTGTTGAATAAGAAATCAATCAATCAAATTTGAAGAGTGTGAATCATCTGCACATGCATTTGATACTCCAAAAATCGTGAGACGATTGAAGAGGAGAAACACTACAACTAAACACGTTGTTCGAGAACCCTTGTATAGTGGAATTTTTTATTCTTCTAGGACCTTGGTGAGCTCTACCTCCTCAAACTCCTCCTCTTCCATGGTAGTGGCATCTTCATCATCTTCGAGTCCATCATTAATAGAGGTGGGGTTGTTGTTGTACCTGTCTAGGCACTATGTTATCATTTGTACAACTTCAAATTCTTCATGTTCACTTTTAGTATTTGGAGATTCAAGTAACTATGTTCAGATTTATAGTCATAGAATCAAAATTAAGGACTACATTTAGTCATCCATATGTACTCAGCGTCTGTAGCCATAAAGTCCAAAACAATTACTACATTTTATCATCCGTATGGAAGTCGACTACTATAGTTGGTTTTAGTGAGGATTTATCACATCCAAAGTCAAGAAGTGCTAAATTGTCACTAAATTATGCCAAATGAAGCAGTGGATTTATGCCTCACTTGAGGCCCAAAATTATGCGCCAACCTTTGTTGGTCGCTAAATGAACTAGATTCTCCCTCCCTTTGAAGCGGCATAGTAGCTGAAATTAAAGATTGTAAAGTAGCAATTGCTACGGCTTGTACATAAGGTCTCTGCATTTCCTACATGTTTGAATACAACATAGTAAGCTATGCACCATCCCACCTAGATACTACTCAGAAGAGAAAAAAAACATGAATGACGTCTAACAAACATACCAAAATTGATTTCTTGAATTCAGGATCTCACTTGTACTCTCGAAGATATTTGTGGATGATTTTCTTTGACAACATTTTTGCACCCATGCATTTTTTATATGGGCATGCATAAATTGTGAGATGTTGTTTATCTATTTTTTTCTTCTTCATGTCCCACAATTGTAACTGCAGAAGATCCTCTCATGATATCGGATCAATTTCCAAATGTTTCTATGCAATTGAAGGGGATTCAATCTTTTTTTGGTGCACAACAATCTTGCAAGAACATATACAAGTCTATGGATGACAATTGGATTATTTAGAATTTCACTATGAATGAGGTTGATCACGTCTATGCCTACTCAACTTATGACTAGTTGTAGTGCTCAATAAAGTAGATAGATGACTAATCAATAGTCATCAACGTAGTAAACAATAGAAAATGATATAAACTTGATTGAGGATCTATGACTAAGTCTAATCATATATGTAAAACAACCATAACTAAATGCAATTTTTTTTTTAATAAACTGATGATTATATCTAGTCATCAAGAACACAAAACCTAAATCCGTACATACAATGTGGATGACATGCAAAAGAAACCCTAAATCGTAATACATCCGCCACCTATAAAACACCTAAAACATAAACCTGGAACCGCCATTTAAGCCGCCATTGCCATTCATTACGATGTTGATATGTCTGCAATTTCTTGCCTTAATTGTTTCTAGTTGGAGGGTTTGTGTCTGACCTAATTTTGTGAAAATTGGGCGCAATGGCAAACATTACTACAGAAAACACTACAACTCCAGCCGAAAGTCGCTATGGCCAGAGGGAAGGAATCTAGTAACTATAACAACGATGTTGAATCATCCGCAAGTGAGAGCTCAGACGATGAGGGGAGCACCATGAATGAAAATTATAGTGCATGTGAGGAAAGAAGGTGGGACGGGAGGAAGGGTGTAAGCGTTGGGGAGGAGGAGCCCAACCCGTACAAGGTAAAGCGGCAATGGAATATAGAGCGGAACAAACAAGTTCTTCACCAACTGGACATAGTTTGCCATACTGCATAGATCAAGGGTGCAAAAAAAGGGAAGCAAGTTGCAGAGGAAACAATTGTGAAGAGGGAGTTGAAAGCCATGCGGGCAAAGAAATATCGTAGTCCTACTTCCTCCGAGTGCGTAAGTGGGCTGTTATACTTGCTACTCTAAACTTATTTTGAATTGGTCTAGCAGTAGGCATTATTTTTTGAAATAGTACTAGACGTAGTCATTAATTGAATAATTCTTACTGTAGTTGATGAGGTTGCCCATTGTAAATCCTACCTGCCACTATACAATCACCGTAAAAGATGAAGAAGAAGTGTGAAGAGAAATTTGAGAAAATGAAAGAACACTTTCTATTCCAATTGGCGCAGGTAATCACATAAAGCCAATGATAGACAGACAAACAAACAGACATGGGAGCAGAGAAAAATAATGATGAAGATTACAAAACACAAGGGACCAATCGCAAACGATATAATGGATAAAGATGATAAGGAAGATGAAGAAGGTAAAAAAAACAACAAACATAAGCCACGAAGAATGTAAAGGTAAGTCCATCAAACTGTGTGACCATTTAGTGCTTCATTAAATCGCATATTTACTTTCATGATTTTTCCGTGAGGTTTTGACATATGTAATTACTGCAACTACAAGTAGTCGTAGCGGCTGAAGAAGTACCACCGTCCTCCACATTTTCAGCAAGGGATAATATGGAAGTGATGAGTTATGGAGAGGGGGAGAAGAAAAATGTGGTTACATACGAAAAAAACGACAAACGTGAAAGGGGATACATTGCATGGAGTTATAAAATATGAAGGTTGTGTGTCTCTAGAGGTGTAGAGGAATCATGATGATGAGTATGCGCTCTTTAAAAGTGTAGAATTGGATAACCCTTCCATCAAGAAGACTAGAGAAGTTGTAAGAAACTTTATAATGCAGTCCACTGAATTTCTACGCCATACATGTGTAGAGTCGTAGATGAATGTTAAAAATACATTTTGGTAGATGATGGATAATAGTGTATATAATTTGGAATCGGTAGCTTGAATCTGCTCAGTGGATGACATGTATACATGAGATGTTTCATAATAAACTGTTTGAAGATATTGACTATGTTTTGCCATCTATTGCAGTAAAATATTTCAATATATTGACTATATGTATTTTTCTCTTGTAGTCCACTATTTAAATATGATGACTATGCTTAGTCGTATTTTGTTGTAAGTTGTTTAAATATGATTATTATATTTAATCATATTATGGAGTAAAATGTTTGAAGATGATGACAATGCTTAATCATCTTGTTCATACGAATAGTGTAATTATTGTCATAAATACAACCTATGATTTTTTTGAAAATTGCACTATTTATAGTCATATTGAAGAACTATATTTAGTCATCAAAATTGAAATGCTTACTACTAGACCGAAAATATTGACTAGCCCTTCAGAATGCAAAGCACCAAAGATGACTCATTTTAATAAGCAATCGTGTATCATATAACTACTTTTAGTCACAATATGACTAACAGTAGTTGTTAATGAATGAATGTACTTGTCATATGACTACACGTAATGAAGACCATGTAGTCATGTAAATACATAACATGATTAATTTTAGTCACATAGTCATGACTAGTTCTAGTCAAAGGACATGACAACACATGACTAAATATAGTCACATAGGTATGACTAAATATAGTGAGAAATAAAGGATCGAGGGGCGGTCTAAAACGAGGTCCCAAAACCCTATGGGGAACGCGTCATAGGAAACGAAAGTTGTCCAAAATGACTGTAGTCATTTTATCTGGAGCGACTGGTCCAACATGACCAGGTTGAGGACTAAAAATGGTATTAGTCATCAATGCACTTTCTTACCTATATTAGTCATAAACCCCAGTCATTTTTTCGTGTTTTCCTTGTAGTGAAAATCTTTACCAAAACACGACTTCACATGTGACATTCACTAATCGTATATAATTACAAGCCTTAATTACTTCCACTTCTCACGGCTTCTCTCATTCGCAAGACTATCTAAAACCACAAAATACTATCTACAAGAGTTCCCCTTAAGGTAGATGATGTGTCTTAAGTGGCTCATTTTCAAGTCGTTTTCTTTATTGAACCCCCTTGTATTCGATTGGTTTGTGGTCCATTGAGGATCAAAGAACAAACATCATAAAGACACATGTTCAAAAGAGATTGGACTTCATCTTCAAATATGAATAATTACTGAACACTGAACACAATTGAGAGGACCTATATGTCTAGTTATGAAATCAACAAAATATGCACTTCCAATAATCATAACTAAATCAAGGGAGACACGAATTTCAATCTGTTTGGTTTTTTTAGATGTGTCATTGTAGATTTTGAAATGCCACATTATCAAATATAATCTAACAAAACTTGTAAAGTCTCTCTCCCTCCGCTCTCTCTCTCTCTTCAAGTCTAAGCTAAGTGGGCTTAAATGGGCACTTTTAGCTATGCACCCACTTCTCATAGGTTTGCATAACATGAGATTAGTTTGACTTGATTAGCAAATCCAAATTGTGTCTATACTCATTTTTCTCATAATTTTTTGAACTCATATGAATATCATATTCGTTATCAAAGTGAACATTTTATTATTATTATTAGATGATCATCTACATCTCTCCACTTATTTTCACTATCGAGTTTAGAATAGTTGATAATTTTTGAACATATAGTCCAATCTTTTCTCATCTCTGGAGTCTTCACATAAGGTATGTGGGTGTTATTTGGTTTGATTTTCATGTTCTTCAACTTCTACCGATTGGATTTACACAACAAGACACGTGTTGCAATAGCCAATCTACGCTCAAGCATCCGCAAAAAAACGGACCTCCCTTTATTTAGTTATGGTTGTTGGAAGTGCATCTTTTGTAGATCCTTTAATGAAATACATTGGTCTTCTCAATGGAATGAAATGAAATTGATGTTATAGTATAGGAAGCCAAAACGCTGATGGGACTAGAAGTACATCAAGATGTTGTTTAAAAAAGCTCATTTCTTAAAGTAATGGAGTGTAGTGGCCAAATTGCTATCATTTGCTCTAATTTTTTTTAAAAAGAAAATCAAGAATTATCAATGTAAAATGAAAATCCATTATGTTGTTTTTTAATTTCAATTTTTTCTAATGATATAGTTATTGAGCCAATGTCCGGCACATCCTATCACTAATTTTTGTACATAAGGGGTCTTAATAAAGGGTCACACACGCACGTGGCTCCAATTCTCAAAGAAGAGTGCCCCCAAGACCTATTAGTACTTAGTTGAACTTAAGGAAGAAAGGCTAGGAACTTGGAAGAGTGAGGAGTGGATCAAAAGGAGAGAGAGAGAGAGAGAGAGAGAGAGAGAGAGAGAGAGAGAGAGAGAGAGAGAGAGCGAGCGAACGAACGAAGAGAGAAACAAGAAGATTTGTGATCGTGGTTACAAGATTGGCGACCATGGCAAGCGCTATGAATATCGCCAAACGCATCCCGCTCATCAAATTCCCCAATCGCAAAGCTGGCCCAGCTGGCCAAGCTCAACCACAAGGTAATGCACTCCTTGTCCACGATTGTTGGTTGGATGGATCCTAGGGTTTCATGCAATGTTAGCCTGTGGTTGGATATGCAGGATTGGAAATCAGGCCAATGAGTGAAGGCTCCTGAGGGATGCTGGAAGTATGTGATGTCCTCTGTGATTTTCGTCTTGAATTTGCATTTCTACTTTCATGTGTTTGAGCACGTGGTAGCCGTGAATTCGTATGCTAAATTTGTGTACACACGGATCAGACCGACGGGTGAAGGTTCCTGAGGGTGTTGGAAGTATGCGATTCCTCTGTAATTTTCGTCCTCAAGTTGCATTTCGTCTTGAATGTGTTTGAGCGAGTGGCAGCCGTGATACCGTTTGCTAAATTTCTGGATTAGGGTTCGTGGTACACACGGATCACACCTACGAGTGAATGCTCCTGAGGATGTTCGAAGTATCTGATTTCTCTGTACTTTTTGTCTTGAATTTTCTATCTACTTTCATGTGTTTGAGCGAGTGGTAGCCGTGAATCCGTTTGCTGAATTTGTGGTCCATGTGGCTTCATAATATTTTACGTTCTGCGTAGAACGTGATCACGATAGCGTCCTGGGTGAGTCTAATGCAGGTACGTTGTGTGCGTTGCGCCCCTGACACTGAATGTGATTGCCCCTCTGTACTCATCTGTACTTTGAGCTTCAGCAATGGCTTGTGATTGTTTGCTTCTGCTCAACCTGGTCTGCAAAAGCATCCGAATAATGAGGTTCCTTAATAAATCAAACCTCCAGTCATATTGGTATGCAACGATTTCACTGCACATGAAAGAGAAAATTTAGGGCTAATGAAGGAGTAGCTGGATCAGAGAATATATATGTTGTATGTGAGGAGAAGCACGAGCGCACTTTAAGAGTACCTTCTGTGGAGCTACGAGTGTCCATTTTACTGCACTATAACAGCTTCTTGAACGTCAAGGCTCAAACAGTGTCTTACTGCTGATTACCGTTCTGTGGCAATCTTTCCACTTCGCTGACATGACAAATACAGAGGACCAGGAATACCATATAGGTGTAGGGAGGCTAATGCGTTATCAAAAGATGGGATTTGATCGAATGCTGGTTTTGAAAGTTCCGTCACATAGCTTGTGATTACCTAATAATGAGGTAAACATGTGTAACTTGATATTTGTGAACGATTAATATTTCCCTGTCAGGTTTGATGTGTGGAGTGTTGGCAATTGTTTTAGGTCAGAGCACATTTGCATCTGAACAAATGCTGATATCTTAAGTGATATGGAAGGGTGCAGGTGTGATATCTGAGCCCTTCCAAACATAAGCATTTGCCATTCTCTTCCTCATATAAAGTGGGTTGAAATCCAAGGTTTTTGTTGTGACCTACTTGGAATAAATACAAGTAAATTTACAACATAATCGCCAGTACAAGTGGATGTGATACTGCTCGAGTTGCTTTTAAGCAGGAAAGACATTTGCGGGTATGATACTTCATTTGACGAAGGTGGTTCTTATTTCTAAATTTTGGCTATTACTGGGAGGACAAGGAACGGACAAGGTTTTTGCTTTGTTTTGGTGAACAATTCTAGGTTCTTTACTGATAGGTTCAAAGATAGTTTCTGACCAAAGTTCTGCTCCTGTACTTTATCAGCAAGTAGAGCTTCAGCCTCAAGTGGAGCAGCAAAGAGTGATTCGGCCCCTTCACTCCCTGCTGGGACAGCAAGTAGCCAACCTCATCGCACAAGACTATCAAAAGAGGAGATTGAATCTATACTTGTAATGGCCTCTCTATCCCACGATTTTCCAACCCAAACCAGATGCAACCAAGATGGTCAAGTTGTCAGTTTGTCAGTTTTTTCTTGTGACATTGTTTATGAGGTTTGTTACCATGAGTTTGTGCTTCAACTATGGCCATTAGAGTTATCCTCTAACTGGACTTTTGGTCGGAAGGTGGTTGATTTGCTTACAACACCTTGCATGTTTGGTAAGTTTGCAGTGCATGCTTGGAGGTACTGTGAAGTTTCAAACAAAGAACAATATATCATTTTAGTGAGGGTCAAACTCATTTTGGCATGCCAAGAGGTTAAGTTTGGCCCTCTATAAACTGAAGGTTGCTCTTCATTCAATTTCAAGCACTACAAGTAGAAAGTATCTATTGATATTGTGTGCAAAACAATCAATGGAAATCGTAGGGAACCAACTCCCATCAAAAGTCCCATTGATTTAAGTTTCTTGAATCTCTAGTCACCTTTCCTTACTGACTCAATTCTGGTTACGCCTGTGCAGCTTGGGGGTGCTCCTGGAGCATGAAATCAGTTGTCCAGGCCTTTGGAGGTCTTAATTGAACTAAGCATCTTCATCAAATGCTATCTACAATGATGGCAGAGACATGTTGGAAAATCCTTCCTGCTGCAACATTTGTGATGGGCTGCCCTGTGCCCTGTTATATGAATCATCTTTTAGTTGTGTTTCCAGGAAGTTGAGTTGGAACTGCAATGTTCTGATCAAATGATGCTCAATTATTTGAATATCAACTAGGGTCAAAAGTTGGCAACTGACCCTTAGAAGTCCATGGACTTATCGTTTGCACTATCGGCATTCCCTCCATCTCACTGAAACTTCACTTGTGGAATGCTTTTGAGTACACATGCTCCTTACCCCGCCAAGTATATTAGGAATGCAGTATGCCTACGTACAGAAACATGGACCATTTCTTGCAAGGACCTTCCATATGTTCTTAATGTTAACCATACCTACCGATTGACACACACATGACCTGAAATAGATTATTTTCTCAGGCACCCCATCTCAAAAATCATCCGAAGTGTGAGGCTAGGCGCCGGGCTCAATTGAATTCATCCTTTTTTTAGGTTGCTATATTGAATTCAGTGTTCAATCACAACCCTGGCTCAATCTTGAATTATCTACGGAAAGTGAATAACATATCTGGTACATTTATCATCTAAAGCATTCTTATGACACTATCTATACACTAATATTGAACAAAACCCGATATTTGCATGGACATTGATTGAATCTGTCAGAATCTTAAATACTTATTCGGAAGTGCATTAAAAACTACGAGCAAATTTAGCTCAAGCATACACAGCCATTATCTAGTGCAAGTAGAGGTTGACACAAACACGGGCGAACCCACAAATTGCTTACCAGAAATCTTCACTTTCTCTCGATCATAATCATGAGTCGCAACTTTTTCTCTGTTTTTGCAATATCAGTCTTTTTAGCTGCTGCTTTGAGCAGCTCTGCTTTAATGAATAGTACAGCTAGATAGCAACTCTCTTGTATGGAGAATCCAATGGTGGTGGCAACAAGCTTGGAAGAAATCTATCATGATCAATGTCGATAACTCTGTCTATCTGTTGATGATCAGCGTTGACGTCACTGAAACTAAAGACTGGCTTGGCCAGTATTTCAATGCGTGTAGACAGCAGGTGTACACTTATGATGCAAGTAATAATCCCTTTCATCTGGTCAAGGAAACTGAATCGATTTCTTTGAAGCTATCTTAAGTAGATTGCTACGGTGCGAGGCGAGTTCCTTCATGTGTTCACCTCTGCATCCACATGTCTCAAGGGTAACTGCTGGTTTGATTGCAACAATCATCACGAGGAGCATTGAGACGTAAAACCTCCCTCACTCGATGATTTTGGTAACTACAAGGTCAGGTGCTGTGAGTGCCGGTGGTTGTGAGAAGTTTTGGAAGCTCTCTCTGGAACGGCTCCGACGTCGTCTGTGCGTGGGGCTGCTGTAATACTCGATGTGATCATTCTCTCGCATGGACCCCAGGAGGTCACTTCGCCGTCGAGAGTTTGCGATCATCCTGTCTTTCCAAACCCTCCCGTCCTGCAATTCGCGCAAGGCATCGATGCAAACTAAATTAGAGTGGCTTAAATAGTGTGACCTTACAGTAAAGTTTGGCCTTCCATTCTGATTGAAACTATCACCCTGGTGGAGACTTTGATCCAGATTGTTTAATGCAGCGGAATGAGGACATTTGAAACTTGAAAGAATCACAAAAGCCCGGTGTATGTAAGGACTGACTTCAATGTGGCATTGAATTTAGTGTAATAACTGCACATCTTCTTTACATCTTGAGACACAGTTTCATTATCACAACAAAATCACTAACAAGCTTGCAAGATTGGAAAACCTCAACCTAGAATGCAACGATTTCATAAATGAACATTGAGGTGAGTGAATAGGTTTATAAAACAGGAGATTGCATATGAGTTGACCTAGCAGGAAGTTTGGCTTGCATTCTAACTGAAACTATCACCCTAGTTGAGAATTTGATCCAGACTGTTCGATGTAGCAGCATGAGAAAATTTGAAATTTGGAAGAATCACAAAAGCGTGGTGTATGTAAGGACTGACTTCTCTGTGGCATAGAATTTAGTGTATAACTGCGCATCTTGTTAAAATCTTGAGGCGCAGTTTTATCCTCACAACAACCTAACTAGCAAGCTTGCAAGGTCTGAAAACCCCAACCTGGAGTGACAGGATTTCGCATTTGAAGATTGAGATGAGTTAAAAATAGGTTTGAGAAAGAGGAGGGTTGCATACATACATGCATAATGCAGGGCTCCGGGGGTGGACACCGAATGGGCTGGTCCAAATCAACCGGCTCCATGGGGTGTGCAACGTTGCTGAACTCTTTAGGGTAGTCCACGCCATTCGAAGATGCGAAGCTGGACATGTGATCTCCGCCATTCAGCTTTCGGTCACTGCCATTGCTCTGCAGCATTACATTCCCATTGAAATCCAGATTGTCAGTGAACATCCATTTCGGGCTCAATGATGCTTCCCTCTTTCTCCTCCAATGATTGTTCTTTACAATCAATTTATTGTCTACACTATACTTTAACTTGGAGCATCATGTCTGACTATTTACAGATCCCGGAGTCTATGTAGAACGGAGAATCGATGTCTATGTATTCTTTTAATCAAGACAGGAGAAATAGAAATAGAAAGCACATCTTCCTCCAGATTTATCTCCTCCGCCAAATTGCCTTGGGAACGAAAAGTTTTGCACTCACAGAAACAACGCAGAGGTCCATGGAGTGGGAAAATCCCCCCTCTGCACCACTGTGCCAAGAATATGAAAAGAGAGGAAAATTTCAGGAGAGTAAACTGTCCAATTGATATCTTCCTAGGGTTTTGGTGATTGGCGCCAATGCAATCATATCTCTGAAGTTCTCATCGAAAATCCTTTGATCCTTGCCCTATCAATGGATGCAAGCTCTGGATCGAATCCTAAATCCTGTATCGAACCTCAATCTGACCTACTCTATTCTCGATCTGCTGAAAAACACCGATCATCTCCATACTGTTGTTCTTCAGCGGCACTGAACCTAATATTTGTCGAATGAAAGTACAATGTCATCACAATGTGGAAGGATTGAATCACCTACCATGCGCCTCTCCATTGCTGAGTCCACGCTGCAGATCCACCATGCTCCCCAAAGGAAGGCTACAGACAGACAGACAAGCTCAGATAGAGATCTAAGTTACTTTAAACGAAGACCATAAACCCTGGCATTACTTCATCAACCAACCACATTGGCGAGATAAGATAAAAGTCGTCACAAAATTTTCCCGAATATTCGTAAAGAAGTAAGAGTCCGTGTTTCTCTCATCTCGCCGAAACTCCGCCACATCTGCTGAACAAGTGGACAACGGAAAATTGAAATTGCCCGAATAGGGAGCTGCGTTGCAAGATTAGCAAGCTTTCGAGTTTGCCAGCCCTGGCTTCTTGCCTTGCGTTTCGGGTGACGGAGCCAATAGCAAGACTTGTTGTTCAAGCAATTTCTTGTTTTGTCGGCTACCGTGGCACTCACTGCATCATTTCCTTTAAATAGACATCTCTATTTCAGTTCATCGCTTCGTTGATGATGAAAGCCTTTGAAGTTTGAACCACTTACGTCCGGTGCTGACACTGTCTTTTGATTACCTCTCTCTAACGTTTTCATGTGATCGCACAACTTCTTCATCCGGATACTTAAGTAGGTAACATAGGCAGATTAGCAGTGTTAACGCAAGGAGGAGGGCGAACCAACCCATACTTATTGGATGACTCCTTGTTGGATCACTCCAAGGAACAAGTGCACGGGTTGTTTCGCCCCAGCCTTTACAGATGAGTCCTTCAGTTCCGAAATAGTCCTCATGAATCGCGGTGGTAAAAAACCATCCTTACCATTGCAGATGATGCTGATGTATAATTTTTGTGATGATCAATGTCTGTCGATATTGCCAGATCCTGTACTGATAATGTGACTCTTAACATTGCAGCTGCTGTAACTTGATGTCTCTTCCAAGAATGCTCATGACTGCTCAGCTCAGATGAGTTTGTTCATGATGTAAAATCTCAGACAGACAGACAGACAGACAGACAGACAGACTGAAGGATTTTTAGTCTTTTGTATCATTCATTCAACTGGCCTTATCAAGAACAGTGAAGTCCTTCAAGAATGTTCGTTGAAGACCGCAATTTGCTGCCGAGGAAAAGCTTGTCAAGAAGAATTCAAGCTGTAAACAGATGTGATTTAGGGTTTACGACGAACACAAATGTCACATAATCAGTGGCATTCATGTGCGCTGGTACAAACCATCCTGCACATTGCAGATGATGCTGAATTTTGTGATGATCAATGTCTGTCGACATTGCCAGATCCTGTGCTGATGATGATGATGTCTCTCAACATTGCAGATGGTGCTGTGTTTTGATGTCTCTACCAAGAATGCTCATGACTGCTCAGCTCAGATCTCAGGGTTGTGATGACATCCGAAGAACAAACCCATGGGGAGATGATAAGTCTGTTCATACTGTAAAATTTGAGACAGACAGATGGCAGACAGACAGACCGAGGGATATAATTTATTGCTTTATTTTCATGTTTTATCATTCATTCAACTGGGCTTATGAAGGTCAGCGAAGTCCTTCAAGAATGTTCGTTGAAGACCGCAATCTGCTGCCGAGGAAAAGCTTGGCAAGAAGGATTCAAGCTGTAAACAGATGTGATTTAGGGTTTACAAAGAACACTATGTCGCCACATGATGAGTACGGGCATCAATGGGAGCTCATCGCTGACGGCATCCAGATCATTCTGCTAGAGCGCTTTGCCATAAGGATCGGTACTGCCGGCACTTAATTGATGAGGTCCACCATGTAGCTGTAATGCTCTGCTCCACTTTACAAAACTTTACAGCACAAATCTGATCTTAAGTCAAGAGAGTCTCCCGAACAAATAGCTTCGCAGATCTACCGGGGCAAGAAGATGTAAATCCGTGTGCTCATAACACCAAAGGTAGATGGGTCTTAAATGGTTACTTCTTCCTACTAGCCCATTTCGCCTGGGATTTGAAAGACGCGATGAGTACAAAATGTTTTTGAGGCCGCAGCCACTATCATCATAATTTTCGGAGCCAGATGAGGATTCTCGTGCTCATCAAATGGTCATGTAGGTGCCCCCAATTATGTTGAATAGTGAGCCTAGAATGGTTAGCATATTTTGAGCATGGAGTCCAATCCCTTTTGAACAAATGTCTTTTTGAAATTTGTTCTTGGAGGCACACCAAACCACATATTGCTCAAATGTAAGTGCCCTAATAAGAAAAAAAACCGAATAAGGGTTGTCTACCTCACATGAACTCCCAATCATTCGCACCTACCTCTCCTCTTTCATCTTCACTCTTTTGGGTGGCTTATGTGGTCACTTGTCTTGTGTGGCTGCCTATTTGGAGGTTCTCATTGGACTTTAACCCCTCAAGGCCGAAGCAAAATCTCCCCAAAATCATATTAAACAATAGATTTGCAAAAACATAAGGAATTTTAATTTTAATTTTTTAAATTTGGTACATATTATGGTAGATCTAAATGTATGGATGGCATCTTAGTGAAGTTTAAATGTTGCACACAAAATTTCAACCATCCATGTATCCAAAGAAACACAAGATTATAACAAATGTGTACGTTGGTATGATTGGATAGAGGTGACTACCCGAACCAAACGTCCACCTCATCCTTTAGGGGTTAACCCTTAATGGCCTACCCCATAGATTGCCTTAGTCAATCTTTAGTGGCCCATGTATTCAATCGTTAATATTATTTTTCATCTTTATGACATTACTGAGTTATAAGCCGTTGCATTGTGGGGTCGAGAGTTTTATGGGCAAAATACCCTTTTTATTATGGGCTTCCCTTACAAAATGAATGTAAGTATTGTTCTCAAGTAAGTGTTGTTCCCACACGATCGTAAACCCATAGGGGACCCAAGGCTCAACCTTACTCTCCATTTTGAAATTTGTGAACAATGCCTTATCTACTTGATGTTCACCAACGCCAGGCCCCACATGAGAGTTGGCACCTGTTGCACAAGTCAAAGCAAAAACCTGCACTACTCCTTACCTACCAAGAATATTCCCCTTAAATGTATGGATTATGCCAGCCTCTCACTTTCCACTCCCTGTTTTAAAAAGGAGTAGAAGTGAGAGGCTGGGTAATGTGAAGTTCACAAGTTCGATCATGAAATCATGTGCATGATTATCCTCTATACCTCATGAAGTACTAGCATTGATTTATAAAGTGACATTTGTGACAGTTTGATTACTTTCTCATCATTTCAAGATGATTTCATGCTTGCAACTTTCCACCAATTTATAATATCCGTAATTTGAACCAATCTTATCAAGTTTCTCATCAAAACAATGAGATTAGTGATCATGATGAATTTTCAAAGTTTGTTTGCTAAGATTTTCAAAGAGAATACTTTCTAGCATTGACATGACCATATCTATTGGCCATATGGATGCAAAAGTAACCCTGAAATGTAGACCTAGCCAGGTGGAACAATGCTTGTTAGGTCTTTTGGTGGCACAAATTTCATAGCGTAAAGAAATTTAGTATCACCTTCACACTAATTTCCCACACTCACTATTAGCCCTCCCTCATTCATTGGGATAATTAGAGGTCATTTACATGTAGAAAGATATTTTCCTTTAAATCTTTTGCTTCTTTGAGGGTGACCGACAAAATAGGATAAGGTAGATGAATCTTAAATGGTTACTTTTTCCAAGTAGCCCACTTCTAGGACATGAAACATGTGATTAGTACGAGATGATTAGCAAAATCCAAATCAAGGTCATAGCCACTTTCCTTGCAAGTTTCGGAGCGGATGTGAATATCTTGTTCATTATGAAAGTGAAGATTCTCGTGCTCATGAAATGGTCATATAGGTCCCCCCCAATTATGTTGACTATTGAACCTAAAATGGCTATCATGTTTTGAGCATGTAGTCCAATCTTTTTCAAACACATGTTTTTTTGATAGCCGTTCTTGGAGCCACAACTCAAATTATAGGTGTCCAATTAAGATAAGTAATTGAATTAGGCACAAGTACCTCATAGGTAGTATTTGTGGTTATCATGTTAGCAACAAGCATCACCTTTTCTTATATAGTCAACTCTCATACAAGAATGATACTTGATAAAGGTGTGAGACTCAAGTTGTAAGGTAGAGGTGTGTTATTTAGACACTTTTCTCATAGGATATGAAAAACACAATTAGTGCGAGATGATTAGCAAATTCAAATTGTGCCCATAGCCATTTGCCTCATAATTTTCAGAGCTCATATGAATATCTTATTCATTATCATAGTCAAGATTCTCAAGCTCATTAAGTGGTCATAGAGGTTGCCTCCAATCATGTTTATTGTAGAGCTTAGAATAGTTAGCATATTTTTGGCAATTTTTAAAATATTTTTAAACATATGTCTTTTTGGTGTGCGTTTTTAAATCCACACCAAACCACATACAACTCAAATATAGGTGTCCAAATTATTGCTATATTGGATTTCGGCATGTCTACCTTATTCCAAAGCCCACACACAATTATGGGAGATGCTAGGTCATTTCCTAAGTTTTGAAGACAAAGAAGCAAAAGATTTAAAGGAAAATATCTTTCTACATGTAAATGACCTCTAATTATGTAAAGATTCCTAAACTTGTCGCTAGGTAGTAGAAAACATGGTCCCAAACATGCTCGTAAAATTGGTGCCACCAATCTTTGAGGTTTTAGATTAGACATGTCAACTTCACAAAGCAGTTGTTTGGAACCATGTTGTTTTCTACTCCATCTGTTCCATTATAGATATAACACCCCACCAGTGTATATGTTTGACAAAGTTTTTGCAAGTTTTTCACTTTTGACATGCACAAACTTGCAAAAAAAAAATGCACGTCAATTGACACGCACAATTTAGAAGTTGACACATATTGTGACTTGTGAAGAAAAAAAACACACATCAATTGACACGCTAGAAATTGAAATGACATGTATTACTAAGCAACTTAAGTACTATAAACTGCAGCTCAAGTATCCGGAAAACATAACCCATAATAGTAGGAGAACTTCCTACACTCACTTACATACTTAAAGTTTAGCCTTGTTCTTGTAATTTCCTTTGTAACTAGGAAGGCTCTACAACTGAGATGGTGATTAGAGAGGTGGTGAAGGCTAAGTACAAGGCCGACAAGACCGTTGTTCCTGGTCTCTTGCGGATGTATTTCCACAATTGTTTTGTGCAGGTATGTGAATGAACAATTTGCTCCAGCAGATCTCGAAGAGTGATGCTTTGGCTTGTTAGATATTGGGTTAATTCTGAGGCGTCTCAGCTTGACACTGGGATGATTTGAGGTAGACTTTGCATAGTGCAAAGATCCCCTTCAAATTGTGTTTAATGTACAATCCATTTTTACTTGAACTTGCTTGTAGATGTTTACAAGAGTTGAATAAATTGAATATCAAATTTCAATATGATGTGGTTGATATCACAACTATTAGTGCAACCATCAATATCACTATTTCAATTTCATCACATCATTTTTTATCCAGGAATGGACCTATGTTTGGTCATACAAGCAAGAATTTGGGAAAATTCTTGAGGGAATTTGCAAGAAATCTTTAGTTAGTTATGAAATCAATACATGAGATCGTATTATTCATGCATTGGCAATTGATGGGCCCAATGAACTACAACAATTCATATTATTGGGTGCATCTTATGTGCAAAGAGTTGTTCATGCTTTGAATGATCGTTTCCCAAACCTTCCAGTATTCAAATGTAGCCAAATTTTTTAGCCCGTGTAATTATCCAAGCGATGATAGTGATTGAATTACAAATGCCAAATTGTGGCTCGAAAAGATATTATTGAATTTTCAATATAGTGAAGAAGAAAGTCACATGTGTAAGGGAGAACTCCTTGAATTTACCGAAACACTACGACATGAGTGTGAGAACAAAACGATATTTGAGGCTTGGCGCATATGTGGTAGCAATTTGGAATGGCACACAAATTGGCCTAAACTTATGGAACTTAGGCATAAAATTATACTCATTCCATCAAGTATAGCTATTTGTGAGAAAGGATTTTCCAAACAAAATGCAATCAAAAGCCACATGCACAATAGGTTGAACTTGAAGACCCTTGATGCTCTTATGCAGGTGTCTCTTTGTGAGCTTGAAGTGGACGCAATGGATTGGGCTACCATCTTCAACATTGAGAGAAACATGCAAGACCGAAGGATACTTACGCTCAATAGATAGTTTTTTTGTTACAAATCAAGATTGTATTTTGATTATTTATAATATTAATTTTCTAAATAATTGTGTAACCCAAAATTGAGGTGACATTTTAGAATAAAATGTATATGTCAATTGACATTCATTTTGTTTTTGGAAACATCACATGACACTTTGGATTTGAAGTTGAACGTCAAATGAAATTTGTCAAACATACACACTGCACCCCACAATGCATTGGAAGAGCAACATTTCCCTCTATACCTATTTATAGTAACAAAATTTGCTTGGTTCTTATACCAAACAACCAGAACAAACATCAAATTGTTACTTTACTAAATACTTTATTGCAAACCACATCTGTCTTGAACATAGATCGGATCTACTTCATTGCAGATCAAAAACACTTCTTGGTACAAGCTCTCCTTCATCATACCCTCTGATAGGCACCCAGCATTCACTAACCATTTCCATGTCACATACTACAATGTTAGTTCTTCCTCTGGGAGTGGAATGTGTCAATATCAGTGGTATATTTTTTTCAGATAATTCTGTGGTATATTTGAGATCTAATGGCCTAACATTTCAGCATTGATAAGCACTATTGAAAAAGGTTGTCAACGTCGTCGACTCCATCGTAATTGTTCCTCAATATCAAATGCGACTGTATCGTACTCTTCATTGTCAGAAGCAAAAGGATCAAAGTCACCAGAGCCTTCACCATCATCACTACTATCAGCAGCAACTCCATCTCCAAAGTCATCCTCGTCAGGATAATCATTGATGGGATTGTTCTCATCTGCGACACCATACCCAAAATCATAAGGGCACTTGATGAACAAGAAACTTCAAATTTGGGAGACTTTCAGGATGATCCCATTTAAAACTAACAAAAGCTGTACTTTGAATACAATAAGAGTACTCAAACTCAACTTGACTTTGCATCGGGATTAGGTTGTTTACATACAAATTTTCCATGTTCGGTAAGTTTTCAGGGGATGCTTGAAGGTAGTGTGAGAGGAGGATTGACTGAAGAACATTCTATATTAGTTCCATGAGGGTTGAACTCAATTTGCCATGCCAAGAGGTGCTAAAATGAGCTTGGTCCTCAATGAACCAACATCAGTCGCTCTTCATTCAAATTCAAACACTACCTCAGAGCATGCACCACGAGTGGAAAGCAATTATTGGTATTGTATGCAAAACAACCAATGGAAAATCGTAAGGGACCAACTACCAACAAAAACTCCCATTGAGTTGAAGGATAACTCTAATTCCTCAAAGAAGGAAACTTACCATTCGAGTCCTGACTGTCATACTCTGATTCAGCAGGTTCTCCCCAATCATCTCCATCATTCTCCACTATCTGTACACTGCAAATGAAACCAGTCCAGTAATTTAGAACTTAGTCCACACTAGCGCACAGGAAAACTAGACCACCAAGTCCAAAAAGAGGGCATTTCTAAACTGACCATTAGAAAGTTATGTAGAAGCTTGCATCTTAGCATTATAAACAAGATCAAAACTAAGATAATGTGCGTGTGAGTGTACCAGCTCACCTGTATTTTGACAAGAGTGTCTAACAACAATAGAAATATATGCTCACACCATATTCTTTACAGTGAACCAAGACTAATGAAAACATCTATAACACCTTCAGTTCTCATTCTCATATTGCGAAAATTTGATTGCAAGAGAAAACAGGAGAAAAGGTGAAATGCTTTAACAACCCTTGAAGGTCTGAAACTTACGTGGGGACAAACTGATCTTCCAGACCCTCCTGCTCACCAGAGTCCTCAGCCATTGCATATACATCATACACGTAGTCCTCTGCACAACTCAAACTTGTTTAATGTTAAAATGTTAAATTGCACTTAGGGTTGTCCTCTTGGAATTGAAGAACCCAGAATTAATTATTGGTCTATAAGGGCTATTTGGTCATGTACTTATGCCTTTACATTACACTTGAAGGCCCGTGACCACACAAAATTTAATTTCAATTCTCCATGGGTACACCTTTGGGTGAGTTTCAAGGGCCCTCACACTTTCACGGTCACGGCCCTTGGTCATAGTGTAAAATGACCCTAAATTCCTTGCAAGTTCTTGCCAATTTTCATTTGTAGCCCCTTGAGTGGGTGACCAGAAAGCAAATCGAACCCATACATTGTTGATAAATCACGTACAAGTTTGGCATGTGTAAATAACATAGTTCTAGGCACAGTATTTGGATTGTCAAAACAGGACTGTAATAACTGTAGGGCCAGGCTACACCTTTTTCAGTTTGTGCAACCAAAGAGGCTAAGTCTTCTTCCACGTCAGCAGCCACCTCGGGTAAACATTCCCGCAATAACGGTAAATAATTGCACATCAGGGCACCATCCGCTAGTGCAGCTTCCCTGTCAAAAGCAACCCCCACAAAACAACATTTAGAGCCTTTGCATAGCGTTCGTTATAAAATTACACATGGCACAAGAATTAGTTCCCAAAGGACTGCACCATTGTTGGAATTGTCTGTAGGTGAATCCATGGTATCGATATACAATATCAAAAATGGAATCAAAGAACCTCCCTGACCAGTTCCAAGATTTGTGATACAAGTCAAATATTGATACTTGATGGGTATCAGAAGATGAGAGAATCTTTGAATACCTGAGTTATTATTTGGGTCAATAACATCCCATAACAATATTGATACTAAGGTAGTTTTGCCTAAGTATGAAAAGTTCTTGCATGGTTCTTGTATAGACCCAAATGGTATCAAACATATAAATATTTGAAGTACCTGTCTTACTGGTATTAAAAAAAATGTAAAAACCTCACTATATCTACCTGATTGGCATAAAAAAAGAAGTGATATCAGTCCAACATTGGAGTGCACCACCATGGAAAAAGGAAGAAATCAAATTTGACATTAAATAAGGAATAACAGAAGGAAGCACTTTACCTCTTGGCTCGCTCTCGTTGGGACCTTTCCGCAACTTCTGCTTCGCCTTCCTCGTCGACACGGACGACATCATAGAGATGAAAGTGATCACACAGTGCATCATTTTCTTCGTCATCATCACTCAACGTTTTTCCAGGTACTCTTCTACTCTTCCAGACTTGCTCAAAACGCGCTCTCTTTGCAACCGCCTCGTGCTTTTCCTTGGCGGCATGGAGCAATTGGTCTTGCTTCCCCTTGCTTTTGGACCGGCTTTCTCGTGGCTCCTTCCGCTTTTCAAGAGCCGATCTCCTTTCACTTACCTTCTGGAGGAGAGATTCATAAATAGACACCCCGGTCTTGTTTGATGGACTAACTGTTTCCACTCTCCAAAATAGTAACTTTGAAGGAGTTGTAACATCTGCACCACAACAACATCGTCTTCCAGTTTAATGACATGTGTAACACCAATAACCTAATAAATAGCACAAGATTCTACAACTTACTGCAATAAAGAAATGAAACTGAGGAACCCAAGTTTCCCATGATAACAAAGTTTTTAATGACAATACTCTCTCTGAATTTCAAGTATGCTCACTTACAAATAATGAAAGGAGGATGAGACCAACCAATTGACTAAAAATCTAAGAACTTACTGCGATGTGAAATGAAACTGAGGAAACAGAGTTCCCACAATCCAAAGTTTTCAATGATGATACTCTATGGCTTTCAAGTAAGCATACTTCAACAAACAAAGGAGGATGAGACCAAGATGTGCATACTCGTAGGTGGTGCAGAGTCCAATGTGGATGACAATGTCAAGGCACCAATGTCGGGTTCATGTCGTTTACTTGGTGGATCACTAACCTCCAACCCTGCTCACATTTACATTAACGTCAAATCGGTGGTTAGTGCTGTAGTTTTTCGTCCCATCCAAACAAGTTACTCTGAAACATGAAGGTTAGGGTTAAGGGTTTAAGGTGGGCAGCAATACAATTGCAGAATTGATGTCCTTCAGTTGATCACCTTTGGATATTCTGTGAGAATTTAAGGAATTCATGGACACATATCAAGTCAACAGCAAGAAGGCAGTACATTCTATAATCAAGTTGAGCCCTCGAACTCAGTGGTTAGTGCTGTAGTTTTTCCTCCCAAGTCCAAATAAGGTACTCTGAAAAGGTGAAGGTTAGGGTTTATGGTTTAAGGAAATGAAGCAAATTGATGAGATTCAGTTGATCATCTGTGGGTATTCTTCTGTTCATGGACACAAATCACATCAACAGCACGAAGGCAGCATGATTTATAATCAAGTTGGGCCCTCAAATTCCAGTCGTTACCTAGTGCAGTAGTTTCATTTCCAATCGAAACAAGGTGCTCCAAAAACATGAAGGTTAGGGTTTATGGTTTGAAGCAGGAAGCACTACAATTACAAAATTGATGAACATCTGTCAGGTACTCATCTATGCAATCTTCTTCCGTCAAAATGTATTTTTTGTGGACGCAAAGAAAAGTCGACAGCAGCAGGAAAAGGATAAGAGCTTGGCTTACATATATTCTCGAGAGGCGCTTGCTCTCTTTTTCGCTTCACTCGCACAACTCTGGGCTTTGCTGGTGCTGCTGATTCAGCACCATCATTCACTCCTTCCTCCTGTGATGATGCAACCTCCAAAGTTTTCTCTAAAGGATCGCCACTTGCCGCCTCTGCCACCTCCATTCTGCCCAATTCCTTTCACATCAAAACACACATGATCAATTCACGATTTTCCAGACGGCCTTTCATTTCCATGACACCCTCCAAAATCGAATCTTGTAAACCTAAACCGTGTCTTCTTCGTGCCATCATCAATAAAGAGATTGAGGTGACCTCTCCATCTCTTCTTTCTTCATCCCTCCATCCAGCCATCCATCGGAAACCCTAAACCCCTGGTTCCTTTCTTGCTTCCCTAAGTTATTCGTACCCTGACACCCAATTGCAACTTCGCAAGGGAACACGAATCCCATAACAACAACAAAAACACTAAATCCAATTTGATCTCACCTCCCTCGCTCACTTTGATTCAATCTCGCTGTATATGCTTTTGTGACACAACATGCAGACCTAAAAACTTGTTGAATCGCCAAAATCCTTCTTCCACTCCTAAAAAAGAGAAAGAAAAAGAAAACAGATAATCGAAAGGCTTCAATGATGGTACTACTTGATTAATACTTACAGCGTTGTTTCAATGATTTGTGGGAGTTATTAACATACAATCCCTGCCTGCCTGCCTGCCTGCATCATCCTACTCATCAGTTTAAGTTAGGCAACAAGAATTTCTGATGAAAAATGATGAACTTTGCGTTCTTCTCTGGCAGCCTGATGGCATTCCCTCCCAACCAAGGCTCCTTTTTGCACCCATAACGAGCAACACAAAAGGCATGTAAAAGTTTGAGATTTACTAATCTTGCCCGTCAAAAGAAACATGAAATGAAAAAGGCCCCAAAAAAAAAATCAGCCCATCAAAAGAAAGGTCTCCTCAACCATTGCCCATCAACTATATCTCGTGACTATGGGCTAACAATGTTGTATCATGTAATATATATTAAGGCACACTTCAATTTCATAGTGACTTAGGAGGTATTACGAATCAATTTTTGCACTTGTAAGTGACACCTAACTGAACCTGATTTGAGTTTGTGTTGAGTTTTTGATGTACATGCTCGCATACTAGATTGAACTACACCTACGATAGCGAATTCCAATTTTCAAATTCAAACTTTTATGGGAGATTGCCCACGAATGTGATCACAAACATGAGTTGAACATAAATTTTGGTTTGGATAGAAATTGTTTGCGTTGGAGATTCTTGACTGGAAGTAGGTGCTCTTTTCAAGCACAATTTTATTCTTGTACACCAAGGTAGATGAGGCTAATTCGGTTAGCTTCCTTATTCAAACACCTATTTTTGGCTCTTAATCGGCGGTATAGTCACTCTAATTCGGTGGGTGAGTAATACATGGTTATTTAGCCGCCACCTTGATGATATTTGGGTTAGTCACCTTCGCAAAAATCAAACAACACCCATCATCCTCCATGATTAGGAGTGCTACCCACTAGCTATGACACATTTGATTTTTGTGGGCAAGGTGGGCCCAGGGGTGCACTCCATACAATTGTCCCTCACACATGCGAACAAAGTTTGCTACCCCTATATTATATGCTATAGATCATTTTAAATTTTATAATATTTTTCTACATATACATAACCATTGATAATATCTTTTGAATATTTTTTTGAAACTTTTAGTCATCTTCATTTTTGTAGTAATTGTTTTAGTTCAATTTTGCGTCATTCTAGTTAGAAACGGTATGTTTTATTTTTAAAAATAAAAATAAAAATAATCATCAAGTTTGGTTACCATTTTTTACTATGTAATACATACCGTGCATATGTACTCATGAAAAAAATTTGATAAATTTATTACTCATTTTGGTGATGCAAATTAGAAAAAGTATTTTTTTTTTGTTCGCACGCGGTGTTCAACTTGACAATGGATTGCCCCCCCCCCGGGGAGGTGGGCAAATTAGGAGGCGGCATGTGATTGTGAAGTGCCGACCAACTTGTATTGTGGGTAATTCAATGAAAAGCCAATTCAACAACATTTTCTCTTACCCATGACCACTTTAGAGACATGACACATCCAATATTGACATTAAACTTGGTTGTCATTGGCAAATGACTCATGTAGAATCTACTAATATCAATGTCGTCCACTTACGCGACATTGAACGATAAAAAAGTTTCCTCTTATAACACCAAATTGGGAAACATAGTATGTTCGATTCCATAGCCTAGATCAATACCTTCCTCAACTCCGATTTCAGTGATTTCGAATTCTTTAGTCCGGATTCACAATTGCTATCATGCTCAAGCTTCTAATGCTCGAATCTATTGACTGAATGATTCCATAGATTCCACATTAGCCTCATCTACCTTAGCAATAAGTAGAGGAAAAGAGACCGCAAAACTTTGTTGTATAGGCATAAACAAATATGCCCGGAAAATAATTGGTGGTATAGATTGCCCCCCGCTTTTGCTTGACCTTTAGCATTAGCACGGTACATGTACATGACATGTAAATTTCTCCTTCAGTATGTAGAAAAAACTTTTTCTTCATATTCTTCAAGGAGGAGGCTTGAAGTGCCGTCCTGAAATGCCGCCCTCTGAGGCGGCCACGTCGTCCTACGTTCCCCACATTCCCCGATTCCTACATTCCACATTCTCCTGGAGAGGGTCACCGTCTAGCTTGGTTGATCATTAATTTGGCCTCAAGACTCCAAATTCCTCTAAACTCCTAACTCACAAATCTAATCTACACAAGGGTTACAATTGATATTAGTGTTGTTGCAATGGAGCACTCATGGGAGTGGATTCATGAGATCACATGCGCGCAACAAGTAAGTAAACATATGATTGGCCCGTAATTACTGAAAGTCGCAACATGTGAAAGTGGGGAGGGGCAATTTGTGTAGCCGGATGGAGGATTGAATTAAACCACAACATTTTTCATGGAATCTTTGAGTTGCAAATTTGTAGGAGCTTTGATTACACTTTGCAAGTCACCCACTTGGTTATGGTTTGGTGTATTCTATGCAAGGGCATTACAAACTTAGGTTGACTTGGATCTTCTACTTGCAAATCATGGAGTAATTATTTCTACATTTTTTGCTTGGGATGTTGGCTTGGTTGTACATTGATGGTTTCAAGTCGTCTAAGGTAGAGGGTGCTTAAACCAACACTTTAAGCTATTGCACATACATATGGCTACATGGTTGATATAAATATAAATATATAAATATATACTCATATTAACCTTTGTTCTAAACATAGGTATAAAGAAAGAAAGAAAGAAAGAAAGAAATTTAGCCTCAATTAGATATTTGATGAATATTCAAAGTCAAAACCACTAGCTTCCTTAAACCAATATATAGGCCCCGTGTATGACAACTTTGGATATGATGAGGACCCCCACCTTCATTGCCTAGGACCAACACAACATAGTTGGGTACTAGACCCAAGCTAGATCAAAGCCCAACTAGTGACAGTGCGCAAAGCCACATGGCCACCTCCATGATCCCACCTAGTTCGCTTGCAAAACCATCACCTTCCATCCTGGGTACCAACCCCCTTTGTGCTTTGTGGGCCTACCTCCGTGACTTTGTGAATAGAATGACTATAACCTCCCCCCCTCCTGCAGTGTATAGAATGGCTAGAATAGGCATTGACAAGCCACCCTAAACCCACCTTGAACCAACCCGAGATAGAGTGGAGCCCGCTACCTACCCTACATGGAGGTACAGTAGTGGAGGTCGCTATGAGGCGACGCCACTAATGGCACCTAAAAGCGTCACTCCGTGGGCCCATACACTCCTACACCATGGGGAGTGCTTCAAGGTAGCAGAGTGTTGGTGATTGGGAGGCGTTTATAGGTATTGGTTTTGGGTGGGGTGTTGGTTTTAGCACCCTCTACCTTATATGTTTCCAATGCTATCAAGAGCCACTCACGAGTTTCATTGAAGTTGGACACTTTTCATGCTTTGATGTGAGTATCATAATGCGGGATAGAGTTGGAGAATATGGATCGAAGGATTGTATTTGAGTTATGGCTCAACGTGAGGATTCAAAGAGGTCTTATCTTGGACTGATATTGTAAGAAGTTCAAACATCTCTACAATCATTTTTGAATGATGTGATTTGATTTTCAATTTTGTGTGAAAGATTAAGATTTTCTCAACCCGTCATTTGAAAGGTAGTTTTTGATGTTGTCCATCACATCGAAAGGCAAAAAAAAGGTAACCCATCGCATGAAGTCCAGGTGGACCCATCCAAAAGGAGCGTTGCTCCCAACCCATCTTTAGGTAAGGTACTAAGCTAAAGCTAAGTTAAGTGGGGTTTCCCCCATGAGAGAATCCCCATTGCTTTTATGCAAAATTTATTAATTTGATGGGCAAGACGTCACTTTTTTTTTTCACTCCCAAAAAAAGTTTCAATGTTGTGTGCCTCTTATAGAAAATTTATAATATGTTCAAGTATGACACAAGGGCGACCACATAAATTTATGACTTTTGTATATTACAAACAACTCACATTTGTATGCTTAAATTCCACTAAACATACGTCGATTTCCTTCAACAATATACGTAAACGCAAGTCATCGAGTTCACCCGTTTTCACCCCAAAATGTTTGTGTATATTCAGGGGTTCAAATGGACATAAGTAGAAGCTGGTGGGAAAAGAAAAAAGAAAAGGGATTTTTTATTTTTTTATTTAAAATTAAATAACCTTCCAACATAGATTATTGGGTTGAGAATTTGCGTGGAATTATGCTCCTTTTATAATGAGCTTCCCTCATAATGTGAACGATACTATGTTTGGGTAATGTTCACAAAATTGTCATAAAATATTGGTTGTTGGCTAAATCCATGCAAGGGCTACCGGGACTCCAAGAAAAGCAACATGCCCATGATTCTTTATGCGGCTCTTGGATTACAATCAAGCCCAACTTGACATGAACTTCATATATCAAACTATAAAATAGCCTCATACAACATGCTAGCCATATACAGTCAAGACTCTATAAATGTTACAGGTTGGGAGTAGCAAAAAAATAACATATATAGAATTATAACAAGTAACACTTATAGAATTCATACCGATGATTAATAACATTTATAGAAATAACACTTAAAATTTCTGAAAATGAAGAACATAATGTTTTATAAAAATAAAAATTGAAAGTACAAATGATAATACATAATTCAACTAAACTAATTGAAAGAAATAATCTATATAATAGTAACTTGATGAGATTCTTCCAACTAAACTAACCGAAAGAAAGAGTCTAGTAGTCTGACGAGAAGCTTCCAGAGAGAGAGAAACTTCGGTCTCCGTTAGGAGGCCGACGTGAATGAAGTGTCTGTTCGTTCCACCCCTAGACCTATGTCCACTGGACAAAGGAATAGAGGTATAGAACTACTTCCCCCTTTCGAGAGTAGACACTATAGTCACAAGTAACCAGTAACAGATAGAACCAGTACCCAATAAGGACTGGTTACTCTTGGATTTGTTTGGTGCAAGGTTTTCACTCTTGGTGTTTTAGATTCTGGTGAGTGTGTTTGCGTAAGTATTGGGAGTGTGATGTTTATGTCACATAGCAGTCCGTCTTTCACGTGGCAGGGGGAATTGTGCCCGTTGCTGATATATACTAATGTGGTTTTTAATTATTATATTTTTAGTATTTATTGATTAGTTATTTATTTATTTGTTGACTAGGGGGGGTCTTGTAATTGAGGTAAAGGTTGATTATTTTCTAATCTTCTTTTGTGGAGGAGGATGGACATGGCATATTGTATGGCAATGGTGTTTATGTTTTTAAAGGTGTTTCGAATGGCTGACATAGGTAGTTTGAATTTGTCTTCAAGTATTTTCATTGATGGGGTGTGTGTTGCAGCTCTAGCGCCTGCCGTAATAACGATGATCGGGTCAATTTTCCAGCCTCTGGCGGCTATGTTTTCTATTAAGGGTCTATATTTGTTAGCTTTAGCTTCGAGTGTTTCTGGTGAGAATCTGTCGTTACAGTATGTGAATTCAATGAATTGTATGATAAGATTTTGGTCAATATTTGTGGGTGGTTCGTTTTGGTATGGTAACCCTTTAACGCAAAGGATGTCAGGTCTAAATCGGGCGTTACAATGGCATCTTTGGGTTCCACATGTACATGGTAATAACCAGTTAGGGACTGTGTTTTCTTGGGGGTTGTTATTGAATGTACCAGCGTTCATGAGAGTGTAACATCTGGATTTTTCGGACGATATTAGCATTTTTCTTATTTCCCATACAGCTTTGTTATGTCTTTTAACGTGAAGTGAGTGTATATGTTGTTGTCTACATGTAAGTAGTACGTGTAGCCACGTGTCTGGTTCATATGAGTTGCAGATAGGACAAGTAATGGTAGGGTATCTTTGCCTGCCAAAGAAGAGTTGTTTTCTGGCGTGGCCCATGTAAGTTCCCGTACGAAATTTGATGAGGCAAGATTTTTGTTTGTCTGTAATATTAGGGTTGTTCCAGAATTCATTGGAGAGTTCTTTGTCGATGTTTGTATTTCCTGTCCATTTATAGATATTAGGGGTGTGTGTGGCCATAGGTTCTAGGTTTTTTATTCTATCGTATTTTATAATTTGTTTTTCTAGGAATCTAACGGGGCCTTTGTCTGGTGTGTCTATCATGGAGGGCCATTCGTCTTTTTGATAGTAGTATGGTATAGCGTGGGCATGTTCGAATGGATGTATAGCGTTGTCGTGAGGTAGGCCTAGGCCTTCTTTTGCTAGTTTATCCGCTTGTTCGTTACCGTCTATGTTGATATGTGCCCTTATTTTGTATAGTGTGATAGGTTGGGATCGGTTTTGAAGCAGTCGGACCATGGAGGCGAGTGTGACTTGGTCGGGGTGACTATTATGTAGAGTGGGGTGTTTAATTTGTGTGTTTAGTAGATATAGTACGTTTAGACTGTCAGTAAATATGTATGCGGGTTCGTTTGGGTATTGGTTATTAATAATTTGCAGTGTTTCATGGATAGCAATCATTTCTGCACGTAGGATATTTTGATGGCCATGTAGTCTTTTGGAGATGCTAAGCCCTTTAGGACTATAGATGCCATATCCTGCTTTTTCTCTCCTCCATGTTCCTGGGAGGATTTCTTTAGGTTTTTTGAATGAGCCATCGGTGTAGTAGCTAAATTGTGGGTGGAATTTTAGTGGCAAATTAGTTTGATAGTTAGGTAGTTGAGGTATAGGTGTTATATTGAGTAAAGGGGTATTTGGGTAATTGAGTTTGGACCATTTTTTACTAGCATTGACAAGGGTGCCTGGGGGAGTGTGTGTGGCAATTTGGGTGTGTAGTTGTTGTATTGAGAGATTGTTTGCTATATAGGCGAGTTGGTTTAATTGGTTGTGGGTTCCTATGGTGTTGTTTTGGTGGTGTATGCAGAATATTTGTATCGAGGAAGGTTCTTTTCTAGGTATGTTTAATTCTGGTGGTATAGTGGGTTCTTCGTATGTAATGGTATCTGCGGCAAAGTGAGCAATGATATGTGTGTCTGGGTATGGATTGGAATGTGGGTTAGAGTTTTGGTACCAGTTGGTATCTGGTGATATGATTATTGTGATGGTATATGGGTCTATTTTGGCGGCAAGACGAGCCCAATGTATGGCCTGTAGTAGGTCTGTTGCATTATTTGGGTGGGCGTATCCTATTTCTTTCCATTTATGGTCGAAGGCTTTCCCTATGGATCCAAATATCTTGTCTCTTGGAAATGGTGAGTAGAATTGGTTGAGGTGTATAGGGCATGTGACTGGAGATGAAAAGTATGAGTGGTTAACATTAAATGATGTGGTGAGGAAGTTTAATATTGGTGTTGGTAATGTGTATTGGGCTAGTTTCAAAGGATCATTCTTTGGGATGCGGTATTTGTATCGTTGGTATAGCCATACAATTTCAGTTTCAAATGATTGTGTAGGTGGTTCTAGTCCATGGAGGGTGTTTTTTACGAGTTGGTATTGTTTCCATAACCAGGTAGTCTGGTTTTGGGGATGGTGATGAGGTGTAGCCCATTATCTTCATATATGTGGGCAACATCAAAATGTGTTTGTATAGTGTTGGCGTTGGTTTCTATATCATTCTCGGGGTTGCATTCGTAGATAGAGATATGTGCCATAGGTATAATTGTGGCGGGGGTAACATATCTTGTATCACGTTGTTGTTCTATAGCGAAGTGGGCATTTATTAGGTTTGAGAAATGTTTGTGTTGTTTTTTGGTATAGTATTGAATTAATAGTTCAGTGTTATGGGTACATGTATTAGTGTCGTACCAAGGGAATAAGTCTCTTTGGGTTCGCCATTTTTTGTATGTGTTATTGTTTCTTATTATCCATTGGCATAGATATGATGTATCATTTCTCTTTATCCCATTGAAGTCAGTATAGTGTCGTTGTTTATGATCAAGGATGATGTAGATAGGGAATTGTCTAGGGTTATTAAAGACGTTTCTTGGTGGGGGGGCTGGTGCGGGTGGGGTGGATTTGGGGGGTGTACTGGGGGTTCGGGTTGTCTAGGAAGGATGAAGTGATTTATTATAATGTATTTGTCTTTTAGTGTTCTTGGGGGACGGTGATGAGGGCACGATTGTTGGTATTGCAGGGGACAGGATGGGTGGCAAAATAGTTGTTGAGCAATGTTTAGTGCACTTTTAATTAGTTTGGTGGGGCTAGAATGATGGTTTATAAAATCGGTTGGACTCATCATATTAAGACCATTGGGTAGGGTGATTTGCTCTAGCCTAAGTATATTGTGCATTAGTAACTTTTGTAGTAGTTTAAGCGATGTTTGAGGGTTTAGGCCGTGGATGTTTTGTGCTTCTTTCATCCAAACATTTTCGAGCGGGGAAGTGTTTAATAGGAAATTGTCCATTGTACTTTTTAAGTGGACTCCAGCTTCTTTTTTGAGTAGGAATAGTGTTCTAGTTATAGGTGAGCGGACACAGTGGTGATATTTGATGCGAGGTATTACTTCAGAGCCACCAAATTTTGCTAATATAGATTGTAGTAGTCCATTGTAAATTTTCCCTAGTCTTCCTGTGTCATTAAGGGCATGTTGTAATTGTTCACCGATACATCGTAGATAGGCGTTTTTAAGTGAGAAGGTTTCTATTCCAAATAGATTGTGAGGGAGTTGCGTGGCTATGTTTGATGTGCATTTTGGAATTCCGCATATTGTTTTGTGGAGGGCGATAATCTTTTTGTCTAGTTTCTTGATGGCAGGTAAGGAATATGGTACGGCGTAGAAGCTGTATGCAATTCCAGCCCGTATGACTGTGTCTGCCATATTAATTTTTTGTTGCATAGTGGCTGGGCAAGCTACTAGTTCTTTGCATTGTTTTACGACTTTGGTGGTGGTGGTGTGTATTTGTGTTTTCCATTTTAGTGAGGGGGCTAGGTTTATTCCAAGATATGTATATGGCTCGTTTTGATTTAACACTGGAATAGGTTCGTTTCTGTAGTGTATATTGGTGGCTTGAATATGGACTTTGAATGCTATGGGGCTCATTTTGGATTTGTTTGGGCATCCAGTTACTGCGCATTTGGGGATCCCAAGGTCCATGCCGGCCCATTCAGAAAATTTGTCCAGTTTATTGAGTTGTATTTGTAGGGATTTTAGTTTGTTAGCAATGATTGCTAAGTCGTCGGCATATGCTGCTGAGGAGATTTTTACTTTAGAGGTTTCGAATGTGTATCCGTTATTTCCTTGTTGTAACCATCTAAGGAGGGGTTCTAGAAATATGAGGAATAGGTATGGGCTTAGGGTATCTCCTTGTATTGTTCCTCTTTGAATGGGGATAGGCCATGTTTTACCAAAGTGTACTCCAGTGAATATAGTAGTGGATTGTGAGTATATGTTCCCAATTAGTTTTATGGCATCAATTGGATATCCGAGGTCTTTCATTATGGCTAGGAGTCTTGCGTGGTCAATGGATCCAAAGGCATTTTTGAAGTCTATGTAGAGAATGTAGATGTCTTGGTTTGTGAATCTTGCATCTTCTAATGCAGCAATAAGTACTTGGAGTTGTTTGGATGTTCCTCTTTCTGCTCTAAATCCTTCTTGACTATCATGTAGTGTTTGGTGTTTTTCTCCGTAGGCAGAGAGGATAGATGTCAATGTGCTTGTGTAAAGTTTGTATATGGTGTTAGCTAGAGCGATAGGTCTATGGTTCGTTAGTTGTGATGGATCTCCTTTTTTGTAAAGTAGAATTGTGAGGCTAGTTTTCCATGATGTAGGGATTTGTTTCTCTTTATAGCAGTGTTTGAAAAATAAAAACAATAATTTGTGGAAACATGGTGGCATGTTTTTTAGAATTGAGTTGGGAATTTTGTCAGGGCCAGGGGCTTTATTATTACCGAGGTTTTTGAGGCATAGATCATATGTTGCTTGATCAAAGTATGTATGGAGTGGGATTTGAGGTTCTCCTCGTTGGTCTATGGTAAAGCCGTCAAGGTCGTGCCATGAGTATTGTCTTACACTACACGTACAATGTTGTGGGTGTCTTGGTTGGTGGTGGCAAGTGGGGACTGTGGGCCGGTTACTAATGGATTGTTGTATGTAAATTTCTTTTGCGATGTCTTCAGGGTTGGTTAGGATGTTGTTTTGTCTATCCGTAATGGAGTCAAGCGGTGAGATTTCGGAGTTTTTGAATACTTTCTTATTTACTTTCTTAGGGCTATTTTCGTAGAGTTGTCTATATTTGGATATTGCTTTTAGTATGCAATTTTTGGTGTATTTGGTGGTTATGTTTCTAGCTTGTTTATTGGCGGTTTTTGCGATAGCTGCTATTTCGTCTATCCATACGTTTAGCGAGGTGTTTGTTGTTGGAGGGTGGGGGATTTGTACATGTTGGTGGTTACGTATTTTAGTTAGTATTGGGTGCGTTTGCCAGTTCGGGTCATTTTTCGTAATGTATATAGTTTTCCTAATAAGATGGTATGTAGCTAGGTGTTTTTTCCATTGTTTAGCTAGTTTGCGCGGTAGGAAGCCACCTTGTTGGGCTGTGCGATTTGTAAGTTGTTGTATTGGGGTTGCACTACATGTTTCTTCTATGGTTTTTGAGATATTTTCTACTATGTTGTCTAATGTAGCGCATGCCTCTTCCCATTTGGTGCATGTGAGATGGTCGTGATTTTCAAGGAGGGTGATTAGGGTGTCAATTTGCGTGGTGTTTTCTTCAAAAAACTTAGTATTAAACTTTCCCAAGTTGTCAGGTGGTATCGGGTTTAGAATCCTAGTATGCGTATTGTTGTTTTGGGGTATGGGTCTTGCTAGTAATGCGTTGTGTGGTATATGCAGGGTGATTGGGTAGTGGTCTGAGTTTAGGTCCATATGGGTGTTTGTTGTAGAGGAGTATCTGCCATTATCTTGTGAGTTAATATAGAAGCCATCGATCAGGCTGGTGGATGTATAGTTGTTGCCACCTTGTCTTGAGAATGTGGTATTTGTTGGGATATATTCTAAGTTTAGAGATGTAGTAAAGGTTTTCCATTGTATATCTATGTCTTGTGGTGGTGTATTAAGATTGTCGTTTTGTCTACCTATAAGTGCAATATCACGGTTAAAGTCCCCACACAGATTGTATATGTGATTTGGGTGGGCGGTGATTTGATCGGTGATTGTGGCTTTTATGTTAGGAATGAGTTGGATATCCTCTATGTGTGTGGGCATGTACATGTGGATAATTAGCCATGGTTGTAGTGGTTGATTGTTTATTCGTATTATTTGGAGATACGGTGAGATGTTTACAGGCGTTGGAATTTTGGTGATATTCCCGGGAAAGGCATATTTCTTGTGTATGAGTGTAAGCAGTCCACCCCTTCCTTGTGTGTAAGGCATTCTTTGATGAAGACACCTTGTGATTGCGTGTGTGTTATTAAATATGAGTTTATATTGGGGAAATAAGTTTTGGATGTATTTTGTGGATTTTGTTGCTGTGAGTTTGGTCTCTTGAATAACAATAATTGCTGTGTTTGTTTGTGTGTGGGTAATGAGGCTTTGTAGGTTGGGTAAGGCTGTGTTAAGTGATGCTACATTCCAGGTTATTATGTTTGTTTCTTGGTTGGTGCTGATGTTTATTCTTGTTGTTTGTGTGGGGATGTTTGGGGGTGGTGGCGGGTGGGAGTATTCATTTAATGTTTCAAAGCATCGAAGGGACTCGTGTATTAGTTTATCTGGCAAAAAAGGAAATTTGTTTTGGATTTCAGTTGGGGTTGGCAACGTTTCCTGGCTGTGTATGAATTTATATAATTTTTTATTTATCGAGTCATGGGGTTGTATTATATCTTGGTGTGTTGTGACAAATTTGGTATAGGGGTGTTGGGTACGGATATGCCTTTCTGGGCGGTTGTTAAGGCTGGCTAATTTGTTTATGAGTGTGTTAGTCCATTCTATGTTAAAGTGATAGATGTTAGGTTGAGCTAGTATATTATTGCATGTATTTATTGAAGGGCTTATTGTTGTAATAATGGCATATAGTATATGGGGTAAAGGTGAGTGGTTTATCGTTTGTATGTATTGGTGTAGGTGTGGGAATGTCAAAATTGATTGTTGGTGCGACATGTGATCATTTTTTAATATAGGAGCAAACATGTTTGCGAGGTGTTGGTATTCCGGGTGAAGTTTAATTGTATTAGGGATGAAGTAGGTTCTAGCTTTTTGTTTGTGTATCGTTGGGTGTGTACTCAATACATCTGGCATTGGCCCTGGGTTGGTTTCAATGTCTCCGCATTGTAATAACGCTAGTTTATTAACGAAGTGGTATCCTTGGTGTTGTTTGGTTTTTGGATTTCTTTTATTTAGTTTATAATATTTTATTAGTATATATTTGCTTGTGGTAAATAGGTTGGGTAGGGCATGTATTGGTTTTTGTGTATATTTGGGGAAGTAGTATGTGTGTTTGGTTTGTTTTTGCATGAATTTTGTATTTATAAATAGGGTGTGATAGAAGTTGTGGTGGTGTGAGTGTTTTGTTTGTTTTATTTTGTGGCGAGGCCGGTAGGCCGAGGCCGGTAGGCCGAGGCCGGTAGGCCGAGGCCGTTTGGTGCTTTGTTTGATGCTTTGTGGGGTATGTGGTATTTAGTATTTTGATTTTTGTTGTGTATTGCCTTTTTGTTTTTGTTTGTGTGTGTTTGTTGTGTATTAGATGTTGGTTGTTTATTTGTATGTTATTTTCAATGTGTTCTACAAGTAACTTAGTTTTGATTTTAATTTGTATGTTATTTGTTTGTATTTTTGGGGTAGTATTGATAAATACTATGTTTATTATTATTATTTTTGTATTAAATATGTATTGTTTGTGTATTGTTTGTGTAGTATTTAATAATATTGTATGGTATTTATATTGGGGTTTGTTATTTTTTGTATATAAATATACTTTTATTGCATTATGTTTTCTTGTCGCTACGTATGTCAAAACTAGTTTGACGTATCCATGTTACCGTCTATTTCGGGTATGTCGGGGTGATCGGCTTGGAGAGTTTCCAGTGTGATGCGCATTTGTTTTTGGAGGAGTGCAATTTGTATTCTTGAGTTGCGGTTTGACTCTGCTTGGACTTTGTCTGCATATATTTTTGCTTCTTCTACAATTTCTTCTTTGAGGAGGCTCATTTCTTTCCGAATTACCACTGCTCCTTTGTTGACCGCCTCTTCTACCATTTTGCTCAAGTCCGCCTTTGTGTAGCCTTTTGAGGGAGCATTCTCCAAGGCTTGAATTGTATTGGCTAGTGCAGTGTTAACATCGGCAAACCCCAGTCTAGTAAGTTCTAGCGGAGAAGGAGCGTCAATTCCATCTAGACTCTTGGGGTGGGGTGAAAATTCCACGTATTTGCCAAGGATCGGATGGTTTTGTTTTACGTATTTCTTATAGACTGCCGCATTTAGACATTGCACATTGCATGATCCTACATGTTTCCCTTTTTCCAATCTAAAGAAGATACCTGCTACATTTTCCTCTCCAAAAAGTTTCTTTATACCCTCTTCTAAGGCTGTGGTTGTTTTGGTTTTGTTTAGATTTTTTGCAATTAAAACCACCGCATTCTTTCTAGCCTTATCATCCTCAGAGAGTTTTTCGGTGCTAGCAAAGTTAACTTCCATGATTTCATTGAAGAATGAAATCTTGTAAGTTTTGATTTTCTTAGCTTGGGCCGGAGATGGTGTTTTTATCCATGTAAATTCTGCACTATCATTTTTTTGCACATTGGTAATTTCAAACTCATATCCTCGTTTGAAACTATCCTTCACAATCTCTTCATGGAGTTGAAACCATTTTTTGTCTTTCAGTGTTGGGCTAGAGATTTTGACGGATAATAGGCTTGCAATGGCTATTGAATCAAATGATTTAAAGACCTTTCCTCTACAATAGGTTATATTATCCAATTTGAGGATAAATGACCTTATACCTTGTAGAAGGTCATTGGCATCTTTCATTGGGTTTTTGAGGTGGAGTTTGATTGTACCACTCCACCTCTTAGAGCCATGAAAACAAAGAATAGCTATCGGTTCTCCTAGCATTTCTCCTAATTCAATGTTCATAATTTTCAATCTAGCCTCCGTTTTTGCAAGTATTTCATCTCTTGACAAATTCCGGTCACACAACTCAAATGTTATAGCTACTTGATAGTCTAGGGCAAATCCCCCCTCATCCACCTCTACATCAAAGGGGACTTGGGTGAGATTGAAATGCCCACCCTCTTTTCCATCTATTCTCTTAGAAGGCCAAGCTTCTTGGGAAATGTATGGAAAAGAGGGGACTGCCTCTAGGTGTTCCAATGCCTCATCATGTATCATCCCGAATTTGACAAGTTCACTAACGGAGAGTGTTGGTTCTAGTGGTTCACCATTTTCACATGCAATTGCATTAAGTGCATGATATCCAAGCCAAAAGGGGGGGCGTTGGGGTGTAATTTCTTTGCCCTTAGCCTTCTTTTGACTTGACACAATCATAACACCAACTTGCCGTTTTTGACCATTCAACATTATGTCCATATTATCGTTTTTTTGCTCAAACAATTTCCTAGTAGTGGCAGCAACATTTGCGGATGTAGACATTCTGTTACAAGTACAATGTTTAAGTAAGTGACATAGTTGTTGTGGAGAAAGAGCAAAGTTTATCACCCCTATTTCAAATCCATTCCACAAATTAAGTTGTGGGCCGTCTTGGATATTGATTTTTGGGAGAAAGCAAGCATGTGATGTGTGTGAGTTTACACCATGGGAGATTATCCAATATGAGGTGGCTATGAGCCAAAGGACAAGAGTAATGTTGGTTGCATAAGCAACTTTCATTTCTAACTAACTAGCCTACTACTTCTAGGAATTGAAAAAATGCTATGTGCCTAATGGGCTATTATGTGTGTGCAATCTAAGTAAAGGGCTACTATAATGAAATGAAATTTTGTTTGTGAATTTATGTGTATGTGTGTGCACTATGTGAGAAATGCTCCAATGTGGGTGACTATCTTTCTAAGTGAGTGTTTTCTAAGTACACCTATATAATTGATGGGTGGTTAAGAACTTTACCTTGGTAGCACCCAGCAGTTCACTGGCAGTTGGAGGCGGTCGGCGGCGGTCGGCGGCGGTCGGCGTCGGTCGGCGGCGGTCGGCGTCGGTCGGCGGCGGTCGGCGTCGGTCGGCGGCGGTCGGCGTCGGTCGGCGTCGGTCGGCGGCGGTCGGCGTCGGTCGGCGGCGGTCGGCGTCGGTCGGCGTCGGTCGGCGTCGGTCGGCGTCGGTCGGCGTCGGTCGGCGGCGGTCAGCGTGGCAGCAACCTCGTGGCCGTCGACAGCAGCGACCTCGGGCATCAACAGTTTCACCAACCCCGGCACCTAGCGCAGGCAGCAGTCGACGTCGGTCACATCAGTGGCAGTCTTCTCTGTAGGCGTTCAGCCGCAGTGGCAGTTATTTTCGGCAGGTGTAGCAGTACTGTGATCGGCAACAGGAATGTGATCGGCACCTCAAATTAATATAGAAAACCGAAGGATGTCAACATGTAACCGGTTGGACTTGCAAACACTAGGATCTCAACCGATTATGCCCAAAAATCTCCCCGAACACTGATCGGCACTAGACTATGATCGGCAGCAGAAATGGCAATCGATTCTTCAGTAGCCAGATTATCACTTTGTTTTCGGGGTCAGACTATACTTTCTGTCCTCAAACCTAGTGTTGGATCTGATTTCTTAGACCACCGGGAACTAAGCTTGGGACGCTGATCTTCTCTCAAGAGATTTGCTTTATGGGATCTACCTAACACAGATGTGGTTCTCTGTTTATTTCAAAAAATAAAGGAGCCCAACCTCTCTTCTCTGATATCTCACTGTTCCTAGATCTGGTATGACACAAAGCAGGGACTTGTTACAACAAAAGACGATCTGACAGCAATCCTGTATTTGCTCTGCAGCATCTAGTTAGTTCGGCGTTGTGCTTGCTTCTGTATGATCCCTTCTGTGTACTGCAGGAGGTACACACGGGTTCGGTAGTAATGGCTTTGGTGGTAGCAGCTCGACTCCTTTGGCACCTACAGGAGTGACTCCGGAGGTATCAGTGGCTTCGGCAGTAGCAGTTCGGCTTCTTCGGCACCTTCAGGAGTGGCTTTGGAGGCAACAATGGCTTCGGCAGTAGCAGATCGGGTTTCGGCAGTAGCAACTCGGCGCCTTCGGGAGTGGCTTCGGAGGTAGCAGCTTCGCCGGCAGCATAGACAGCTTCTACACCTGTTTTCGGGGGAATGAAGTGAGTTTGGTGTGGCTACCAGAGGTTTTTATGTTGAGGTGGGGGTCGTGCCTGAGATATTCTCGGTCAGCGGTGCCCTTTTGGGGTTTGAAGAGGTGGGTGGCTGGGGGAAGAATTTTGAGGAGCAGCAGGGGGTTGCTACTTCGACTCTTGGTTCTTTCCCCTTACCTCCAAACGACCTCACAGACCACCAGGGCTTCGCCGCTGTTTACTGAGTCATCTCCCGACCCCGCTCAAGCCCGGGTCGAGAAGCTTCCAAATGATGAGATAAAACTTCCTTTTGGAGTCCTTGAATGTTCCTGATGTGTGATAGGGCATCATTTGGTTTTTGTTCAAAGTATTTCTTCAAAGTCTCTAGAGAATGCTCAACAACACTCAATCCTACAACTTCTTCTACCACATCAATCATAACCTCATCAACATCAATTTCTTGATGTTATGAGGAATACATATCCAAAAACTCCTCATCGGTAGGTTCATAGGGGTTGTTTAAATCAAACTCCATCTCATAATTGAGGTATACATGAGCACCCATCACGTCACCCACCTCGCTATCAGATGACAACAACGTCAGTTGATGAGGTAGAGTAGCAACTTCATCAACCTCTACCAAGCGCCTAGCTTCCTCTATCTCCCTCTCAATAGAGATCGAAAGAACACCCGTGTGCCTCCAACAATTTTGAATTGTCGATGTGGCAACTCCCGCACGCCATGCCCGCTCAACCATAACAATAGCTTGATATATATCAATTGCAAACACCTTGTTTGCACTAAAAACAATCCATCTGATATTGAATCACCAACTTTCGGTATCGTGCCTTAAAAGATCCAATAATGCCTGCATTCATGGATTGAAAACGACTTGTGGTGTTCGGAGGTGGAAATTCTAATCGTGTGACCCTCAAGCGTGAACCTACATTTGGCACTTGATGACCAAAGATTCATGAAATTATCTAGGAGCAAAAGCACCTTCTTTTTCTGTGCCAACACCATCCTTCTCTCAAAATCTAGTATAAACTGCAAAGAATATGGGATAAATGTGATTACATGTTTAAAATGTATGCTCTCATATATTATTACCTTGATTTTCTCAAAATTAACACTTATAGAGGTGCAACTAACAAAGAAGGGAGTAGAGCATGTTATAACACTTAACACATAACACTCACTAGTCTTACCAATTGTGTTTTTGTAGGGGAGTAAAATTTTCTTAACATATATGAAATTATAACGCTTATAGGGGTAACACTTATAGAGTCTTGACTGTATGCCTACGATTGTGCCTAAACCATATCATCAAAAATATTCATTGGACCGCTAGCCTCTCTCCCTCCCTTCTCCTTTTAGAAGGGAGCATAAGGTAGAGACACCATAAACCGTGAAAATAAGGTGATTCGCATTGAAGATATGGTCTTACGATCATGAGATAATTTTCCAAGATAGAAGAGAAGGATTCATGAAGAATGCAAGTTGTTTCATATTTTTATTCTCTGTAAAAAAAAATTCTACAATTTTTCAAAGTGGAAAGTTTGTCAAACCCCCTACTCGTTCACTAGATTCTCCTTACACCGAACACGATAATGCTCATTTCCACACAGAATATCACCTAAACCAGTTAACTCATGAGTACATTAAACTGTGATTGATGGTAGTCAAACATGACTAAATTTGGCTAAACTGATTATACATGCATATCAAGCTGCCAGCCTCGCAATTATCGGTTTCAGAAATGGCACTTCACTATTTTAACGGAAGTCTACTACACGGGTAGAGGGTAGTTCATGGTTTACAATATTTCTACCTTAATGTCATGAACCATTAGAACCATGAGGGGAAAAATATCGCCACATGCAAGTGAACTTGAAACAACATGTGGACAGTTGCATGTAGTGAGTAGGTTAGTCACCACAACACTTAAATGCTTGCAGTGGGAACGGGAGTCAACTGTCATAATTAGGTTAGCCCTCATAAAACTTAGATGTTTATGAGATGGAAGGCGAGTGGACATTGTAACTTAGTAAGGGAATGCGAAACGGGCTTTTAAAAATGTTTCATTCATAGAATTCAAAATTGATCTGAAACTAAAATATATAATTTTTGCGATTGGGAATTGTTAAATGTATGAAACAATTTATTGTGATCCAATCCAACTACTATTATTATATGGTGGAGTTGAAGGTTCCCCCAGTAGAGCCCCATACCATTGGGCTAGGGATTCATGGTGCCTATGTAAACTCATTCATTGTGAAGGTTGTCATGGTATGCGACATCAGCGACCACACCGCATCCAGGGGGATTTCATCCATTTAGATTTGGATGGATGAAACCCTCGGAGTTGGGAAGATGCTCTTAGGTGAGGAGCCTCCTCGGCTTGGCATTCTTGCCAAGTCAAGCCTTGTGAGTGAGTGTGTGGAGAGAGCTTGTGTGAGGTGAAGGTTGCATGTTTTTGCAATAAAATCTTGAGTTCTTCTCCCCTTACTTACACTCTTGGATTCTCCCGTGGTGGAGTGAGAGATAATCATATATGTCTACCATATATGTCTACCATATATTTGAGCAATATACCATATATGGCTTGTAGTTAAGACCAACAATTTTTAAACCCCGCGTGTCATGATGAGATTGGACTATGTGCTCATATTGTTATTAAACACTACACTAAATATTGTATTTAGTGTCGCTTACCAATTGGTGTTACACAATGCTACATATTTTACTATTAATACCATTGTTTACCAAAGTAAAGATGTTAACGTTCTATAATGTCCAAACAACCACTTTGACCTTTGTTGGCAACGAATGAGATATACAATAAATAGTTATAGCACTATGTAATTTCAAATAGTAAGTGACACTAAACACAATAGTTGGTGTAGTCTATGTCCAAGAGCTAACACAATCATTGGGGGTGCATTTTCGGGGGGGGGAGAAGGATACGTTATGTGATCATTCAATCAGAAGAATCTAATCTTCATTTTGACCTCTTATTACCTTTGTATTTCAATTCCGCTTCTCCGACTTGAAACGACAATCTTCATGCTTTGCAATCACTAACCGGATGAGACAATTCTTAATTTGATGAATCATACAACGGAGTGGAGGTGCCACGAAAGGGCAAGAGGGAATCATTGCGTACAAGTGTACTTTTCATTGCTCCAACATAGAGGCCTTGAATTTAACATACAAGCTGGAGGATACAACTTTTTTTTATATAGTTGATTTGGCACCATAATGAGCATTAAAGACCCCAAATTAGTCTAGTCCATATGAATTTGAGATGAATTAGCCACAAACCTATAGAGAGGTAAAGTTTTCATGTTGGATGGATGAGAGGTACGCTTATATGCAACAATTTCCTTACATGAATTGCAGCCTCGGTACTCCTACACCGTGTAGAAAATCCGTACAAACTACGAGGAATGTGAATTAAGGCATAAATAAATAAAATAAACATCAGAGTTTCACTTTTACTCCGACGTGAATGGGAGTCCGTTTCTCACTACCGTGTTCATGTTTAACCAAGCTTCACCGTAGGAGTACTTCCTCCCTCTCAGGAGGTGGGCTCCGATAGTTTCCGAATAGTGTAGTATCTACCGTCTAACATGGTATGTGAGGGTATAAAGATCTGACTGAGGTCCATGGGGGGGGGTCTAAGGGGGGTCTACTGGGGGTTGTTTTTTTGTCTAGCTTGCGTTTGTTAAGTATTAAGTATGTAAGGTATTTGATGGCAATTTGATGTAGGTGTTTCATAAGTGTTTTAATCTCGGTTTTAGGTATTTTTAGTTTTTCTAGTTCTTTAATTGGTTGTTCATGAATAGCCCCTCTGACACCTGCCGTGATGGTGACGAGGGGGTTAACTTGCCAGCCAGCTCTTCTAATTGTTTGTATTAGTGTGTTGTATTTAGTGGTTTTTTCGTTGCGTGCATTACTTGGAAATCTGTCGTGGCAGTAGGTAAATTCAATGAATTGTATGGTATGTGATGGGGTGGGCCTTAGAGGAGGTTGGTTGTCTGTGGGGGCACCAATTATACATAGTATGTCTGGCCTCAATTTAGCTGGACATGTGCATGATGTGGTGGTGCAAGTGCATTGGAGTAACCATTGTGGGACTGTGTTGTCTTGTGGTCTGGAGTCTTGGTGTCCCGCATTTATGAGTGTGTAACACCTTGTATGTTTATTTGATTGGAGCATATGTACAATTTGGTGGACTGCTTTGTTGTGACGCGCTATACGTAGTCCTTTTATGTGTGGGTTTGAACATGTGGATAGTAGATGTGGCCATGTATCCATGGTGTTGTTGGGGCATAGCGTGCAATTTGGGTTTGGGTAAAGGTTGGGCCAAAATATATGTTTTCGGTGGTTACCCATGCATTGGGCATAGCAAAATTTTAGAGTTTGTGTGATTTGGGCGTCTGTGATCTTGGGGTTTTTCCATAATTGATTGGAGAGTTTATGGTTTATTTGGTCATTGGATGTCCATTTGTCTATGTATGTAAATTTGGATTGTGCTAATCTCAATTCTTGGTCTCTATGTTCTTTGTTGATGTATGTTTGTAGATTTCGTATGGCACCCGAGTGTGTACCTGTTGGCACTCCATTGAGCCAGTATGGCATGGTATGGGCCGTATGTATTATAGGTATATAGGTGGGTTTGTGTAGGAGGGCTCCCTCATTTGCTAGTTGATCTGCTATTTCGTTGCCTATTATGCATGTATGTGCTCTGACTTTTTGAATTGTGATTTTATGCGTGGACCAAGTTATGTGATTGACTATGGCGGCTATGAGTGATTTGTCCGGGTGGTTGTGTTGAGATGATGGGTGTCTTATGTGGTTGTTTATCATGTATATACTATTGAGGCTATATGTAAAAATGTAGAAATCTCGCGTGTGATGTTGTGTATTTTGGATTGCTATTAGGATGGCGTTTAGTTCGGCTCTAAGGATGTTTTAAGGCATTACTTGCTCCTCATACGTTTGTGTATCATCCCATTCAATGGAGGCTGGGGATTCGTGGCACTCACTTAAAATCATCCATCTTAGATATCGTGGATGAAGTGGCTCCAATAAAAAAAGCCCCCCTATGGGATTGAGGGCCGATTCATTCGAATGTGACATCACAAGACTAATTCGGGGCCTTTGACTCTATTTCTAGAATCAAATTGCCTAAAAATAGTTATTTAGATGATTCTTGCATGTTTTCATCCACATGGATGATTTTAAGTGAGTGCCACGAATCCTTGGCCATTCAATGGAAGGCTTATATGTAGTGGAAAAACAAGTCTCCATGATAGGTGTACTCACCTTCAATTACCACCACCTCAACACAAGTGAGTGATAGAAACGCTATTGTCCTCTAAGGGTACGGCTACACTTATGACCGATTACCATGACCATTGCTCTCTAGATTCTATCATTGGTTGAGAACGGAGTGGCAATTCCACTTCGTTTCGCACAAGGTCAACAAAAGCGAGAGTGACCATGTCAAGGAATGGATGAGAAAGTGACATGGAATCTTATATATTCTTAAATGGATAAATGCGTGATGGTCACCCATACGAGAGAATCCAAATAAATTTTCTCAGTACGAAAATTGAGAGTGACCATGTCAAGGAAAAAATGCAGTTCTAGTATTTTTATTTTATTTTCAACACCATATTGTCAATAGCTCGTTTAGCATGTATCTATTTATAGTCATATGACATTCTTTTAAATTTCATTGAAAATGTTGCATCATGGTCTAAGTCCGTTTTACACTATGGTCCCACGACCAAGGCTCTTAAGAAGTGATGTGGAGTTCTCTTGGTCACGGTCTTCGGACCACCGACCATGACCCTGAGAAATCCTAGAGTCAACAAACCCTTTTCCCAATACCCCCTCCCCCCAATCTTAGTACATAGAGTTCCTTAAAATCATGAAGTTCCACACATGTAGCCGTCATTTTCTAGCGTGATGGAAAAAAGTCATGAAGAATCACACATGTAACCGTCACATTTGGTGTGATGAAAAAAATAAGTTAAAATGGCACGGATTCGGACTCTTTGAAAAGGGCACTAATCGTACTCAAGTTTCCATCTCCCCAGTTATCGGAAATAGGTCGACCTATGATGTGAACATGGGTTGGGAGAGAATCTTACCTTTTGAAATTTTACAGTAATTTCAAAAATTAGAAATAAATTGTTTTTTCTCCTTTTTGTCCTTTTAAACATTGCCATATCAATATCCAGACATGTGAAAAATCACCCCAATATCACACATGTACTACACTTATGCAAAATTGCACAAGTTAACGGAAATATGTATGTCTACCTTAAACCCTAAACCCTAAACCCTAATCATAATTTTCTTGCGGTCCTTGCCGCTCACGTGCGTAAAATGGCCCTAACTTAACTTGCCCTCGCCTAAACAACACCCCTTCCTTCACAGCAGGTACTAATTAAGGTGCTCCCTCCACACTCAAAATTGATTGTATCTAGACTCGTGCCTCCGAGGAAGTTGTAGGATGTACAAACTGTGAACATTTCAGAGCAGGTCATCATTGTCCTGAAGAACTTACACGAGCAAGCCGCCAGTGAATTTGCAGCAAGTACTTATAACCTCACCGTCTCCTTGGAAGCCGTGTAATTTCACACCAATGAACGGGGAGAACCGACGGCTACACTAGATAACCCTATTAGTGTGGGTGGAAATGAGTTAGCGTGGGCCACACTAATTTTCTAGTCAAGGTGAAATTAATGTGGGTCCAGACCCTGGGTCTTCCTCCAAGTCTTCATGAAGGCTTCCAACCAACACATCTAATATTAGTTATAGGACAAAAGTAGCGCATAATAAAATAGTCGCCCACATTAATTTTTTGAGAAAAATAATAACAGTGGTCCGCGCTGACTTTCACTGCAAACCTAGTGTAGATGGAAGTTGATGTGACCCACATTAATTCTCATTATGAAGATAAGCGTGGGCTCTAGAATTTATTTTGTAGCCCACATTAATAGGATTATTTAGTGGAGTTACATATGAACTAGTTGAGTTTGAAAAAGAATTGGTTGATGTTCAAGACTTCATGAAAATTACTGATCGATCAATCTAGAGGAATTTACAATGTCCGATCATTTTCGTAATGAAATGTTGTCAAGATGATTGAAGATTTGGATGAAATGTGACTCCACTTTGCATGCTCATGTGGACTTGTCACTTGACATACATTCAATTCTCATTGATTGGATTTCATTATGTGTATGTTTATGGTGATGAGAGATGGGTAGGGTTGAAAGGAAAACAAAATGTTGATATTCTTGCATTGACATGAATTTGAGCCCATTCACTTTGCCCTAATTGTGGGTGTCCATGATGCAGGGCAATGCATGGGGCATTCTTTTCACAAGGGGGGCTTTATGGTGTCCAAAGAGGGCCCGTAACTATGTAGGTTAGTGGTAGGTGTGGGGGGGGGGGTCGGAGGGGTGGAAGAGGTGCTACTGGTGCCTGTCAGTGGTCCAAATTTCCTCTTGTGTAACGATGAGGTATATGAGGTATTTGATGACGTTTTGGTGCATAAGTTTCACGCGGTTCTTGATGGTGGGTTTGGAAATGTTGAGGTTTTTCAATTTTGCCATTGAATGTTCATGTATGGTGCCTCTGAATCATGTCGTGATATTTATTAGGGGGTTGACTTTCTATCCTATGTTTGAGTATGTGTATTGTTGAGTCATTTTTTAACGTGTTTCTTCTTGATGGTTGTCTCTCATAACATTATTTAGATCCATAACAATGTTATGTGGGACTAATAATATTCCATGGAATATTTGAAAAATATTCCCATGTTCAAATTGAATGTGGGGAATATTCTGTGGGATGTTGTCAGTCCCACAAAACAATGTTATGGATCTGAATAATGTTATGCTAAGTATCTATCATGGCAATATGTGAATTCGATGGATTATATTGTGTGTAATGGGATGGGGTTATTGGTACTTGACTCTGATTGGGGGCGCCTATTGTGCATAGAATACCATGCCTTAGTCTTGCTTTGCAACAACAAAGCAAGACTAACTTAATCTTTGCCTTAGTATTGCACGGGCATGGTAGTAGCCATTTTAAGATGGATTGGTCGGGGTGGTTTGTTGTTGACGATTATGGCGTTTGTTAGTGTCACGAATCTAGTGAATTTCTTAGCTTGTATTGTTTGGGTTATTATGTGAGTTGTTTGATTGTGTTTGGCTATCCGTAGTCCTTGATGTGTTGGTTTATGCATGTGGCTAGAAGGTTGGCCACATGTCTCTATCATTGTGTAGTTGGGGTTTGTGTGGGTAAGTGACCATTTTTCTTCTTCTATATATTGGAATCTGAGTGTTTTGGGTAATTTGTGCTTTAATTATTCCAGTGACTTTCCAAAAGAAGTGGATAGTTTGTGGTTAGTTTGTTCATTGGTTAGCCATTTGTTGACGTATGCGACTTTATATCGAGCTAGAGCGGATTCTCTTTTTGTGTGCTCTTTGTTGATGAATGTGTGTGTGTCGTTTTGTTATCGCATCGCCGTGTGTGGCAGTGCCCGGGGGGGGGGGTTGATAGCCAATATGGGATTGTGTGTGCAATATGTATGTGGGGGTTTGGGTTTTCTATGTCTTTAGTTGCTCCATCACTTGCTATCTCATATTCCGGCATGTGCTCTGACTTTCTATACATGGTTGTTTTTTGTTTGGTCTAATATATTTGGTGGACAATGTATATTACTTACAACTTATCTAAGTGGTGTTGCTGGGAGAATGGCCATATGATGTGTGATTGTTTATTAGGTTTCTAATGTTGATGCTATCTGTGAAAATTTAGGTATCTAGTTGGTTAGTTTGTATGGATTAATGGCCAACAAAATGGTGTCGAGTTCCGCTCTATATCATGGTAGCCTTTCAACAATTTGAAGGTTGTTGTTGGGGTTGTATACACCGGAGCCGGCCATGTTCCCACAATGTGTCCTCATTTTTGGTAGGGGTCATGGGTAAAGGGCTGGGGATTCGTGGCACTCACTAAGGAACATCCATCCAAGATATCGTGGATGAAGTGGCTCCAATAAAAAAAGCCCCCCTATGGGGTTGAGGGCCGATTCATTCGAATGTGACATCACTAGACTAATTCGGGGCCTTTGACTCTATTTCCGGAATCAAATTACCTAAAAATAGTAATTTAGATGATTTTTGCATTTTTTTCATCCGCATGGATGATTTTACTTGAGTGCCACGAATCCCCGGCCTGGGTAAAGGAGCCATTTGTGTATATGTTGCAGTAGTCTATTGGGATTGTTTTGATTGGGTATGTATCATTGCGGATGTTGATACTTTGTGTATAATGTGTATGAGTTTTTGTGTTACTTGTTTGTGTCCTGGAGGGTGCCGTTGGTTGTGTACACAAATTATGGATATTAGGGAGGGCTATGATCATTGGTAGCATTTAAGTTATTATGGTGTTGGTGCATATATGAAGGAGTGGAGTGAGATTGTTAGAAGTGAATACAGGTCATTATGTTGGCTTGAGGGGAGTTGTTGGCTTAGCTTGGCTTGGCTTGGCTTGAATTGAATAGAACACGAGACGTTGAGGTCTAAGGTAGACATGACTTAAGTGGAAACTTTTTTGAGATTGAAGCCTTCTTGTGGGAGATATTCAACATGCAATTTTTTGATATACTTGCAAATGTGTATGCATGATTTCTAATACAAATTTGATTGCAAATTTCGAATGCTAATTTGGAGTTCATGGGAATTTGTTATAAGTTTCTAATATGTTACAAAATTTGTTGTGTTCATAGATGCGCCATGCATGTGTTCCCATGGAAAACGTTTTTTTAGCCTTGGCGGATAATTAAAAGATTCAACCTACTTCTTATACTTGTCGAGGCTTTGATATTTAAAGTACACTCCTTAGTATTGTCATATAGAACACAAGTCAACTATTTTGGGCATTCATTTACTTCAAGTAGACCGGCATATGAAAAATTTGTGCAAAGGGTGGTTGCATTCACTTTCAAATTATGTAGTAGGTCTTCAAAGAATTAATTACATGGTAGGACTAATTCAATTGCATTCTAACTTTAATAAAAGTTGGAAGGTGAGCAACTACTTGATGATGATGAGCTCCACTATTCAACGTTGAGGTAGGTATTCCATTTTTGGAGGCGTTGTGTTCAAAGACACATCTACCTCAACTGATATTCTTCACCAATTCAGTGCAATACTTTTGCTAGTAAGATTGGGGGGATGTTAAACCTCCCCCTACGAGCTTTTAGGGGGAGGTGGATAGGGGCCGGGGTAGCTCCCCCAGGCGAAAAACATCAAATATTTTACTCTCGACTGAAAATTGGTGTTCGCCTCCACGAAACCCATATTGAGTGCACTTTGCCTTCAAAGTTCAAAATCCAATATCTATCTGCACTTCCACTTAGTAAATAAGCAATTGACTGGGATGTCATTCCCGAAGTGAAACCGTCAATAAAACATGTAACTAACTTGGAAATCAAAAACATTACAAAATCCTCATTAGCATTGAGGTTATAATTTTTGTGACTTACCATTTGAAAGGGTCTTTGTTATTCTAAGATAAAACTTAAGTTAGCGAGCTATTTTTATTAGGTGTATTTTATAATACTTTAGGTAATGCATTCTACTTTCACAAGTATTCATACGCATTCAAACTAATTAAGTGTGATTGTATGTAATCAAACGTAAATGACCATAAATCGTGATTTTTCCTTCAAGATTTGGCATGTGTCATGCTGAGACCCAATTGTTTGTATCCCACGTGGAAACTACATTCCGGCACATATAAAGATGAAATAGAGAGCCCTCTACGGGTAGATCGAAGTTGCTTGATTTCCTTATTGAATCAGCCTGCATTAAAAGTTAGTGTTTTTATGCGCGGGAGATGTCAATCCGAGGACGTAGCTTGAGGGTGTTGGGATATTATTGAAATTCACGAGCTCAGAGCAATATTTGTAGGTTTCATTGAGACCGCTGATGATAAGATAATGGGATTGCAAATGATATTGGAACTTACGGCAATCTCGGATCGGGGTTAACGCAGCTGGGAATTCACCTCCAGCTATGGAGATGGATCGAAGCAGTTTGATTCCTTCTTGATTGTCGATAGGGTGATGGTGTAGGGACATTATAATTCACCAGCTCAAGTTGTCAAGATCAACCGCACTGGTGCACTAATAATGATTGATGCGGGCTGCAAAGGATAGAGTTAAGCTCAGTTTTGTGCAACTTTGATGAGGACGAAATGTGCGGCATGGATAGCCAGTCGGTTGCAAAGGATGCTGCAGGTAGGGTAAGCAGGGGGTGGGGGGGTTGCACTAATGTTTAATTACTTCAAACTTCAGTCTTTGGAGATGGAAGGAGCAATTAATATTTTCTTCGTGATACTGCATGATGCAAGATTACGTGTAATTTGGATGTGGATCAATGGGTGGAGTATATGACATCTTCACGTCTGGGGTCTACGAGCGGAGCTCAACCTGTCAATATTAGAAGAACTAGGCAAGCTCAATCTTCAAGTAGTTCAGTACGAGGCTGCGCCAAAGGAGATCATTACGGGTTAGTGAGAGGGAGAGAGAGAGTTTATGTGCGGATGATGTGCAGGCGGGGGGTTTGGAGGAGGACTTAAGTCTGTGTTATGATCTTTGACTGGATAGCCTAAGTGATTCAGTGCAAGACGTAGTGAGTACATGCAGGCAGCACTCAGTGTATCGAGGGAGAGATTGCATCGATCGAGGCTAGGGTTGAAGTCCTTGCGGCTGGCTGGCGGGGTTCTTATACGGTCGCTGCTTGGTGCATGCGGGACGTTCCAATCTACAGAGGACATATCGTCCTTTCTGTAGCTCTAGACTTACTGAGAGCCTGTACTTCGTTGAGACGTAGTGAAAGACAGGGTGCATGGTGGTGGAGGAAGAGGAAGAGATTAATCTGCAAGGACCGAGTTCGTCATGGCCTGTTGTGTTGCAATGCTGCAGCTGCTGCTTCTCGAGGACTTCAGCTTCTTCACGCAATATTTAGTCCAGCAGCTCGGGGGAGGGATAATTGCATTGGAGGTCCAGGGGTAAGGTAGGATGGATGTGGAGGCTGGGAGACAAGGAGAGGAAGCAAGGTTGACCAAATTCGTCTTCACCTGTTGCAGCTGCTTTCCGATGACTTCTTATTCTTCCCGCATATAGTCCAGCAGCTCGGAAGAGGGATAATTGCATTGGAGGTCCAGGAAAAAGAAGACTTGGATGTGAAGGTTGGGAGACAAGGAGATTGAGCAAGGTCGACCTATTTCGTCTTCACCTGTTGCAGCAGCTGCTTTTCGTGCGGCATTGAGTGCAGCAGCTCGGAGGAGAGATAATTTCATTGAAGGTCCAGGGAAAGAAAAGATGGATATGAATGTTGGGAGGCAAGGAGGAAGAGCTGGAGCAATGTCGGTGCTTCTATTACTGCTAATGCTTCTGACAACGCGGGGGATGGTGGAGACCGCGGAGGGATGCAGCCTGGTCCAGTTGGTGACATGCATGCCGGCGAGCAGGAGCGGGGCTATGAAACCCAGCCTGACATGTTGCAACCATCTGAGGACACTCAATGCAAGAGCGCATGGGATGTCTCGGATGACTTGCTTGTGCTCTCTGTTCACATCCGATGCCGCTCGACTCCAGGGTGTGAAGCCTCGAGTGGCTCTAGGGATTCCCAGGAAGTGTAGGTTGCCAGTTCCACGAGGCTACATGTGCAATGGTACGCTGCTCTAATCTCTTTATAATCTCTCACTATGCTCAACTTTCTGATCTTTCTCGAGAAATGGCGAGAAACGGCGAGCAATGCCTTCTTCTTATCTTTCTCATATCGTTCTTATGAGAGTTCAGCATTCAAGTTCCATTGAGACTGACGATAAATGGGTTGGCAAAGGATATTGGTAGGGTAAGATTGAGGTAATTGCATGAGCTCGGAGTTCAGCTTCAGCTATGGAGATGGAAGTATTCGAATTTTCTTACTGAAACATATATAGATATATCATGTGTTTTGGGGGTGTTTCCATACCCGGGAGATAATGTAGATGGGTGGAGTACAGGAGGCGTTGAGGTGTAGGGAGCAAGGCCTTCTTATCTTTCTCACACCCTTCTTATGAGCTCAGAAGACTTGCAAGTGCTCATACGTACTCCATCTTCAGAATAAACCCTAGCCTCGTCGAGTAGTGCTCTGTACATCGTAAGTAATGGCAGGTTAGAAGTGGGTATCCTGTGTCCAATAATTGAATCCTGTTAATAATCTTATGCCTGCCGTTCCGTTTTTCACACTTTTTCCATGTTTTCCTGCTCTACTTTTACAAAACCTCGGTGGACAACTAGCTGGGTAAGTTCTTATACACTGGGAGATGTTCAACTGTTTTCCGCAATTAATTCCATCTTCACAACAAACGCTAGCGTCAACGGGTAGTGCTCTGGACATCACCATAACTGCTACGTAGTATTCTGTGTCCAAGAAATGAAGCTTGTGAAAAATCTGTTGCCTGCTGTTCCCATTTTCACAATCACTTACGCATGTCGATCGTCACACTGTTTTTACAAAAACCTCAGTTGAGTGAGACAGACGTACTCTCTGCAGAAGCCTAGGAGCAAAATCGAAGGTAGATGACTAAATGGAGATGATCATCATGAGTAGCGGGGGAGGAGTACTAGTCCTCCTCAACCCTGTCAAAGTGATCCTTCATCCGGACATAGCCCAAAAGCTCCTCCATACGAGGACCTAAGTGCCCTTCGCAGAGTTTTGAGGCTCACCATAGTGATTCATTGAAAATGTCAAGCATTCATACTACGTAACCGAGTCGTGTAACATTCTTAGTCTAGAGGACGATGTTGTGAAATGAACGAAACAACACAACCACTCCACATCACTATGCATCTTCAAGGCTTGACGACTTCAAAGCATCAAAACTATGGTGAGCCTCAAAACTCTGTCAAAGGCACTCAGGTCCTCTTATGGAGGAGAAGTTGGGCCATGTCCGATGAAGGATCATTTCTACATGGTCAAGGAGCATTAGCACTACTCCACCGCTTCTCATCATGATCATCTCAATAGAATTATCTACCTTCGATTCTGCCCCAAAGATTCTGCAGAGAGTACTTCTGTCTGGAATTTTTGTAAAACAGCATGACGATTACATATAAGACGGACAAGTGTTATTTGTGTTATCTTACAAATGTAGAGGAGAACACAAGTATAACACAAATAACATTCTCCTCCAATTGTAAGATCGTTACATACAGGAGCATTTGATAAGGATTGTCACGTCTCTACAAGCGCAACATTGCTCATCAACGTGAATTGAAACCTCTGAGATCATCACAAGTCCGGAATTCCAGTAGGTATGAAGTTGATGACGTATCAAGGATACTACACTTTGCAAAGTAAGTGTAGCCTGGTCTAAGGTATTGTGGGCACTTCCATCTCCACATATATAATTTTGGTCGTTGGATTGGGGTGGGAACTGTCTCATCCGCTTAGCAATTGAGATAAATCACAAAGATTGTCTTTTCAAGTTTCAGAATCGGAATTTAGAGGCAAAAGTTATAAGAAATCAAAGTGAAGATTCTCTCTTTAGGTGATCAGATAGACCTCCCAATTGTGTTCGACTGTTGATCTAGAATGGTGTCTATGTTTTGAGCACATAGTCCAATTTCATTGGAACGCATGTCTGTTTGGTGTCCGTTCATAACTACAGGCCTTGCTAAATACCATCTAAATGTAGGTGTCCAATTAAGAAGTGTGATCACATAAGCTAGGGGGCATTAGCCTGTTTGACACCGTCTTGATGCACTTTTAGTCCCATAAGCCTTGTGGCTTCTCAGACTTCATAAGGTCCACACACCATAACTTATTTCATGAGACATTGCAGACATTGCAGGAATGTTGCACATTATGGAAGCACTTTTCAATGTATGTATATTCTGATATTAATGTCTCTAATACAACTGTTGCAGGTCTCAGAGTGCCCGGAGGTTAGGATCGTTGAAGGTACCATATTAATTACTCTCGTGAGTAGAGAATAGAATTGTGCATGGTTATGTGGTACTTACATGCAATCGTACAACTTTGAAGCCATAGAGGGATGATGTGGATGATATAAACTACTTTCTGACACTATGAAATATCTGTGAATCGTTGGTGCTCACTTCATTTAATGTAATGACCTGGCTAAGACTAATGCCATGTGATCTACCGTTTCAATATTGTTCGACAGCAATCCATTTGCAAGGCGATTTTGCAAAAGTTATGCCAATTTTTGAAGTCTTCAGGATCAACTGGTTCATAATGTGAATCTCAAGCAGATCAATTCTTTGCGATTGTCATCATCAGAGGTTGATATAAGAGTCACGATTTTGTGGGTGAAAATGTTGACGATATTGTTTTTTGAGAATTTGAGTCTGGATATTGTACAGAGAACCAGGTTATGGTTGGTTTTAGTGTAGCTACAGATCAACCATCAAGGGTATACTGAATCCGAATCACTCTTTTGTATGATATTTTGCGATGACTTCAAATTCTTTGAAGTACACTTCAAGTTTTTATGTTCTCAATTTCTACATTAATGCAGTGTTGTAGTGGGTACACACATTAGATTTTGGCATTTAACCAAGCCATTTTGAATTGAGGTACCCTACCTTTGTAGCAAATCTGCACCAATTTATTGAATGTTCAAGTTTGTCTGTTGAGAATTAGAGACAAAGTGAAACAGATTCCATAGAAACACGGCATTGCTAGCCTAAGTTACAACAGATGGGGTTATGACATGCAATTCAGTAATTAAATCAATCTTTGGAATTGTGTCAAATTGGTGATGATGATGCTTGCATTGATAATGTCAGCTGTTTAAAAATAAATGTCATTTGGGAGGGCACAGTATTTACTTGTACTCACAATGACATTCTTCATTAAATTAACATTAATGTACCGTCTCAACGAACTGTGCTTGTCGAGCAAAGTTTCTCGAAGAAGACATGCAAGAATATTCATTCTGTTGATGGTGAAAGGATGAGCTATGTACAGATAGCTATCAAATGACGTGTGTGTGAGAAGATCTGGAAGTATGTTCACTTCCTTTTATTGAAGAATGTAAGTTGGTACGATTGGTGCGCTCTTTTACCTTTGTATGAAAGTTGAAACCTGCAATTCATAAACTTTGGTGTTAAGTAGGTAAGCTAATGATTGATCAAATCCAGTTATTTATGTGCACACTTAGTGCACGTGATCGAACAATATCCTACACTCGCTTTTTGGAGGATGCAAAAGAGCCGAGTTATTAACTTAGTAGAGATGCCCACCTGGCTTTCCCTATTCCTGGAAAAGTAGACAGCCCACCAGAATTCCTCGAGATTCCGAAATGAATTCATTGTTGTGGAATGATAGGGAGCTTCAGCTTGCTCATGATGGCAAGGGCTCGACACCTTCTAGTTTGAAATTGGCTCGATCGAGTTCAAATCACTGAAGGTACGATGGGTCTTGAATGGCTACTTTTTGTGACTAGCTCACGTCTCCTCAATGAACGGGGAGAACCAGCTGCTCATTACAGATAAACTGGTTGAGTTTGAGAAATAACCGGTTGAAGCTTGAGAATTCAGGAAAATTACTGATCATTTTAAGGGAATTTAGAGAATATAGCTCAAAAACAATAAAGAAAAACCGAAAGATGTCACATGTAACCGGTTGGACTTGGAAACACTAGGATCTTGACTGCTTATGCCCAAAAATCTACCCGGATACTACTTCTCCTAGGACATGAAACACACAATAACTACAAGATGGTTATCAAATCCAAATCGAGGCTCCATAGTTTTCTCCAAATCCTCATAGTTTTTGGAGCTTATATGAACATCTTATTTATCATAGTTGTGAAGATTATGGTATTCTTTAAGCAATCATATACCCCCCCCCAATAGGCCCCCAATTATATTGACTATTGAGCCTAGAATGGTTCTCATATTTTGAGCATGTAGTCCAATCTCTTGTAAACACGTGTCTTTTTGGTATCCGCTCTTGGAGCCACACCTAACCACATACCATCCAAATTAATGTCCGATTAAGAGAAGTAGCTAGATTAGGCACGTCTACATCACCTCCATTCCATTTCTTCGCCCTACTTGTGTACTAGGTATCTTCATTCTTCACTAGTCAAAGGCTATAAGATATGTGGGCCTTATGTGGTTACTCTTCTTGAGATTGGACTACATGTTCAAAATAAGTTAACCATTCTAGGTTCGATAGTTAACGCAATTGAGAGGGCCTATGTGATCATGTCAAGAGAACGAGAGACTTCAGTTTGACCTCTTATAACTTTTGGGTCTCAACTCCGATTCCGGAATTTGAAATGATAGTTTGTGTGATTCGTAATCGCTAACAGGACAAGACAATTCCCGATGTCAAAATTTGTTTGTGGAGTTGGAAGTGCCCACAATAGGACCACGTGCCTTAGATAGCTTGGTTCTTCACTAGTCAAAGCATGTTAGTCAGGATAGTATATGTGGACCTTGTGTGGTCACTTGTTCTACATTGGACACCTACATTTGAATGGTTACATGACAAGACTTGTAGCTTAGAAATTGACACAAAGAAAAACATGTGTTCCGATGAAAGTGGATGATGTGCCCAGAATATAGACACTATCAAGATTTTGAGATGTTAACATAATCAGGAGGGACCTACCTATTTGATTCTCAAAAAAACAAAAAAAACTTCACTTTGACCTCCTACAACTTTCGCATCTCAACTCCGATTCTAATGGGAATTGGACGGTTTGAATTATGACGACCCTCGTGACTCATAACATAATCGCGGCAGGCAATTCCCAAGCAGCCCAACAGCCACAAAAATTTCTCGTGGAGTTCGAGTGAGTGCCCACAAAACACATAAATGAGGCCACATAAGTTATTACTATAAATTTCAATGAGGGAGAATATATTTATATACATATATGAATGAATCTGGATGATCACGAGGCCGACTCCGTTCCTCGAAGGTCAATCAGAACCCATCTGTTGACTTTCAACTTGAATTCCGAAACATGAATTCTTCGCGACGATTTTTGTCCGAATGCCAAGGTCGTCGAGAATATGACAACAAGACAACAAAGTAACTTCTAACTCAGTTCTTCCTTTATTGCTGGATTGGCATCACCGAAAAGGAGAGCACTGACTCGGGCATAAAAAGTCCACGTCCGTAGACCAAGGTCCGGCAAGAGCCTAAGGCTAATACAAATGCAGCCTACAAAATTTGTGACTTAGCCTATAAAATTTTGAAAGTGTAGGACAAAGAGCCTATGGACAATTTAAAAACATAGGATATCAACCTATGTGATAAAAAACATGTAGGAAATTTTACCTACAAATTTTTTTAAAGAGAGGATTTTAGCCATTCATCCTTCTTCAAATTGGGAAATTAGTTGGCCTAAGTACATATCTTTAGGCTAATACTCGGGGCTCTTGGGTGGCACATAGGTGGATATCAATAATAGCCCTGACTCCCTCCCCGCTGATCTTTACAAATACCACAGCCCAAGCCATGATTCGGGATCCTAGTGGGGCTGATTTAGAAGTTGCTCTGTCTTTTCAAAGGTTGTATGCTCAAGCAGTTTGTGATGCATTAGAAAATAGATTTGTTGACAATGATCTTATTGATTATTTTAAGATTTTGAGCCCTACTAATTTGCCTCAAAGGCAAGTTGGCTTGAGTTCTTATGGAGTTGTGCAGTTGGATTTGCTTCTGAAACAGTATGGAGAAGAAAAGTGTATTGGGGGCACAACATATCCTCCATTGGTAAATGTTGTAGCTTGTAAGCAAGAATTCTTTGCTTTCAAAGTGCAAGGTAGTTGTGAATGGAGTGATCGTACCTTCGAGGATTTGTGGACATCTATAAGTTGGAGTCCTTCTTTGAAACTGAAATTTCCTAACCTACTAATGCTTGCCGACATTGCAAGATGCCAATGTGTTAGTACTGCTACTTGTGAGAGAGCTTTCTCTGTGCAGAATAACATCAAGCAGAATAATAGGAATCGAATGACAACAACACACTTGGATAGTGTGATGCGGGTGGCGATTGAAGGACCAACCAAAAAATTTGAGTTTATTTTGAAGGAAGCTATATCTTTGTGGAAGGATTCAAGAAAGTTTCGATTCTTGTTTACTAATCCTGAGAAATATCTTGCAGGAAGAGTAGAGGTTGAATCAGAAGATGGTGAGGACTTTCACCCTTAAACTCATTTGAATTTTAGCAACCTTTCATAACTTATAATCAACTCTTAAAAAAAGAGTTGGTTAATCCTTGGCCTTCAAACGTGGTGAAGGGCTTAGCCAGGTTCAATTCCTGCTAGGGATACCACTTAGTACTCAAATTTTGAATTTAAAGCCTACAACATTAAAAGATATGAAGGATTTTAACCTACTAAAAAATAGTTTTGAAGGCAATTGGCAGGTAACTTAAAAACTCAAAAGGTTTTCAACTTACAAAAATTTGATATTGTAGGATGCAACCTATGCCATGAGGGAAATAGCCTATGCCCTTTTAAAGAGGTAGGCAATTAACCTTAATGACTTCAAAAACTTTTCGGACGCTGCCGTAGACCGATTTTGAAAAATATAATAGGTCACTGGCTTATAGCCCACCCAGAATAAGTTGCATCAAGACCAGTGTTTTCGGCGAGATTTTCGGGGCCCAGTGTTTTTCTTTTTTCTTTTTTCTTTTTCTTTTTTGAGACAGAAGGTCGACAGGCCAACGCCAAAGCACAGGAGGCAGTTGACCACCTGGCAATTTTCTGTCAAGTAGAGAGGAGATTTCACAGCCGGGAATCGAACCGCCAACCTCTTCCTTGAGATTTGGGTATCTCTCCACCATCATCCAGTAGTTTAGGGTCGTCTCGGACCAAATCCTAGTGTTACCAAGTCCGAACCGGGTTGCATGTTGACATCTTCCGGTGTTGCTTTATCGATTCGAGGCATCTTCCGTAGATTCCTCTAGAATGATCGGTAATTCTCCGGAAGCCTTGAACTTCGACCGGTCGTTTCTCAAACTCCACCGGTTCATCTGCAACTGACAACCGGTTCTCCCCGCCCCGGCCGTGCATTGATCGGGACGGAACTATCGTACTACACACAGGTATGTGGGGTGTTATTCCACTACTTTTTCTTACATTGGACAACTATATTTTAGTGGTGCATGGTGTGGTGAGGATCAAAGAACAAACACCACAAAAGACGCATGTTTAAGGTAGACTGGATTATGTTTTCAAGTTTTATCAAATACCCCATACGTATTGTAATAGTGGACACAACTGGGAGGACCTGTGTATTTAGTTTATGAGAATCAACAAACATGTGCTCTTGATAACCACAAATAAATTTAGGAGAAGTCCGATTTTCAATCCGTTCTTTGTTAATGTAGCACGAGTTTTTGTTATGTGAATGTGATCGGTAGAACATGAGAAATGAACTAGATAACACACCCACATGCCTTTAGTAGACATCTTATTTAGTGTCGCTCTCATTATCCATTATCAACCCGTATTGATTGCCTAGCAATCATTGGGTGGCAATCGTAGGTGGTGTTTATGTGGCTTTTAGTGTTGCACATGACAAGTCGCAAAGACCATTATAATTGACACGTCACGTCAATTTTAATGACACACAAAATCACCTCATATGTTTAGGGTAGTTGTTCCACCTAGGTTTCCTTGGGTTGGGAAAATCTCGGGCTTGACGTTTTTTAACTAAGAGTATTTTACACTGAGGTCCAAGACCAAAGAAACTCCGAAATCGAGCAATCTTATTGGTTGAGAGAAAGACTTGGACCCAAAGAATTTATGCTAGGGTTTGGGTCAAGGTGTGAAGACAAAAATCAAGTGGTGGTATTGGGGCATCGCTTTCCTATGAAATCTCAGTGGTTCCAACTCAAGAAAAGCTTTCCTCCTATTTTGAGAAACCAACCTTCAAGATTGGGTCCCATCTTGAGTGTGAAAGTAAGGTTCAATACAAGGTATTTTGGACCCCCAACATGACCCCAAGCTTCTTGGACATGGACGCTAATATAAACCCGCCCTAAGGTATGCGGCCTTATGGGATCACTCTTCTTAATCTGAAACCTATGTTTGATTGATAAATGGCAAAGCTTGTAGTTAGGAATGGACATTAAAAAGACACAAACATGTTACCATGATATTGGACTATATGCTCAAAATATGGATACCATTACAAGTTCAATAGTTAGCATGATGGGAAAGGGTTATAAGATTGTTCAAAAAGAAAGTGAATCTTTGTTTTGACCTCTTATAACTTCTGAGTCTTGACATTGATTCTGAAACTTGAAATAACAATCTACATGGATCCCATTTGCTAACCTAGTGAGACGATTCCCAATTTGATCCGACTGCTATAATTATATGTGGAGCTTGAAATGCCCACATTATTAGGACTACGTACCTTATTGTTCATTTGTGTGTAATTGGGACATGAGTCATAGGAGGCCATCACTCCTTTGAAGACAAGAGACTATTTTGGCCTCGTCGCTAAACTAAGGGTGGGTACACATTAGGATCCGGTTGCAAGAAAGTTGGGGTCCAAACTACCTCCTATCTGTCCTTACATTCAGAGTCAAGATTGGACCCTAGCTTCGAATATTGGTTTCTCAAACTAGGGATGGTACTTCTTTGAGTTGGGACGGCCTAGATTAGATAGGAGAGTCACATGAATGCCACTTTATTTTTTCATACCTTGCACCCATACCCTAGTGTAAATTTGTTGGGTCAAATTTTTTGCTCTTGACCAATAATGTCACTTTGGTCTAGAACCCTAATGTTGATCCACCCTTGCAAGTCATTGTAACAAGGTCGTCTAAGTCACAAGTAACAATTGCAAGGTTGTACCGATGAGTTTCAAAGAATGCTTGGCATGAGAAAAATTGTGAATGACCCCCCCGGTTGTAATAGGTGGTAAGATCGTCATCAAATTACTAGAGAGTGATGCGACATTAGCAACACTCTATTTTCTCAATACCTTAGACCCAAACCCTAGTGTAATTTCCTTGGGTCTAAAATTTGGAGAGAGGAATTGTCGTTTACAAGCGTACCTTTCATCCGTCCAACATAAAAACTTGAACCCCTATAGGTTTGTTGCCAATTCATCTCACATGACTTTGAGTAAACTAATTTAGGATCTTTCAAGCTAATTCTAATGTCAAGTCAACTAAAAAATGTAACTTCCGGGCTACATACTATCTCATGGGGTTTTATGTTGGATGAATGAGAGCTATGCTTGCATACGATAATTCCCTCTCTCTCCCCAAAATTTGCTCTTGACAAATAATACCGCTTGATTTTAGAGTTCCTTTGGTCTAAAACCCTAATGTAAACCCTCCCTAATAAACCCCCAAAAAACCCTAACAAGGTCTTGAGTCACAAGTAACCACTTCAGGGCTGTACTGATGAGCCTTGGAGAATTCTTGGCATGGGCACAATTGTGAATGACCCCACCCACCCGGTTGTAATAGTTGGTAAGTTGATGCCACATTAACACCGCTCTTTAGTTGTTCCAACACCTCATACCCAAACCCTATCGTAAATTCCTCAGGTCCCAAATTTGCTCCTGATCAATATCATTGCTTGATTTTGGAGTTCCTTTGGTCGAAACCCTAATGATAACCCTCCCTAATAAACCCCCCAAAAAACTCTAACAAGGTCTTGAGTCACAAGTAACCACTTCAAGGTTGTACTGATGGGCCTTGGAGAATTCTTGGCATGGGCACAATTGTGAATGACCCACCCACCCAGTTGTAATAGCTGGTAAGTTGATGCCACATTAGCACCACTCTTCAGTTGTTTCAACATCTCATACCCAAACCCTAGCGTAAATTCCTCGGGTCCCAAATTTGCTCCCGACCAATATTTTTTTTTAGACAGAAGGCCGACAGGCCAACGCCAAAGCACATGAGGCAGTTGACCACCTGACAAGTTTATGTCAAGTAGAGAGGAGATTTCATAGCCGGGAATTGAACCGCCAACCTCTTCCTTGAGACTCCCGACCAATATCATCGCTTGATTTTGGAGTTCCCTTTGGTCCGGAACCCTAATGTAAACCCTAGTAATACCCCCCCCCCCCCTTCGTAGGTATCTTACACACTCTCCGGTCATGAGTCGGAGCCGCTGCTAGCAGTTATAAGTTTGGTCATAAAAACGGGGTCTGGCAATGACTCTTCGACTCCAGGCTCCTGCCAATATATCAATAACCTAGTATTTATTTAGGGGTTGAATAGCAGTTATCCTCGAAGAAGTGGGGGTGTCAAACAAAAGCGCGGGCGGGCGGGCACAGAGAGAGTGATTCTCCACTCCCCAACTTCAATGTTATGTTCGGGTACAAAGATGTTTACCCCCTTCGCCGCAAATTAAGATTATTGCATTATTTCCGCTTTAAATTCGCCTCGCGGCATCCGATATGGGTACCATCCAATTTGAATAACCATGGATATATAAATATACATGGGTTAATGAACTGACCGCTGGTTACAGATGAACCAGTTGAGTTTGAGAAAATAACTGGTTGAAGCTCAAGGCTTCAGGAAAATGACCATCGTTGTAGAGGAATCTATGGAATATACCTCACATTAACAAAGGAATCACCGAAAGAGCACAACATGTATGTAACCGGGTGGACTTGAGAATAACTAGGGTTTTGACCGGTTATGCCCGGACACTTTGATACGGATCCCCGGGATGACCAAAACTCCAAGGGGAGTGGGAGGTTATAAGAAGTGTGGGACGGGTATATACGTGAATTTGTGGTCTCAATAATCGACATCAACAAGGGCATCAAAGAACACTTACCCGTGGGTATCAAAATTGTAATACTGGTCAAATATTGATAGCTGGTGGGGTACAATGAACGAGGAGAATCAACAACTAGTTATAGATGAATTGGTTGAAGAGTCAGTCGATCAAGGTTTTTTTTCTTCTGGAAAATTACCCATCATTGTAGAGGAATATGTAGAATATACCTCCGATTAAATGAGAAACTTTGGAAGATGTCAACATGTGACCGGTTGGACTTGGGAACATTGGGATCTTGACATATTATGCCCGAAAATGTCCCCGGGCGTTGGGTGGGTATGTCAAGGTGAGAGAGTCTTTGTATGCTTGAGTTATTATTTGGGTCGATAGTACCATTCTCAACCACAATGACACTAGGGCAATTTTACCTCGATACGGAGGTTTTTGAATGGTATATAGATTTGAATAGTATCAAAAACAAAAACAATAATAATAATAAACACCATCACATATATGTATCCTAGTGGTATCAAAAATTTGTGAAATCCGCATAATACATACCTTGATGGTATCAAACAAAGATGATACCAAACCGATGTTGGTCATAAGGTATATTGTGGGTCTTATGTGGTCAGTCTTTGTCATTGGACACCTATGATTTGAGTGGTGTATGGCAAGGTTTGTGGTTAAGAATGGACACCCAAAAAGACTTGATGTATCGTCACGATGAGAGAGAGAGAGAGAGAGAGAGAGAGGACACTACATGCTCATAATATATTAAACTATTTACATATTCAAATTTTTACCGAAGTTAGAGGGCTCTTTGTGATCACTTAAAGAGAAAGAGTGTCTTCACTTTGGGCTCCCATAACTCATGCATTCCAACTTCAATTACGAAAACTGAAAATGACAATACATGTGCCCAATTCGCAGTGGTAGCTAATTGGATGAGATAATTCTTGATTTCGATCAAATGCTCTAAATCTATGTGGAGTTTGGAAGTGCCCACAATAAGAAGACTTTAGTTCACAACACCTGTCACATGTTGCAATAAAAACGAGTTTCTTTCAAGGTTTGTACCATGGTGACTCTTGAACAAAGTTGGGCCAACGGGCTCGAATTCATGTCAATATTTCAACCGATATTTATTTTTCTTTTCTATATGTAACTCACCATAAGACTTTGTACCAAAATCATTGCACTTGGGTGGCTAGGGATTTGTGGCGGGAGGTAATTATCACATACAAGTGTACCTCACATCCATCTAACATAAAGCTTGTGACCCCCTATAGGTTTGTTGTCGATTCATCTCAAATGACTTTGAGTATAGTAATTCAAGGTCCTTAAAGCTAACTCCGGCGTCAAACCAACTGTTTTTTGAATAACATTCTAGGCTACATATACTAAGTCATGTATGCTTGTATGCAATATTTCCCTTCTCTTTGGGATTTATGGTGTCTATGTAAAGTCATTTACTCCAAAGGTTAAAACTTAGTGAATTAATGTGTATAGATTAGTCAACTCCCAAAAATAGCATAAGAGAACTTGAAATAAGTCTAGTGGAATCCAGCTGGAATGAATCGGCCCTCAACCTTATAGGGAACTTGCTTTTTCACTATAGTCCCTCCATCCACAGTGAATGAGTTTACACAAATGCCACAAATCCCAAGCCCCCTCAGGTGACCCATAAGTAGTACGTAGGCACCTACTTTTGAGGTATGAATTTTGTGTACCTAGTAGTTGTGCATAGGTCATAAACTTCACCACCTTAACTTGAAGCGGGCAATTATGATGGTGTAAGGTAGAGGGTGTTGAAACCAACAGCCTGAAATCTTGCATAATAAGTGCATATTGATCATAAGAATGTTCACCATGTGAACATCATAACCCCCTAGCGGTTTAATTTTCTTTTCTTTACCTGGGAATGACAAAAATTGGTTCATACGGCTGCCACATGTATCCCAAATACCCTAATTTATTGGTTTAAGGTGCTCCTGCCTTACGTTATTCTAGAATTGAAAACGCGACTCATCGGCTTGCTTGTAGCAAAGTCAACTACTCGGCACATGCTCGGCACCCCAACATAACACGAATAGGTCATTCATGTTTTGAACTTTGATCCAATTTATAAAGTGCAGTCCTTCAAACCAAATGAATGATTTCGATGAGGTTGACTCCGTTCAACATACAATTGCTAATTGTTCAAAACGATCCAGATCTTCTACACTACCCATAGTATCCACCATCATGGTGCATAACATTATTCAACTGGGTGGGATCAAGAAATAAGCTAGATTCTATTTGAAATTGTATTTAGTTTATTCTCATAGCAAAGAAACTACATTGACATGTTCAAGTTGAAAACATCGGGTGAAGGAGTGCATTGAATTATTGGAATGGGACAACTTGTAACATTGAATAATGCTATGTGGTTTCAACAGTGTTAATTGTATTATTTGGGAATATTTTGTAGAACTTTTGAAAACTTTTCTCATCAACAAAACCACACTTTTGTTGTTTTGTTTTGTTTTTTGGTTTGACAAAATGGAATCTTGAAAATTAATTAATTAATTAAAATTTTGCCTAAACCTTCTTGGAACTACAGAACCTGATCTGTGTGTAGCCTAAAAGCTAGAGGCGTCTACACTAAATGTGATATTTAGTGTCACCAATTCTAAATTGTCTTGCTCTATACTAGTTGTAAACTGTGGTATAGTGTCACCAACACTAAATGCTAACCCAACATTATTTTGTCCTTCCTTGTAAATTGTTTGGGGGATTATAGATTTACAGTGTTGAAATTACTGTCACTTACCAAGTGATTTTTCATCCAAATTTCAATCATCCATTACAATATTTCATCTATTACATGTTGCTGACGAGAGAAGGCAGCGGTTTGGCCAATGGATGAACTCATCCATCATCCATGACAAATATTTGTTCGCTTGTTCATAAGAAGTGTCATCCAAAAAGTTATTGTAAGTGACACTAAATACCACATGACACTAGGGTGCAAGCATGGTAAAGTGGACAGCTCTTGATCCTTGCTCAGGTTTAAGCGAAAGTGATCCAAAACAATATACTAACTTTGAATTTTATGAAATAAAAATTCATAAACATTTAGAAAACATACGAATCTACAAAGCCAAGCAATTTATGTTCACAAAAAACAATTTCAAACAACGTATATGTATTTTAGAAGACGGTGCAAGTGGTGGTGCAAGTGGGTGTCATTGAAAAGATAATTGTCAAAAACTTGTTTAAAATACAATTACATTACATTAAATTGATGAATTTTTGAAAAAAAAATTACGATGACCTCAAGTCTATAATGAATTCAAGGAATATGAAAAGAAATTCCAAGTTCAAAATATTTAAGGTCATGAAATTTACATTCAAAACTATATTTAGTCAATTGCTTTTACGCGTCACTTTTGATGATAGGTTTTGAAGATCTCATATTGATATTCTATATTTGAGTACCTAACTTAACAATAGAGGTCATCATGAAAAATAATCTATTTTAAACAACATTTTACTACTACTTATAGGCGTTTGACCAAGAAAATCATGGCTGTCATATACCGGAGCACTTTTTTGGTCCACTTTACTATGCTTGCACCCACTAACTATCATATTTAGTGTAGTATTTAACTTTCAAAGGAAAAAGGACCATGGGTAGATTCTAAAAGGCTTCTTTATTCCTTCGATCAACCATCGTGTGTAGGTAGTTGTAGACAATGGCAACATCATGATATGCGAGGTTGAGGGCCATAGTTTCATAAAAACGGATTCCTTTGGGAATACACTACATTGAACGGTTGCAAAGTTATCAATGTCATGTATGAGCAACATTTGAAATGTTGGGTTTTCAAATAAAGAAATGAAAGAATCATTGGTAGCACTTAGATCGAATATTCTATTGTGAAACAATAGTTGACCGTAATGAGATTTGAATTCACTAAATTGGATAATATGTATTTTCAAAGAACTACGTGAAATTGTCTAATTAGTGTGGCTACCATTTGGAGTTACACATTGCTATAACATTTTACCGAGAGTATCATTTTTTTTACCCGAATAGCATGAGGAGTTAGTATACACACCGAAGAATATGATGTAATTGAGTTGGTAAAAAACCGATGTTGTATAATATCGGTAAAAAGTTAAAAGCAACACGTAACTCCGAATGGGTAACCCACACTAATTAGACAATTATGTGATTTGAGGTGGATGTAAAAAGTTAAAGTGCTTTACCTCCTAGGAAGTTTCCACTTCTCTTCAAAAAAAATTGCATTGCTACCCAAATCCTCTCCTTTCACATTCGTTTTGGACTAGTGGGCAAAAGCACAAAGGCCGAACTATGGTAGATGGAGAAGTTCTCGGATAATGTAAGAGATGAATTTTACACACGCAAATGTCCCATGAGGAAGCTTAGGATTCATGGCACAATGTTTGTGGTATAGAATGGGTGAAAGGGGGGGGGATGAAAATAAGATGAAAGTTTTGAAAGTTTTTGGTTTGTTCATCCCAACGTAGTCTCATTCTGTTAACCCGAGGGTTATGATGTTAATTCCAAGGGTCAAATATGCTTAAACCAAACCCTCAACATACAAGACATTCTAGACAATCTCACCTCAACCAGGGGTGAAGCCATGATTTTGACATGGGGGGGGGGGCTAACCTCAAAATATGGCAAATGCCCAGTGTATATTTTATTTTCAAATTTCAATAGGTGGTTGTATTTGATTATTTATTGAGAGATTTGGGCTTGTCGAGTTGACATCCTCATAAAAATTTGATAATGTCGTTAATATCTAAAGCTTTGGCTAGGGAGGGGGGGGGGACTTTCCTTCCTTGTCAGGGGGGGCTGACCCTCCCCCCTTGGCTTCGCCCCTGACCTCAACATACATTGGTAGTCGCAAATCCGTGGCCTCATAAAGTCCTCTTGGGCCTACTTGATATTTACATTTTTTTGGGCTTACAAAAGACAAATCCCTCTAATGTAAGACAGATGCCACGCTAGCTTAAAGTCGGTGGACTAATTTAGGGTCTCTGATAATAATTATGAGGCCAAACTTGCACCAAACCCAAACAACAACAATTTGGTTACTTTTCTTAATCATAAACCTATAATTGATTGGTGTGTGGTTAGGTGAGGATCAAATAACAAACACCACATGACACGTGTTTGACGACTGATTGCACTACGTCTCTAAATTTTGTCAACTACTCCACACACACACACACACACACACACACAATTGGGAAAACCTTTGTATTCAAGTTAGAAATCAACAAGCATACACTGTCAACTACCACAACTAAATCAAGGGAGGTCCGATTTCAATCCTTTTAAAATAAAATAAAAACATGTAAAATTGATGCTTCACTATAAATTCGCTAGTGCGACACAAGTTTCATTGACATGTATAAATCTTATCAATGGAAGTTGGAGAACATGGAAAGCAAACCAACTAACACCCACATACCTCAAGGGCCCCTTGGACCTCAAAGGATTGCACTCTCTTGCCTTACGAAAGACGACTCCTCTTCATGTTAAAAAATGGATGCAACGTAAGCTTGAACTCGGTGGACTAACTTGAGGACCACGATGCTAATTCCGGGGTCAAATCCACTAAAAGCACACAAGATCGAGCTACAATGGATTACCCAACGTTCTCATCTTACATGGTTGCCACGAATCCTCCTTGGCCCTCACAAGTAGTGTCCGATCTCGGGGCGATCACGCCCCCACTACAACAAACCTTGTCCATTCCAACCATGGTATCAATGACTCACTGTCCTAAACAACTCATTAAACGACTGTGACGCCTACTCAAGTCACCTTGTGTGACGTGGCTAACATGTGAGTCATTGTTTAGTCATTTAAATGACTAAAGATGAACTCGGTTGACGACCGCACAACGTACTCATTTTATGTCTACCAAATTTCATCCACTACATCCATTCGTGTATGACGTGGATAGAATATCATGACTTGGCTGATTGTTAGTCATTATTTGGTTGTGATTTAACGACTACGTGTATACTATTATTTAAAAATAACACAAATATGTGATGTGGCACTTACATCCCTCTAATGACGTGGAAATTAGGGATTAATTGAGTGAACATTATTCTCGATAATAGTGACGTGTCAAAAGAATGACTACGACTTCCGACCTCAATGACTGACTCACACGCCCGCCAAGATTGGGATGACGTGTACGTGGGGCACTTGGCGGCACGTGGCGCTATCACAGCCGTTGGAACCAACGGCTCAGATGTGGTCAACACATCTGAGACCTGGTAGAGGGGATGGTGTCTCTCCCGCATGGTTTGGGGTAGGGTTTCGAGACCTCTTTCCAGCACCGTGACGGTGGATTCGTGATCTGCAAAATTCTAGTAAGCACTCTCCCTGGTTTGTTGGTGAGGGTTTGTTTCTGCTCAATGTGTGGTTGTGTAGTTGGATGTGGTTTGTGAACGAGGATTTAGGGTGAGGTAAAATGGTGTGTTTGTGTCGTTGGTTTTCGGTCAAATATGGTCGTCTTGATGGGTGAGGGTTTGATTCCCACTTTGTTGAGGGATGTGGTGAGGGTTGAGGGCGCAATGTGGTGTTCTAGAGGGCTGAAGGTTTAGGGTTAGAGAGGGTTGTTTAGAGTTTAGCTCAAATCTGGTTTACTTGATGGGTGAGGGTTTGATTCCCACTTTGTTGAGGGATGTGGTGAGGGTTTAGGGCGCAATGTGGTCTTCTTGGGGGATGAGGTTTAGGGTTAGTGAGGGTTGTTTAGAGTTTAGCTCAAATCTGGTACCTTAATGGGTGAGGGTTTGATTCGGATTTTGTTGAGGGATGTGGTGAGGGTTGAGGGCGCAATGTGGTCTTCTTGAGGGATGAGGTTTAGGGTTAGTGAGGGTTGTTTAGAGTTTAGCTCAAATCTGGTACCTTAATGGGTGAGGGTTTGATTCGGATTTTGTTGAGGGATGTGGTGAGGGTTGAGGGCACAATGTGGTCTTCTTGAGGGATGAGGTTTGTGGGTTACATCTGATCATGTTGGTGGGTGAGTTGATGGATGAAGTTTGTGGTTTGTGGGTCAAATCTATTCATGTTTGTGGGTGAGGGTTAAATTTGTTCATGTTTGTGGATGTGGGACAAATCTGTTCATGTTTGTGGGTCAAATCTGGTCATTAGTGGTATCATCTACATTACTTGTAAATAAATGTGCCGCAATTTTAGGCCCATGTCCAGAACTGACTCAGATTCCCTTCTTTCAGAAGGATTATGGGTCATGAACTTATGAACTTACATTGATCACAAATTTTTCAGATCCTCTAAGTACACACTATCTGATGATGATGTGGAGACTTGAGTTGTGTGAATGCATTCAATAAGGGTTTTGTGATATTTTGAAATTAGAATGTGTTATACCGTCCAAACCACTGTGTAGATATCTGCAAAAGAAATGTTTTGTGCCTGGTCATGTAATAGTAAATGTTTTGTGCCTGGTCATGTAATAGTAAATGTTTTGTGCCTGGTCGTGTAGTAGTAAATGTTTTGTGCCTGGTCGTGTAATAGTAAATGTGTCTTTATGGTGCATTTAGAAATTTCAAACAATTATCAAGTCTTCAGAGGATTCCTTAACAGGGGAGCTTTTCAAAACCAATACAGGAAAATAAAGGGTGTTTTCTCAAATGAACTAAACTTCTGGCTTAGGGCTTTTCCTACTTTAGGGTTTTGTCTTATCTCTCCATTTTATCCAAGTGTTTTTGGGAACAGTGTGGATATTTCAGGCAAGCCTTCCAATATCATTCTTCGGAGGCTGCTGCGTTGAATAATTGCAACAGAGGACACTTTCCCAGTTAGAATCTCATAACATAACATTCCAGAACCATAACTATCAAACCCTTATCTCCTTAACTCATTGGTTTGTCCCCATCAACACCATCTCCACACTTGACAATCGAGTGGGCCTTTCAAGGTGTAGCTAGCTCCTCCAAGCGAAGTCAAGTCTGCCAAAGTCATGTTTTACAGAAGTTGGACGTGCCAAAATTATTAGTTTGCTTGACAACATGTCTGAAAATTTGCATCTAATGGGTTATCCAGCTGATCCTAGGCACTGGAAGTGGAATTGTGGGCTTGAGAATGGCAGCAAGGAGATTAAACAGTTGTTGGGGAGATGACTCACACTACTGGAGATTGATTGTTGTGGATGGCCCCTGCTCAAATGGCTTGCCACCATTTGGCTATTGCTGCACATGTGATTTGTTTTCTTTTTCATTCTATTTTTTAATTGCTTCCTTTTATTTGATTTGTACTGAATATGCAACTCTGAAAGCTTTGGATCAGCTATGTCTCTTGACTCTATGTACCATACAAGAATCTTCACACATAGCTAAATTCTCCTTAGTATCAATATGGTTTAGAATGGTATTCACCCAAATGATAACTTGGATACGTTAAGATTCTTTCATCTTGAGATACCCACCTAATATCAGTATTTGACTGGTGTTACAATTTTGATACCAGTCAAATATGTTCTCTGATACCATTACCGATATTGATTATTGATGCCATGTATTCACCTATATATCAGTCCAACATTGGTTTGGACCTCAATATTTATAGATCTAATAGTATTTGTGTGTTTTGGAACTTTAGGTGTATGGATCATATTGCAAATACAACGCTTTTTGTTTGTAAGTTCTCGATGCATCATGTTAATGCATTAGAGCTTCTATAGGTAACTTTAATGAGTAAAGATCTCAAGATGATGAGTGCGATTGAGGGATGAAGTTTGACTGTGGGAATCCCTTGTTTACTGCTACAGACGTGACAGCTTCAGCACGCTGAAGTCATCTTCGATCTCTATCAAGGAGGGCCCATCCTTGCCTAGACGCCGCAGCCAAAGAACATTGCCTAAACTTGCAACAGTGGAAGAGCAGAAAGATCTCCGTGACATGGATAGGGAGGAAGAATCGGCAACCACAAAGACTTATGACGAGTACAGCCCAGGTGAGCGTTCTCAACCTTCTACATATATGGTGTACTTGTGTCCAGCCCAGGTGAGCTTCCTAAACCATCTCCACTTATTGTGTCATTGTGTAGTTATGTCCAGTACTTTACCAGTCATTGTGTAGTTGAATGTGTAGGGCTTTCAGTCCTTTACCAGTCATTGTGTGCTTGTATTACAACATTATGTCGACTAAGAGCAACAACTAGAGCGATGCACCCTAAACCAATGGATCTAACGTCTGTTCGGGTGACCCTCATGCTGACAGAGTTTCGCTATGTAAACGATCTCTTTAAGTTGGCCCCTGAATACACAACCATCCCTAAACTATCTAGGTAAACCTCAAATACGCATGGTCAAAAATCAAGTGTGATTCTGAATCTGGATCTTGTGTGATTAAATAATATTCATCTTGGTGGAATAAAATGATGTGCGAATCCCTTAAAGGTCCGTCAGGTTGAGCTTGTTAAAAGCCTTAAAAGCCTTAAAAAGCCTTGTGCTGGAGTTGGTTAGTCTTGCAGATTCCTAGCTGATAGTTGAGCACATTATAAGTAGGCACGTGTCTTTTTGTTCTTTATTCTTACTATCAGCTTTGCCACATACCACTCAAATATAGGTGGTTAATTGAGTAGAGACCACACAAGGGCCCACATTCCTTATTATTGGAGTTCATATTAAAAGCACCATCACCAGCAAGTAAGTTAGCACATTGGTCTCAAATTGCCTACCTCGTGAGATCAATGCGTGTGTGCTGCAATCATTTGAATATCTGCTACATCACTAATAAGTAGCGTAGTACTATGCTGGTCCTAAGTAGAGAAACAATTAATCTACAAGCTGCAATACACAAACTCAGGAAATTACTGCAGCTTCAACACCCTTCCACCTGATGGCCATGTCTAGTGCGTCCCATCCATAGCTCAAGTTTACAAAAATCTAGGTATCTAATCATCAAATTGCAGCAACCCAAAACTCCTGGATTAGTATGATATGTGAGTTCACATTGCCCATGTCAATCAGTGTGATGTTGAATACGTTTAATGCATTGGTCCACTTGTTGTATCAAGTAGAAATCCTTCAAATGATGAATTGGTGTTCAATTTCATGTGGAGTATTTCCACAGTTGCTTCAGCTGTAACTATTTAATAGAGTTAATCTGAATATTTGTTCTATAGGTGAATTACGGATTCGTTTGAAGCAAAAAACACAGAAAGATGGCAGAGGAAGAGTGACTTAAGACTAACATTTTTTTCTTTGGCTGGGCACTAGAGTTGTTATGATTGGAACGACTACCCTCAACCACGTTGCAATTTCTGATTGAACAAGAATGGGGGATTCTAGTGGCTCCAATTTCGGTACTTTTCTGATGGTCTTATGCTTATAATTTCGAGCTCTAAATTGGTCTACATTGATTGACACCACAACTGTCCCCCCCCCTTCTATGTTGCACATATGAAGGACTTATTTGAGGACAAAGATTATTTAAAGGAAAACTTATGGCCAGCTCTTCAACGCCTCTATGCGCACAAAGACGTTGGAAGTTTCTGGTCCACTGTTAATGTATCCAAAATGCAACCAAGGATGTGTCAACTGAAATCTTTTTCAAGGAACATGGCAGTGCCTGGACCATGCACTCCTATGGCAGAGTCAACTGGGAAGTTTCCAGGAGGCGAGGGGAGTTGTGAACTTGAAGTTCACAATGGAAATTTTTCCCCCCTCCTACCATGTGCTCGGGTACTAATTCAGATTGGGTTGTGATTGCATGTGTAGGTGGTTCCGGCCAAGGAAGTGCGACGAAGGGGTGTGAGGGCACTGGATAGTACATCAGGCAATACTTCATTGCCTACACATCAGGTTCCACCAATACTTTGCTAAACTCTTATTCCATAGGGTAATTTTAGGCAGCGTTATTGGGTGTGGACACATTTGAGTCCATTATGGAGTTCTCATTGGTTTGCCCCTTAGAAGTTGTAGTTTTACCCGCACCGTATCCATTGCTGAAACATTGTTGTAATGATCACTACATTTTATTGGGCATGCGTTTGATTAATGTATGGATGGTGTGTAGGTGCAATTTAATGTTGGGCAATGTGTGCACCTGATGAATCCGAAAAACAAGAGACGCAAGGTGGCAACTGGTAAAATCAGCGGCGTAGGGGGTGTGGACAAGTTCCATTTCAAGGTCATTCCGCAATTTTGCTACAAAGTTGACGTGACCACTGCTCACATAGGTGATGTGAAACTTGCATATCCACATGAGGATGGAGACCAATGGGTAATTAAAGATGTGGTGGGAGGCAACACACTTTGGAATGAAAGGAGTTTGAGAGCAGCGTGAATTTCCTTAGACGTACTTAGCAGGGAGTCGATAAAGGTCTTCCTCACCCTAAACACTCTGAACCCACATATGAACACTCTTACAGATTTTGTTGGGAACCCCACAAACAAATTCAAAGATGTGTTGTGTTTCATGTATGATTCATGCTTTCATATTGAGGCTGCATCCCAATGTTTGAAAGGTGGTTGCATGCTTGAACGCTATTGTAAACGCAGACTCTCTTGCTATGTGAAGCGCAATTTTGTTGTCGTTGTGGTCGGCTTCATGTCCGAATTTGTAGTCACTGTAAAGTTGAGATGTATATAAACTGCACATCATCTGACAATGCTACCCCTCTCACCTCGGCACACGCAATGATATGTCCAACTAATAAAAGAGTAAACAATGGCTGAATGTGTTCAAAGATGGCCTAAACCCGAGCATATGTAACTAGAATGTAGTTGTTCAATAGTGACTTTATAGTCGTTTACGATACAGAAGGCCACGCGACTCAACCCCACGTGCTTCACGTCTGCGCCATGTACTATTCAACAACTACAAAATGACTACATAAGAACTACAAAATGATTACGTAAGAATTAAATAAAAACCACAAAATGACTACATAAGAACTAAATAAGAACTACAAAACGACTACATAAGAACTAAAAAAATGACTACATAAGAACTACAAAATGACTACATAAGAACTACAAAATGACTATATAATAACTACATAATGGACACGTGGCGATATATTACTTGACCACATGTGAACCCGCACACCGACATATACCATTCATGCCACGTGGCACGATGACATGGCCAATTGACCTGGAAGCCACGTGTTTGGTGACATGGCACCTGTGCCAACTAAGATGTTGACGTGGATGCCACATAACGCCACGTGATGCCACGTAACGCCACGTAATGCATACATCATACACGGTCTGCCACGTCCGTCATCCATGTTTACGACTAGCCTAAATGACTATATCATCCACGTTCCGATGTCACGTCCCAAACGACTGTCTGTCTGTTACAAGTCGTCCGTAATAACAAAAAAATTAATAGTCATTGCTGTCCTCAACGACTCAAAAAACAATCATAAACAAAGTCGTTTTTTGTCGATTTTCTTGTAGTGCCCCTTACGTTTCATAACCACATGCAATAAAAGTTTGCTGCCCTATATTATATGCCATAGATAATTTTAAAAATTATGATATGTTTTTCTACATATACATAACCATTGATAATATCTTTTGTATATTTTTTGAAATTTTTAGTCATCTTCATCTTTTGTAGTAATTGTTTTAGTTCAATTATGCGTCATTCTAGTTAGAAACGGTATATATATATATATCATAAAATTTAGTTACCATTTTTTTACTATGTAATAGATACCATGTATATCTACTCATGAAAAAAAATTGATAAAATTTTGACCCATTTTGGTGATGCTTTATGTAAAAGGTAGATTTTGTTTATCGCACGTGGTGTTCAACTTGACAATGGAGTGCACCCCCCCCCCAGGTGTTCAGGGAGAGTTTTGGGCAAAATCGCTCGAGATCCTAGTGTTTCCAAGTCCAACCGGTTACAAGTTGACATCTTCTGGTTTTTCTTTATTAATTTGAGGTATATTCTGTAGATTCCTCTAAAATAACGGGTAATTTTTCTTGAAGTCTTGAACTTCAACCACTTAGGGCCACTTCACACACGAGTCAAGAGCTGTGACCATGAAGTTGTGAGAGCCCAAAAGAAAGTGTCCAAAGGCCATCCCAAGACACCTCCGAAATCATGTAGTGTGGTCACGGATCCTCAAGTGTAGTGTGAAGTCATATGTGATCGGGCCCTCAACCAAATGCTATCTCAATGAATTTCTATTCATGCGGGTCCTCACACGTGATAAAATAGAATAAACAAACGGTTGTGATCGTTCGGAGTGCCATGGTCTCCCGGTTTTGTGTTAGGCCTACCTCCAAGAGATGGTTTTTGAAAACAATCCAAGTGACCATGAAACATGATCCATTTGATGCCATGTAGGAATCCATGTAGACCTTACATCCATCTTGCATTCACATACTCCATTGGTCCCTCAAGCGTCGTGTGAAGCGAACTTGGACTGGCTCCGTCTTTTCCACCAATGAGAGTGCTTGAAGTGTAATGGTCACGGGCACTTAGGGCCGCTTTACACCCAGAGGCCATGCCAATGTCAGATTTCAATAAAAAAAAATCTTTAAAATATGATTTTTTTTCAACGAACCAGATCCGTTGGATTGTGTGGAAATCTGAACAGCTCTTATGGTTCATCGTGACTTCATCCTCTCCTCTCTTATGGCTGAAATTTGCTAGATTTATTGAATCGGCCTGGCTTCTTGGCCCTGAGACATTTACATATGGGAAAATTGGCCCCCGTTATAATCTTATTGTAATGTGTAGTTGAGACCGGCATCCGACCCAGAAGGGGCTGAAATATCATGCAATCGGCCTCAAGGGGAATTGACTTGGCCTCTAGGTGTAAAGCGGCCCTTAGTCTCATGTGTGAAGTGGCCCTTATTCCAAGCCTCATTAAATTAGGCGTTCTATAAATAGACACATAAAATGCATAAAATAATTTGAGCGGC